>CM074448.1:17972540-18288243 GCA_037101425.1 Elopichthys bambusa | reverse complement strand
TCTACTGAATATATTATATGCCAAAGAGTCCTAAATCTTGAACATTTTAAAGATACTCATTGACTTATTTTGATGTTACATTAGCCAGACAGTAGTCCATTTTTGACCTACCGAACATATATAGGCCAAAGAGTTTTCAAACTTGAACATTTCATGTATACTCATTGACTCCTGTTTTTTCATCAACCATACAGTATTTCATATTTGACTCAATGAACAAATTTCTGGCCAGACTCTTTGAAATTTAACTTTTCATACATAGTTTTTTAACTCATTTTGATGACACATTAGCCAGACAACAGTGCATATTTGACCTACAGACCATATTATAGGCTAAGGTAAGTATATTTGGAAGTTCATATTTGTACTTCTGAACATATTTCAGACCAAAGAGTCCTCAGTCTCAGTCACTGACTCCTACTGATGTTTCATCAGCCATAGAGTATTCCGTATTTGACCCGTTGAACATATTCCTGGCCAAAGACTCTCCGAACTTCAACATTCCATATAAACCTTTTGACTCATTTTGATGTTTCAACTTCAATAAAGTTGTCTATATTTGAACTATTGAACATATTTTTGGCAAAAGAATCTTTGAACTTTATCAACACTATATAAAACTTTTGACTCATTTTGATGTTACATTAGCCAGACATTAGTCCATTTTTGACCTACTGAACATATATAGGCCAAAGAGTTTTCAATCTTGAACATTTCATATATATACTCATTGACTGCAGTTGTTTCATCAACCATGCAGTATTCCTTATTTGACTCATTGAACATATTTCTGGCCAGAGTCCTTGAACTTTAACTTTCCATACATAGTTTTTTTTTTTTTTAACTCATTTTGATGACACATTAGCCAGACAGTAGTGCATATTTGACCTACTGACCATATTTTAGGCCAAAGAGTCATCAATCTTGAGTATTTTATACATACTCACTAACTCCTATTGATGTTTCATCAGGCATAGAGCAGTCCAAATTTGACCTATTAAAAATATTTCGGGCAAAAAGTTTTTGAGTCGATTTGATATTACATATGCCAGACTGCAGTCCATATTTGATTTACTGAATATATTATAGGCCAAAGAGTCCTCAATCTTGAACATTTCATAGATACTCATTGACTCATTTTGATGTTAAATTAGCCAGACTGTAGTCCATTTTTGACCTACTGAACATATATGGGCCAAAGAGTTTTCAATCTTGAACATTTCATGTATACTCATTGATTCCTGTTGTTTCATCATCCATACAGTATTCCATATTTGACTCATTGAACATATTTCTGGCCAGAGTCCTTGAACTTTAACTTTCATTACATAGTTTTTAAACTCATATTGATGACACATTAGCCAGACAATAGTGCATATTTGACCTACTGACCATATTTTAGGCCAAAGAGTCTTCAATCTTGAACCTTTCGTACATTCTCTTTTACACCTTTTGATATTTTCTCAAACATACAGTATTCCATTTTTGACTCATTGAACAAATTTCTGGCCAGACTCTTTAAACTTTAACTCTCAATACATATTTTTTTAACTCATTTTGAAGACACATTAGCCTGACAATGGTGCATATATGACCTACAGACCATAGAATAGGCCAAAGTAAGTATAATTTGTAAGTTCATATTTGTACTTCTGAACATATTTCAGACCAAAGAGTCCTGATTCTTGAGCATTTTATACATACTCATTAACTCCTATTGATGTTCGTCAGCCATAGAGTAGTCAATATTTGACCTATTGAAAATATTTCAGGCAAACAAGTCCTTGATCTTGAACACTTTATAAATACTTATTGATTCCTACTGATGTTTCATCAAACATACAGTAGTCCATATTTGACCTTTTGAATATATTCCTGGCCAAAGAGTCTTCGAAATTAAACATTCCATATAAACGTTTTGACTCATTTTGATGTTACATTAGCCAGACTGTAGTTCATATTTGATCTACTGAATATATTATAGGCCAAAGAGTTTTCAAACGTGAACATTTCATGCATACTGATTGACTCCTGTTTTTTCATCAACCATACAGTATTCCATATTTGACTCATTGAACATATTTCTGGCCAGAGTCCTTGAAATTTAACTTTCCATAGACAGTTTTTTTTTTTAACTCATTTTGATAAAACATTAGCCAGACAATAGTGCATATTTGACCTACAGACCATATTACAGGCCAAGGTAAGTATATTTGGAAGTTCATATTTGTACTTCTCAACATATTTCAGATCAAATAGACCTCAATCTCAGTCATTGACTCCTATTGATGTTTCATCAGCCTTAGAGTAGTCCGTATTTGACCTGTTGAACATATTACTAGCTAAAGAGTCTTTGAACTTAAACATTCCATATAAACTTATTGAATCATTTTGATGTTACATTAGCCAGACTGTAGTCCATATTTGATTTACTTAATATATTATAGGCCAAAGAGTCCTCAGTCTTGAACATTTCATACATACTAATTGACTCCTGTTTTTTCATCAACCATATAGTATTCCATATTTGACTCATTGAACATATATCTGGCCAGAGTCCTTGAACTTTATCTTTCCATAGACAGTTTTTTTTAACTCATTTTGATGACACATTAGCCAGACAATAGTACATATTTGACCTTTTGAATATATTCCTGGCCAAAGAGTCCTCGAAATTAAACATTCCATATAAACTTTTTGACTCGTTTTGATGTTACATTAGCCAGACAGTAGTCCATTTTTGACCTGCTGAACACATATAGGCCAAAGAGTCTTCAATCTTGAACATTTCGTACATTTTCTTTTACACCTTTTGATATTTTCTCAAACATACGGTATTCCATATTTGACTCATTGAACAAATGTCTGGCCAGACTTTTCGAACTTTAACTTTCCATATATATTTTTTAACTCATTTTGATGACACATTAGCCAGACAATAGTGCATATTTGACTTACAGACCAATTAATAGGCCAAAGTAAGTATATTTGTAAGTTCATATTTGTACTTCTGAACATATTTCAGACCAAAGAGTCCTCAATCTTGAACATTTCAAAGATACTCATTGACTTATTTTGATGTTACATTAGCCAGACAGTAGTCCATTTTTGACCTACTGAACATATATAGGCCAAAGAGTTTTCAAACTTGAACATTTCATGTATACTCATTGACTCCTGTTTTTTCATCAACCATACAGTATTCCACATTTCACTCATTGAACAAATTTCTGGCCAGACTCTTTGAACTTTAACTTTTCACACAGTTTTTTTTAACTCATTTTGATGACACATTAGCTATAGAGTTGTCTATATTTGACCTATTGAACATATTTCTTGCAAAAGAGTCTTTGATCTTTATCCATACGGTATAAAACTTTTGACTTATTTTAATGTTACTTTAGCCAAACAGTAGTCCATTTTTGACATGTGGAACATATTATAGGCCAAAGAGTCCTCAGTCTTCAACATTTTATACATACTAATTAACTTCTATTGATGTTTCATTAACCCTAGAGTAGTCCATATTTGATTGAATATATGTCTGGCCAGAGTCCTTGAACTTTAACATTCCATAAAAACTTTTTGACTCATTTTGATGTGTCATCTTCTATAGAGTTGTCTATATTTGACAAAAGATATTAGTCCATTTCTGACCTACTGAACATATATAGGCCAAAGAGTCTTCAGTCTTGAACATTTCGTACATTTTCTTTTACACCTTTTGATATTTTTTTCAAACATACAGTATTCC
Organism: Elopichthys bambusa; assembly: GCA_037101425.1. NCBI lineage: Eukaryota > Metazoa > Chordata > Actinopteri > Cypriniformes > Xenocyprididae > Elopichthys > Elopichthys bambusa. The sequence continues at coordinate 18,284,489 of CM074448.1, read as the reverse complement.
ATATTTGACACATTGAACAAATATCTGGCCAGAGTCCTTGACCTTGAACTTTCCATACATAGTTTTTAAAGTCATTTTAATGACACATTAGCCAGACAATAGTGCAAATTTGACCTACTGACCATATTTTAGGCCAAAGAGTCTTCAATCTTGAACATTTCGTACATTCTCTTTTACACCTTTTGATATTTTCTTAAACATACAGTATTCCATATTTGACTCATTGAACACATTTCTGGCCAGACTCTTTGAACTTCAACTTTTCATACATAGTTTTTTAACTCATTTTGATGATTCATTAGCCAGACAATAGTGCATATTTGACCTACTGGACATATTATTGGCCAAGGTATGTATATTTGGAAGTGCATATTTGTACTTCTGAACATATTTCAGACCAAAGAGTCCTCAATCTTGAAGATTTTAAACATACTCAGTGACTGCTATTGGTTTCATTAGCCATAGAGTAGTCCGTATTTGACCTATTGAAAATATTTCAGGCAAATGAGTCCTTGATCTTGAATACTTTATACATAATTATTGATTCCTTTTAATGTTTCATCAGTCATACACTAGTCCATATTTCACCTTTTAAATATATTCCTGGCCAAAGAGTCTTTGAACTTAAACATTCCAAATAAACTTATTGAATCATTTTGATATTACATTAGCCAGACTGTATTCCATATTTGATTTACTGAATATATTATAGGACAAAGAGTCCTCAATCTTGAACATTTCATACATACTCATTGACTCCTGTTTTTTCATCAACCATATAGTATTCCATATTTGACTCATTGAACATATGTCTGGCCAGAGTCCTTGAACTTTATCTTTCCATAGACAATTTTTTTTTTAACTCATTTTGATATGTCATCTTCTATAGAGTTGTCTATATTTGACCTATTGAACATATTTCTAGGAAAAGAGTGTTTGAACTTTATCCATACTGTATAAAACTTTTGATTCATTTTAATGTTACTTTAGCCAGACAGTAGTCCATTTTTGACATGTGGAACATATTATAGGCCAAAGAGTCCTCAGTCTTGAACATTTCATACATACTCATTGACTTCTATTGATGTTTCATTAACCCTAGAGTAGTACATATTTGACTCATTGAACATATGTCTGGCCAGAGTCCTTGAACTTTAACATTCCATAAAGACTTTTTGACTCATTTTGATGTCATCTTCTATACAGTTGTCTATATCTGACCAAAGATATTAGTCAATTGTTGACCTACTGAACATATATAGGCCAAAGAGTCTTCAGTTTTGTACATTTCGTACATTTTCTTTTACACCTTTTGATATTTTCTCAAACATACAGTATTCCATATTTGACTCATTGAATAAATTTCTGGCCAGACTCTTCGAACTTTAACTTTCCATACATAGTTTTTTAACTAATTTTGATGACACATTAGCCAGACAAAAGTGCATATCTGACCTACAGACCATACTACCGGCCAAGGTAAGTATATTTGGAAGTTCATATTTGTACTTCTGAACATATTTCAGATCAAATAGACCTCAATCTCAGTCATTGACTCCTACTGATGTTTCATCAGCCTTAGACTAGTCCGTATTTGACCTGTTGAACATATTACTGACCAAAGAGTCTTTGAACTTCAACATTCCATATAAACTTTTTGACTCATTTTGATGTTTAATCTTCTATAGAGTTGTCTATATTTGACCTATTGAACATATTTCTTGCAAAAGAGTCTACGAACTTTATCCATACTGTATAAAACTTTTGACTCATTTTAATGTTACATTAGCCAGACAGTAGTCCATTTTTGGCATGTGGAACATATTATAGGCCAAAGAGTCCTCAGTCTTGAACATTTCATACATACTCATTGACTTCTATTGATGTTTCATTAACCCTAGAGTAGTACATATTTGACTCATTGAACATATGTCTGGCCAGAGACCTTGAACTTTATCTTTCCATAGACAGTTTTTTTAACTCATTTTGATGACACATTAGCTATAGAGTTGTCTATATATTTGACCTATTGAACATATTTCTTGCAAAAGAGTCTTTGAACTTTATCCATACTGTATAAAACTTTTGACTTATTTTAATGTTACTTTAGCCAAACAGTAGTCCATTTTTGACATGTGGAACATATTATAGGCCAAAGAGTCCTCAGTCTTCAACATTTTATACATACTAATTAACTTCTATTGATGTTTCATTAACCCTAGAGTAGTCCATATTTGATTGAATATATGTCTGGCCAGAGTCCTTGAACTTTAACATTCCATAAAAACTTTTTGACTCATTTTGATGTGTCATCTTCTATAGAGTTGTCTATATTTGACAAAAGATATTAGTCCATTTCTGACCTACTGAACATATATACCATATTTTAGGCCAAAGAGTCTTCAATCTTGAACATTTCGTACATTCTCTTTTACACCTTTTGATATTTTCTTAAACATACAGTATTCCATATTTGACTCATTGAACACATTTCTGGCCAGACTCTTTGAACTTCAACTTTTCATACATAGTTTTTAAACTCATTTTGATGACACATTAGCCAGACAATAGTGCATACTTGACCTACTGACCATATTTTAGGCCAAAGAGTCTTCAATCTTGAACATTTCGTACATTCTCTTTTACACCTTTTGATATTTTCTTAAACATACAGTATTCCATATTTGACTCATTGAACACATTTCTGGCCAGACTCTTTGAACTTCAACATTTCATAAAAACTTTTTGACTCATTTTGATGTGTCATCTTCTATAGAGTTGTCTATATCTGACCAAAGATATTAGTCAATTGTTGACCTACTGAACATATATAGGCCAAAGAGTCTTCAGTTTTGTACATTTCGTACATTTTCTTTTACACCTTTTGATATTTTCTCAAACATACAGTATTCCATATTTGACTCATTAAATAAATTTCTGGCCAGACTCTTCGAACTTTAACTTTCCATACATAGTTTTTTAACTAATTTTGATGACACATTAGCCAGACAAAAGTGCATATCTGACCTACAGACCATACTACCGGCCAAGGTAAGTATATTTGGAAGTTCATATTTGTACTTCTGAACATATTTCAGATCAAATAGACCTCAATCTCAGTCATTGACTCCTACTGATGTTTCATCAGCCTTAGACTAGTCCGTATTTGACCTGTTGAACATATTACTGACCAAAGAGTCTTTGAACTTCAACATTCCATATAAACTTTTTGACTCATTTTGATGTTTAATCTTCTATAGAGTTGTCTATAATTGACCTATTGAACATATTTCTTGCAAAAGAGTCTTCGAACTTTATCCATACTGTATAAAACTTTTGACTCATTTTAATGTTACATTGGCCAGACAGTAGTCCAATTTTGGCATGTGGAACATATTATAGGCCAAAGAGTCCTCAGTCTTGAACATTTCATACATACTCATTGACTTCTATTGATGTTTCATTAAGCCTAGAGTAGTCCATATTTGACCCATTGAACATATTTCTGGCCAAAGAGTGTTCCAGCTTTAACTTTCCAAACATACTTTTTGACTCTATTGATGTTACATTACCCAGACAGTAGTAATGTACTTACTGAACATATTTCTGGCCAGAGTCCTTGAACTTTAACTTTCCATATATAGTTTTTTTTAACTAATTTTGATGACACATTAGCCAGACAGTAGTGCACATATGACTTACTGACCATATTTTAGGCTAAATAGTCTTCAATCTTGAACATTTCGTATATTCTCTTTGACCACCTTTTGATGTTTCATCAAACATACAGTATTTCATATTTGACCCATTGAACAAATTTCTGGCCAGAGTCCTTGAACTTGAACTTTCCATACATAGTTTTTAAACTCATTCTGATGACACATTAGCCAGACAATAGTGCAAATTTGACCTACTGACCATATTTTAGGCCAAAGAGTCTTCAATCTTGAACATTTCGTACATTCTCTTTTACACCTTTTGATATTTTCTTAAACATACAGTATTCCATATTTGACTCATTGAACACATTTCTGGCCAGACTCTTTGAACTTCAACTTTTCATACATAGTTTTTAAACTCATTTTGATGACACATTAGCCAGACAATAGTGCATACTTGACCTACTGACCATATTTTAGGCCAAAGAGTCTTCAATCTTGAACATTTCGTACATTCTCTTTTACACCTTTTGATATTTTCTTAAACATACAGTATTCCATATTTGACTCATTGAACACATTTCTGGCCAGACTCTTTGAACTTCAACATTTCATACATAGTTTTTTAACTCATTTTGATGATTCATTAGCCAGACAATAGTGCATATTTGACCTACTGGACATATTATTGGCCAAGGTATGTATGTTTGGAAGTGCATATTTGTACTTCTCAACATATTTCAGACCAAAGAGTCCTCAATCTTGAAGATTTTAAACATACTCAGTGACTGCTATTGGTTTCATTAGCCATAGAGTAGTCCGTATTTGACCTATTGAAAATATTTCAGGCAAATGAGTCCTTGATCTTGAATACTTTATACATAATTATTGATTCCTTTTAATGTTTCATCAGTCATACACTAGTCCATATTTCACCTTTTAAATATATTCCTGGCCAAAGAGTCTTTGAACTTAAACATTCCAAATAAACTTATTGAATCATTTTGATATTACATTAGCCAGACTGTATTCCATATTTGATTTACTGAATATATTATAGGACAAGGAGTCCTCAATCTTGAACATTTCATACATACTCATTGACTCCTGTTTTTTCATCAACCATATAGTATTCCATATTTGACTCATTGAACATATGTCTGGCCAGAGTCCTTGAACTTTAACTTTCCATAGACAATTTTTTTTTAACTCATTTTGATGTGTCATCTTCTATAGAGTTGTCTATATTTGACCTATTGAACATATTTCTTGCAAAAGAGTGTTTGAACTTTATCCATACTGTATAAAACTTTTGATTCATTTTAATGTTACTTTAGCCAGACAGTAGTCCATTTTTGACATGTGGAACATATTATAGGCCAAAGAGTCCTCAGTCTTGAACATTTCATACATACTCATTGACTCCTGTTTTTTCATCAACCATATAGTATTCCATATTTGACTCATTGAACATATGTCTGGCCAGAGTCCTTGAACTTTAACATTCCATAAAAACTTTTTGACTCATTTTGATGTGTCATCTTCTATAGAGTTGTCTATATCTGACCAAAGATATTAGTCAATTGTTGACCTACTGAACATATATAGGCCAAAGAGTCTTCAGTTTTGTACATTTCGTACATTTTCTTTTACACCTTTTGATATTTTCTCAAACATACAGTATTCCATATTTGACTCATTAAATAAATTTCTGGCCAGACTCTTCGAACTTTAACTTTCCATACATAGTTTTTTAACTAATTTTGATGACACATTAGCCAGACAAAAGTGCATATCTGACCTACAGACCATACTACCGGCCAAGGTAAGTATATTTGGAAGTTCATATTTGTACTTCTGAACATATTTCAGATCAAATAGACCTCAATCTCAGTCATTGACTCCTACTGATGTTTCATCAGCCTTAGACTAGTCCGTATTTGACCTGTTGAACATATTACTGACCAAAGAGTCTTTGAACTTCAACATTCCATATAAACTTTTTGACTCATTTTGATGTTTAATCTTCTATAGAGTTGTCTATAATTGACCTATTGAACATATTTCTTGCAAAAGAGTCTTCGAACTTTATCCATACTGTATAAAACTTTTGACTCATTTTAATGTTACATTGGCCAGACAGTAGTCCATTTTTGGCATGTGGAACATATTATAGGCCAAAGAGTCCTCAGTCTTGAACATTTCATACATACTCATTGACTTCTATTGATGTTTCATTAAGCCTAGAGTAGTCCATATTTGACCCATTGAACATATTTCTGGCCAAAGAGTGTTCCAGCTTTAACTTTCCAAACATACTTTTTGACTCTATTGATGTTACATTACCCAGACAGTAGTAATGTACTTACTGAACATATTTCTGGCCAGAGTCCTTGAACTTTAACTTTCCATATATAGTTTTTTTTAACTAATTTTGATGACACATTAGCCAGACAGTAGTGCACATATGACTTACTGACCATATTTTAGGCTAAATAGTCTTCAATCTTGAACATTTCGTATATTCTCTTTGACCACCTTTTGATGTTTCATCAAACATACAGTATTTCATATTTGACCCATTGAACAAATTTCTGGCCAGAGTCCTTGAACTTGAACTTTCCATACATAGTTTTTAAACTCATTCTGATGACACATTAGCCAGACAATAGTGCAAATTTGACCTACTGACCATATTTTAGGCCAAAGAGTCTTCAATCTTGAACATTTCGTACATTCTCTTTTACACCTTTTGATATTTTCTTAAACATACAGTATTCCATATTTGACTCATTGAACACATTTCTGGCCAGACTCTTTGAACTTCAACTTTTCATACATAGTTTTTTAACTCATTTTGATGATTCATTAGCCAGACAATAGTGCAAATTTGACCTACTGACCATATTTTAGGCCAAAGAGTCTTCAATCTTGAACATTTCGTACATTCTCTTTTACACCTTTTGATATTTTCTTAAACATACAGTATTCCATATTTGACTCATTGAACACATTTCTGGCCAGACTCTTTGAACTTCAACTTTTCATACATAGTTTTTTAACTCATTTTGATGATTCATTTGCCAGACAATAGTGCATATTTGACCTACTGGACATATTATTGGCCAAGGTATGTATATTTGGAAGTGCATATTTGTACTTCTGAACATATTTCAGACCAAAGAGTCCTCAATCTTGAAGATTTTAAACATACTCAGTGACTGCTATTGGTTTCATTAGCCATAGAGTAGTCCGTAATTGACCTATTGAAAATATTTCAGGCAAATGAGTCCTTGATCTTGAATACTTTATAAATACTTATTGATTCCTACTGATGTTTCATCAAACATACAGTAGTCCATATTTGACCTTTTGAATATATTCCTGGCCAAAGAGTCTTCGAAATTAAACATTCCATATAAACGTTTTGACTCATTTTGATGTTACATTAGCCAGACTGTAGTTCATATTTGATCTACTGAATATATTATAGGCCAAAGAGTTTTCAAACGTGAACATTTCATGCATACTGATTGACTCCTGTTTTTTCATCAACCATACAGTATTCCATATTTGACTCATTGAACATATTTCTGGCCAGAGTCCTTGAAATTTAACTTTCCATAGACAGTTTTTTTTTTTACTCATTTTGATAAAACATTAGCTAGACAATAGTGCATATTTGACCTACAGACCATATTACAGGCCAAGGTAAGTATATTTGGAAGTTCATATTAGTACTTCTCAACATATTTCAGATCAAATAGACCTCAATCTCAGTCATTGACTCCTATTGATGTTTCATCAGCCTTAGAGTAGTCCGTATTTGACCTGTTGAACATATTCCTGGCCAAAGAGTCTTTGAACTTAAACATTCCAAATAAACTTATTGAATCATTTTGATATTACATTAGCCAGACTGTATTCCATATTTGATTTACTGAATATATTATAGGACAAAGAGTCCTCAATCTTGAACATTTCATACATACTCATTGACTCCTCTTTTTTCATCAACCATATAGTATTCCATATTTGACTCATTGAACATATGTCTGGCCAGAGTCCTTGAACTTTATCTTTCCATAGACAGTTTTTTTTAACTCATTTTGATGACACATTAGCCAGACAATAGTACATATTTGACCTTTTGAATATATTCCTGGCCAAAGAGTCCTCGAAATTAAACATTCCATATAAACTTTTTGACTCGTTTTGATGTTACATTAGCCAGACAGTAGTCCATTTTTGACCTACTGAACACATATAGGCCAAAGAGTCTTCAATCTTGAACATTGCGTACATTTTCTTTTACACCTTTTGATATTTTCTCAAACATACAGTATTCCATATTTGACTCATTGAACAAATGTCTGGCCAGACTTTTCGAACTTTAACTTTCCATATATAGTTTTTTAACTCATTTTGATGACACATTAGCCAGACAATAGTGCATATTTGACTTACAGACCAAATAATAGGCCAAAGTAAGTATATTTGTAAGTTCATATTTGTACTTCTGAACATATTTCAGACCAAAGAGTCCTCAATCTTGAACATTTCAAAGATACTCATTGACTTATTTTGATGTTACATTAGCCAGACAGTAGTCCATTTTTGACCTACTGAACATATATAGGCCAAAGAGTTTTCAAACTTGAACATTTCATGTATACTCATTGACTCCTGTTTTTTCATCAACCATACAGTATTCCACATTTCACTCATTGAACAAATTTCTGGCCAGACTCTTTGAACTTTAACTTTTCATACATAGTTTTTTAACTAATTTTGATGACACATTAGCCAGACAATAGTGCGTATTTGACCTACAGACCATATTATAGGCCAAGGTAAGTATATTTGGAAGTTCATATTTGTACTTCTGAACATATTTCAGATGAAATAGACCTCAATCTCAGTCATTGACTCCTATTGATATTTCATCAGCCTTAGAGTAGTCCGTATTTGACCTGTTGAACATATTACTGGCCAAAGAGTCTTCGAAATTCAACATTCCATTTACACTTTTTGACTCATGTTGATGTTTCATCTACTATATAGTTGTCTATATTTGACCTTTTGAACATGTTTCTGGCAAAAGAGTCTGTGAACTTTATCCATACTGTATAAAACTTTTGACTCATTTTAATGTTACATTAGCAAGACAGTAGTCCATTGTTGACATGTGGAACTTATTATAGGCCAAAGAGTCCTCAGTCTTGAAAATTTCATACATACTCATTGACTCCTATTGATGTTTCATCAACCACACAGTATTCCATATTTGACTCATTGAACATATTTCTGGCCAGAGTCCTTGAACTTTAACCTTCCATACATAGTTTTTTTTTACTCATTTTGATGACAAATTAGCCAGACAGTAGTGCATATTTGACCTACTGACCATATTTTAGGCCAAAGAGTCATCAATCTTGAGCTTTTTATACATACTCACTAACTCCTATTGATGTTTCACCAGGCATAAAGCAGTCCGAATTTGACCTATTAAAAATATTTCAGGCAAACAAGTCCTTGATCTTAAACACTTTATACATACTTATTGATTCCTTTTTATGTTTCATTAATCATACACTAGTCCCTGTTTGAACTTTTGAATAAATTCCTGGCCAAAGAGTGTTTGAACTTAAACATTCCAAATAAACTTATTGAATCAATTTGATGTTACATTAGCCAGACTGTAATCCATATTCGATTTACTGAATATATTATAGGACAAAGAGTCCTCAATCTTGAACATTTCATACATACTCATTGACTCCTGTTTTTTCATCAACCATATAGTATTCCATATTTGACTCATTGAACATATGTCTGGCCAGAGTCCTTGAACTTTATCTTTCCATAGACAGTTTTTTTTAACTCATTTTGATGTGTCATCTTCTATAGAGTTGTCTATATTTGACCTATTGAACATATTTCTTGCAAAAGAGTGTTTGAACTTGATCCATACTGTATAAAACTTTTGATTCATTTTAATGTTACTTTAGCCAGACAGTAGTCCATTTTTGACATGTGGAACATATTATAGGCCAAAGAGTCCTCAGTCTTGAACATTTCATACATACTCATTGACTTCTATTGATGTTTCATTAAGCCTAGAGTAGTCCATATTTGACCCATTGAACATATTTCTGGCCAAAGAGTGTTCCAGCTTTAACTTTCCAAACATACTTTTTGACTCTATTGATGTTACATTACCCAGACAGTAGTAATGTACTTACTGAACATATTTCTGGCCAGAGTCCTTGAACTTTAACTTTCCATATATAGTTTTTTTTAACTAATTTTATGACACATTAGCCAGACAGTAGTGCACATATACCTACTGACCATATTTTAGGCTAAATAGTCTTCAATCTTGAACATTTCGTATATTCTCTTTGACCACCTTTTGATGTTTCATCAAACATACAGTATTTCATATTTGACCCATTGAACAAATTTCTGGCCAGAGTCCTTGAACTTGAACTTTCCATACATAGTTTTTAAACTCATTTTGATGACACATTAGCCAGACAATAGTGCATATTTGACCTACTGACCATATTTTAGGCCAAAGAGTCTTCAATCTTGAACATTTCTTATATTTTCATTTACACCTTATGATATTTTCTCAAACATACAGTATTCCATATTTGACCCATTGAACAAATTTCTGGCCAGAGTCCTTGAACTTTAACTTTCCATACATAGTTTTTTTTTTTAACTCATTTTGATGACACATTTTATACATACTCATTAACTCCTATTGATGATTCCATAAAAAAATGTTTGACTCATTTCGATGTTACATTAGCAAGTCATATAATGTTCAGTAGGTAAAATATGGACTACTCTTTGGTTGATGAAACATCAATAGGATTCAGTTAGTATGTATGGAAAGTTAATATTCGAATACCTATTGGTCAGAAATATGTTCAGTGGCTCAAATATAGACTACTGTATGTATGGTTGTTGAAACATCAAATGGTGTCAATGAGTATGGATGAAATGTTCAAGACTGAGGACTCTTTGGCCTACAATATGTTCAGTAGGTAAAATTTGGACTACTGTATGGTCAATAACATAAAAATGAGTCAATAAGTGTGTGTATGAAATTGTAGAGTCTTTAGCCTATAATGTGCTCAGTAAACTATTGTCTGGCTAAGGTAACATCAAGATGAGTCAAAATGTATGCAGATAAATTCAAAGTTTGAAGACCCTTTGGCCAGAAATATATTCATGGACTTCTGTCTTGCTACTGCATCATCAAAATAAGTCAAAAAGTATGTAGGAAAAATTAAATTTCGATAACTTTAGCCAGGATCTTTGGGCTTATAATATGTTCTTTAGGTCAGATATGTTCTACTGTCTGACTCTGCAAAGAAGAGCTTAACATTCGTACATTGCATGCACGATCTAACTTAATGCATTGTGCACTGAAGATATAACAACATATTCGCTGTAATGCATTACGTGTGTACTGGTATACTGCATTGCATACAGAACCTCAAAATACGTAATCCGTTGTGCTTTGAATAATATCATATCACATATGTGCTTTTGCATTATATTGCATGTACAATGCATAAAATATAACTTAAATTATACATTACTGAAATTATATCTTAATCCGTCGTGCATTGAAGAAGAACATATAAGTTATACACTTTATGCCATTGTCATTGTATTCAAGATCTAGTTGAATCCGTAGTGCAATGAAGAGATACCACAATGTGTGATGTTGCATTGCACTACTAACAAGAACTAACTTATTCCATTTTGAACTGAACAATAACACGAGATCTGTTACATTACACAACGCAAGACCTACTTATACAGCACTCCGATACACTGTTGCATTGTATGCTTTAAAGACATATCACATATGCATTATATACAAGAACTAAGTTAATTCGCTGTGCGTTAAAGGCATAAAAAAATAACATATACATTGCAACGAATACAAGAACTAACCTGTTCCATTGCACTGCATACAATACCAACTCATTTCGTTTTGCTTTAAAGAATCATATATAAACTATACACTGTTTCGCTGCATTGCATTCATTGTATTCTAACTAAATCCGATAGACAATGAAAGGAGAAAACTAACAAAATCTGCTGCTGTATTGCAAGAAATAACTTTTTTCCGTTGTGCACTGAAGAATAACACTAGATATTTACTGTTAGGTTACATTGCACCTCACACAAGACCTAACATACTACGTTTTGCATTGAAGAATATAACATTTAAGCTGTTATCTGTTTCTTTGCTTTGTTTACAAAAATTAACATATTACGATGTGCATTGAAGAATAACATATCTTATGCTCTTTTTCAATGCATACAACAACTAAATAATTTTGATGTGCAATGAAGAGATAACATAACGTGTGCTGATGTATTGCATTACATAGAAAACATAATTAATCCGTTGTGCATTGAAGAATAAACATATGCTCTTTTTGACGAGATAACACAACATATTTGCTGTTGCATTGCATATACAAGAACCAACTCATTCCGTTGTACATTGAGGAGATAACATATGTGTTGTTGCATTGCATTGCATTGCATTGCATTGCATGCTAGAACTAACATGCAGTCTGTTGTGCATTGAAGAATAACATATCTTATGCTATTTTTCAATGCACTGCATACAACAACTAAATAATTTTGTTGTGCAATGAAGAGATGACATAACATGTCCATGTTCATTAGATTACAATCACGAACTTTGAAGAACTGACCTATAAGCTATGCACTGTTGCACTGTATGCAATAAAGACATGTTACATAAGTGCTTTTGCATCGCATACAGGACCTAAGTTAATTCGTTGTGCGTTTAAAACACAAATACAATATGTGCTGTTATATTGCAACGGATATAATAAGAACTAAATCTTTCGTTGTGCACTGAGATATGTACTGCTGCTTTGCATGCTAGAACTAACTCAAAACATAATTAATCCGTTGTCCATTGATTGGATAACATATAAGTGCACTTTTATGCACTCATGTCATTGCATTGTATACAATTAACTATATTGTGCATTAAAGAGATGACACATGTGTGTTGTTGCAATGCATTGCATACAAGAGCTAACTCATTCCGTTGTGCATTGATTGGATAACATATAAGTGCACTTTTATGCACTCATGTAATTGCATTGTAAACAATTAACTATATTGTGCATTAAAGAGATGACACATGTGTGTTGTTGCAATGCATTGCATACAAGAGCTATCTCATTTCCGTTGTGCATTAATGGATAACAATCACGATCTTTGAAGAACTGACCTATAAGCAATGCACTGTTGCACTGTATGCAATAAAGACATGTCACATAAGTGCTTTTGCATCGCATACAGGACCTAAGTTAATTCGTTGTGCGTTTAAAACACAAATACAATATGTGCTGTTATATTGCAACGGATATAATAAGAACTAAATCTTTCGTTGTGCAGAGATATGTACTGCTGCTTTGCATGCTAGAACTAACTTAATCTGTTGTGCATTGAAGATACAACATTACATGTGTGTTGTTGTATTAAATTGCATACAAGAGCTAACTCATTTCCGTTGTGCATTAAAGGATAACATATAAGTGCACTTTTATGCACTTATGTCATTGCATTGTAAATTGCAACTATATTGTGCATTGAAGAGATGACACGTGTGTTGTTGCAATGCGTTGCATACAAGAGCTAACTCATTTCCGTTGTGCATTGATGGATAAATTATAAGTGCACTTTTATGCACTTATGTCATTGCATTGTATACAATTAACTATATTGTGCGTTGAAGAGATGACACATGTGTGCTGTTGCAATGCATTGCATACAAGAGCTAACTCATTCCGTTGTGCATTGATTGGATAACATATAAGTACGCTTTAATGCACTTATATCATTGCATTGTATACAATTAACTATATTGTGCATTGAAGAAATGACACAAGTGTGTTGATGCAATGCATTGCATACAAGAGCTAACTCATTTCCGTTGTGCATTGATTGTGGATAACATATAAGTGCGCTTTAATGCACTTATATCATTGCATTGTATACAATTAACCATCATGTGCATTGAAGAGATGACACAACATGTGTGCTGATGTATTGCTTTGCATAAAAAACATAATTAATCTGTTGCTCATTGAAGAATAAAGATTAAATAATTTTGTTGTGCAATGAAGAGATATAACATGTCCATGTTCATTAGATTACAATCACGAACTTTGAAGAACTGACCTATAAGCTATGCACTGTTGCACTGTATGCAATAAAGACATATCACATAAGTGCTTTTGCATCGCATACAAGAACTAAGTTAATTCGTTGTGCGTTTAAAACACAAATACAATATGTGCTGTTATATTGCAACGAATATAATAAGAACTAAATCTTTCGTTGTGCACTGAGATATGTACTGCTGCTTTGCATGCTAGAACTAACTTAATCTGTTGTGCATTGAAGATACTACATTACATGTGTGCTGTTGTATTGAATTGCATACAAGAGCTAACTCATGTCCGTTGTGCAGTGATGGATAACATATAAGTGCACTTTTATGCACTTATGTCATTGCATTGTATACAATTAACTATCTTGTGCTTTGAAGAGATGACAAAACATGTGTGCTGATGTATTGCTTTGCATACAAAACATAATTAATCCGTTGTGCATTGAAGAACAAACATATGCTCTTTTTGACGAGATAACAACATATTTGCTGTTTGCTTTGCATAAACAAGATCCAACTCATTCTGTTGTACATTGAGGAGATAACATATGTGTTGTTGCATTGCATTGCATACACGATCTAACTTAATCCATTGTGCTTTAGAGAATCACATACACTGTGCACAGTATCACTGCACAGAAAAAACTAACATATGTACTATTGTATTGCATTGCATACAAGAAAAAAGTTTTTTTCCTTTGTGCACTGAATACGACATATGTTCCTTTACACTGCAATACACACAAACACCTAACTTACTCCGTTTTGCATTGAAGAACATAACACATAAGCGGTTCACTGTTGCTGTGATTTGTATACAAAACTAACATGTTCAGTAGTGCAATAAAAGAGATAACGTATGTTGCATTGCATACAAGAACCAACTTATTCCCTTGTCCATTGAAGAATAACATATCTTATGCTCTTTTTCAATGCACTGCATACAACAACTAAATAATGTTGTTGTGCAATGAAGAGATAACATAACATGTCCATGTTCATTAGATTACAATCACGAACTTTGAAGAACTGACCTATAAGCTATGCAATGTTGTACTGTATGCAATAAAGACATATCACATAAGTGCTTTTGCATCGCATACAAGAACTGTTAATTCATTGTGCGTTAAAACTCATGTCCGTTGTGCAGTGATGGATAACATATAAGTGCACTTTTATGCACTTATGTCATTGCAATATATACATTTAACTATCTTGTGCATTGAAGAGATGACACAACATGTGTTTTGTTGCAATTCATTGCATACAAGAGCTAACTCATTCCGTTGTGCATTGATTGGATAACATATAAGTGAACTTTTATGCACTTATGTCATTGCATTGTATACAATTAACTATATTGTGCATTGAAGAGATGACACGTGTGTTGTTGCAATGCATTGCATACAAGAGATAACTCATTTCCGTTGTGCATTGATGGATAAATTATAAGTGCACTTTTATGCACTTATGTCATTGCATTGTATACAATTAACTATATTGTGCGTTGAAGAGATGACACGTGTTCTGTTGCAACGCATTGCATACAAGAGCTAACTCATTCCGTTGTGCATTGATTGGATAACATATAAGTGCGCTTTAATGCACTTATATCATTGCATTGTATAAAATTAACCATCTTGTGCATTGAAGAGATGACACATGTGTGCTGATGTATTGCTTTGCATACAAAACATAATTAATCCGTTGCTCATTGATGAATAAAGATATGCTCTTTTTGACGAGATAACACAACATATTTGCTGTTGCATTGCATAAACAAGATCCAACTCATTCTGTTGTACATTGAGGAGATAACATATGTGTTGTTGCATTGCATTGCATACATGATCTAACTTAATCCATTGTGCTTTAGAGAATCACATACACAGTGCACAGTTTCACTGCATTGCATTTTTTGTATTCTAACTAAATCCGACATACAATGAAGAAAAAAAACTAACATATGTTTTATTGTATTGCATTGCATACAAGAAAAAAGTTTTTTTCCATTGTGCACTGAATCCGACATATGTTCCTTTACACTGCAATACACACAAACACCTAACTTACTCCGTTTTGCATTGAAGAACATAACACATAAGCGGTTCACTGTTTCGTTGATTTGTATACAAAAACTAACATGTTCCGTAGTGCAATAAAAGAGATAACGTATGTTGCATTGCATACAATAACCAACTTATTCCCTTGTGCATTGAAGAATAACATATCTTATGCTCTTTTTCAATGCACTGCATACAACAACTAAATAATGTTGTTGTGCAATGAAGAGATAACATAACATGTCCATGTTCATTAGATTACAATTACGAACTTTGAAGAACTGACCTATAAGCTATGCACTGTTGTACTGTATGCAATAAAGACATATCACATAAGTGCTTTTGCATCGCATACAAGAACTGTTAATTCGTTGTGCGTTTAAAACACAAATACAATATGTGCTGTTATATTGCAACGGATATAATAAGAACTAAATCTTTCGTTGTGCACTGAGATATGTACTGCTGCTTTGCATGCTAGAACTAACTTAATCTGTTGTGCATTGAAGATACAACATTACATGTGTGCTGTTGTATTGAATTGCATACAAGAGCTAACTCATTTCTGTTGTGCATTGATGGATAACATATAAGTGCACTTTTATGCACTTATGTCATTGCATTGTATACAATTAACTATATTGTGCATTGAAGAGATGACACATGTGTGTTGTTGCAATGCATTGCATACAAGAGCTAACTCATTTCCGTTGTGCATTGATGGATAAATTATAAGTGCACTTTTATGCACTTATGTCATTGCATTGTATACAATTAACTAAATTGTGCGTTGAAGAGATGACACAACGTGTGCTGATGTATTGCTTTGCATACAAAACATAATTAATCTGTTGCTCATTGAAGAATAAAGATTAAATAATTTTGTTGTGCAATGAAGAGATAACATAACATGTCCATGTTCATTAGATTACAATCACGAACTTTGAAGAACTGACCTATAAGCTATGCACTGTTGCACTGTATGCAATAAAGACATATCACATAAGTGCTTTTGCATCGCATACAAGAACTAAGTTAATTCGTTGTGCGTTTAAAACACAAATACAATATGTGCTTTTAGCATAGAATATAATAAGAACTAAATCTTTCGTTGTGCACTGAGATATGTACTGCTTCATTGCATGCTAGAACTAACATGCAATCTGTTGTTCATTGAAGTATAACATAAGGTATGTTTCAGTGCACACAAGAACTAAAGCATTTTGTTGTACATTAAAGATATAGTACCTGTGTGCTGTTGTATTGCATTGTATACACTAACACTTAAATTATATTTTTATACAAAGAAGAACATTTAAGCATGCTCTCTATCATTAATTAGCAAAAAGAAACTAAATAATTCCGTTGTGCATTGAAGTTGTGAACTATTTTGTTCACATGAGAACAAAATAATGCACTTCATATGAGAACTAACCTATTCCGTTGTTGCATTGCATGCACGACCTAACTTAATGCATTGATTAAGCACTTATGCACTTATGTCATTGCGTTATATACAAAAATTCTTATTCGGTTGTTATTGATAGAGATCAAACAACATCCGTTGTGCATATTAAGCTTTGCACTGAATCACTGAATTTGTATTCAAGAACTAACTAAATCCAATGTACACCAAAAAGACATCACATATGATTTAATCCGATGTACAATGAAGAACAATTCAAATGCTGTTTCATTACTTTGCGTACAAGAAATACATTAGTCAGTTGTACTTTGAAGAGCTAACACAACATGTGTACTGTTGTATTGCATTGCATACAAGAAATAACTTTTTTCCGTTGTGCACTGAATAACACCATATATTTTCTTTTACACTGCAATACACACAAACACCTAACTTACTCTGTTTTGTATTGAAGAACATAACACATAAGTGGTTCACTGTTTCTTTGATTTGTATACAAACATATTCCGAAGTTCAATAAAAGAGATATGTTGCATTGCATACAAAAACCAACTTATTACGTTGCACTGCATACAACATCTATAAATCATTTTGTTGAAATCATCATTGAAGCGCTAACAAAACGTGTACAGTTGAATCGCATGTCTAACTGATTCCTTCCGCATTGAAGACATAACTCATATTCGCGGTTACGTTGCATACTACACAATTTAAATTAATCTGGTATGCATGGAAGAACTAACTTTTGCATGCAATAACTAAAATCATTACATAGTGAAATGAAAATATATTGCATTTGTATTGAATTGCATACAGGACAACTTCCTTTTTCTTTTTTTTGGACAACTTTTGATGTTACTTTAGCCAGACAGTTAATGGATATTTGACCTATTGAACAAATTTCTGGCGGAACTGTCTTCAAACTTTAACATTCCACATAGACTTATAGAATCTTTTTGAAGTGACATTAGCCAGACTGGAGTCCATCTTTGACCGACAGAACATATATATGCCGAAGAGTACTCAATCTTGAACATTTCATAAGATACTCATTGACTCATGTTGATGTTACATGAGCTAGACAGTAGTCCATTTTTGACTTACTGAACACATATAGGACAAAGAGTTTTCAATCTTAAACATTTCATGTATACTCACTGACTCCTGTTATTTCATCAACCATACAGTATTTGTACTCATTGAACATATTTCTGGCCAGAGTCCTTGAACTTTAACTTTCCATACATAGTTTTTTTTTTTTTTTTTTTTTTTTTTTAGCTCATTTTGATGACAAATTAGCCAGAAAGTGGTGCATATTTGACCTACTGACCATATTTTAGGCAAAGAGTCATCAATCTTGAACTTTTTATACATACTCACTAACTCCTATTGATGTTTCATCAGGCATAGAGCAGTCCGAATTTGACCTATTAAAAAATATTTCAGGCAAAAGAGTCCTTGATCTTAAACACTTTATACATACTTATTGATTCCTTTTTGTGTTTCATCTGTCATACACTTGTCTCTATTTGAACTTTTGAATATATTCCTGGCCAAAGAGTCTTCGAAATTAAACATTCCATATAAACTTTTTTAATTCTTTTGTTTTATCATCCATACAGTATTCCATATTTGACTCATTGAACATATTTCTGGCAAAAGAGTCTTTGAACTTTATCCATACTGTATGAAACTTTTGACTCATTTTAATGTTACATTAGCCAGACAGTAGTCCATTTTTGACATGTGGAACATATTATAGGCCAAAGAGTCCTCAGTCATGAACATTTCACACATACTCATTGACTCCTATTGATGTTTCATTAACCGTAGTCCATATTTGACCCATTGAACATATTTCTGGCCAAAGAGTGTTCCAGCTTTAACAATCCAAACATACTTTTTGACTCTATAGATGTTACACCATCCATACAGTATTCCATATTTGACTTATTGAACATATTTCTGGCCATATCTTAGGCCAAAGAGTCTTCAATCTTGAACATTTCATACATTGTCATTTACACCTTTTGATATTTTCTCAAACATACAGTATTCCATATTTGACTCATTGAACAAATTTCTGGCCAGTCTCTTTGAACTTTAACTTTCCATACATAATTTTTAACTCATTTTGATGACACATAAGCCAGACAATAGTGCATATTTGACCTACAGACCAATGAATATGCCAAAGTAAGTATATTTGTAAGTTCATATTTGTACTTCTGAACATATGTCAGACCAAAGAGTCCTGAATCTTGAGCATTTTATACATACTCATTAACTCCTATTGATGTTCATCAGCCATAGAGTAGTCCGTATTTGACCTATTGAAAATATTTTAGGCAAACAAGTCCTTGATCTTGAACACTTTATAAATACTAATTGATTCCTTTTTGATGTTTCATCAAACATACAGTAGTCCATATTTGACCTTTTGAATATATTCCTGGCCAAAGAGTCTTCGAAATTAAACATTCCATATAAACGTTTTAACTCATTTTGATGTTACATTAGCCAGACTGTAGGTCATATTTGATCTACCGAATATATTATAGGCCAAAGAGTCCTCAATCTTGAACATTTCATGTATACTCATTGACTCCTGTTTTTTCATCAATCATACAGTATTCCATATTTGACTCATTGAACATATTTCTAGCCAGAGTCCTTGAACTTTAACTTTCCATAGACGTTTTTTTTGTGACACATTAGACAGTGACAATAGTGCATATTTGACCTACAGACCATATTATAGGTCAAGGTAAGTATATTTGGAAGTTCATATTTGTACTTCTGAACATATTTCAGACCAAAGAGTCCTCAATCTGTAATTGACTCCTATTGATGTTTCATCAGCCATAGTGTAGTCCGTATTTGACCTTTTGAACATATTCCTGGCCAAAGAGTCTCCGAACTTCAACATTCCATATAAAGTTTTTGACTCATTTTGATGTTTCAACTTCAATACAGTTGTCTATTTTTGACCTATTGAACATATTTCTGGCAAAAGAGTCATTGAACTTTATCCATACTATATACAACTTTTGACTCATTTTGATATTACATTAGCCAGACATTAGTCCATTTTTGACCTACTGAACATATATAGGCCAAAGAGTTTTCAATCTTGAACATTTCATATATATACTCATTGACTCCAGTTGTTTCATCAACCATACAATATTCCATATTTGACTCATTGAACATATTTCTGGCCAGAGTCCTTGAACTTGAACTTTCCATACATAGCTTTTAAACTCATTTTGATGACACATTAGCCAGACAATAGTGCATATTTGACCAACTGACCATATTTTAGGCCAAAGAGTCTTCAATCTTGAACATTTCATGTAAAGTCATTGACTCCTGTTGTTTCATCAACCATAGAGTATTACATATTTCACTCATTGAACATATTTCTGGCCAAAGAGTCCTTGAAATTTGACTTTCCATACATAGTTTTTTTTTTTTTTTTTAAACAAATTTTAATGACACATTAGCCAGACTATAGTGCATATTTGTCCTA
Source organism: Elopichthys bambusa (assembly GCA_037101425.1). NCBI lineage: Eukaryota > Metazoa > Chordata > Actinopteri > Cypriniformes > Xenocyprididae > Elopichthys > Elopichthys bambusa. Next base: position 18,263,557 of record CM074448.1, on the reverse strand, counting down.
CAGACCATAGCATAGGCCAAAGTAAGTATATTTGGAAGTTCGTATTTGTACTTCTGAACATATTTCAGACCAAAGAGTCCTCAATCTTTAGCATTTTATACATAGTCATTAACTCCTATTGATGTTTCATTACCATACAGTTATCCATTTTTTACCTACTGAACATATATAGGCCAAAGAGTTTTCAATCTTCAACATTTCATGTATACTCATTGACTCCTGTTGATGTTTCATCAACACTAGAGTAGTCCGTATTTGACCTATTGAAAATATTTCAGGCAAACAAGTCCTTTATCTTGAACACTTTATACATACTTATTGATTCCTTTTGATGTTTCGTCAAACATACAGTATTCCATATTTGACCTGTTGAACATATTCCTGGCCAATGAGTCTTCGAAGTTGAACATTCCATATAAACTTTCTGACTCATTATGATGTTTCTTCTTCCATAGAGTTGTCTATATTTGACCTATTGAACATATTTCTGGCAAAAGAGTCTTTGAATTTTATCCATACTATATAGAAGTTTTGACTAATTTTGATGATTAGCCAGCCAATATTCCATTGTTGACATGCGGAACATATTATAGGCCAAAGAGTCTTCAATCTTGAACATTTCGTACATTCTCTTTGACACCTTTTGATGTTTCATCAAACATACAGTATTCCCTATTTGACCCATTGAACAAATTTCTGGCCAGAGTCCTTGAACTTTAACCTTCCATATATAGTTTTGTAACTTATTCTGATGACACATTAGCCAGACAATACTGCATCTTTGAACTACAGACCATAATAAGGCCAAAATAGGTATATTTGGAGGTTCTTATTTGTATTTCTGAACATATTTCAGAACAAGGAGTCCTCAATCTCAGCCAATGACTCCTATTAATGTTTCCACACACACAGTCATCCATTTTTGAATTATTGAAAATATTTCAGGCAAATGAGTCCTTGATCTTGAACACTTTATACATACTTATTGATTCCTTTTGATATTTCATCAAACATACACTAGTCCATATTTGACCTTTTGAATATATTCCTGGCCAAAGAGTCTTCGAAATTAAACATTCCATATAAACATTTGGACTCATTTTGATGTTACATTAGCCAGACTGTAGATCATATTTGATCTACTGAATATATTATAGGCCAAAGAGTCCTCATTCTTGAACATGTCAAAAATACTCATTGACTCATTTTTATGTTACATTAGCCAGACAATAGTGCATATTTGACCTACTGACCATATTTTAGGCCAAAGCGTCTTCAATCTTGAACATATCATACATTCTCTTGATATTTTCTCAAACATACAGTATTCCATATTTGACTCATTGAACACAATTCTGGCCAGACTCTTTGAACTTTAACTTTCCATACATAGTTTTTTAACTCATTTTGATGACACATTAGCCTGACAATAGTGCGTATTTGACCTACAGACCAATGAATACCCCAAAGTAAGTATATTTGTAAGTTCATATTTGTACTTCTGAACATATTTCAGACCAAAGAGTCCTGATTCTTGAGCATTTTATACATACTCATTAACTCCTATTGATGTTCATCAGCCATACAGTAGTCCGTATTTGACATTTTGAAAATATTTCAGGCAAACAAGTCCTTGATCTTGAACACTTTATAAATACTTATTGATTCCTTTTGATGTTTCATCAAACATACAGTAGTCAATATTTGACCTTTTGAATATATTCCTGGCCAAAGAGTCTGCAAAATTAAACATTCCATATAAATATTTTGACTCAATTTTCTATTACATTAGCCAGACATTAGTGCATATTTGACCTACTGACCATATTTTAGGCCAAAGAGTCTTCAATCTTGAACATTTCGTACATTTTCATTTACACCTTTTGATATTTTCTCAAACATACAGTATTTCATATTTGACTCATTGAACAAATTTCTGGGCAGACTCTTTGAACTTTAACTTTCCATACATATTTTTTTAACTCATTTTGATGACACATTAGCCTGACAATGGTGCATATTTGACCTACAGACCATAGAACAGGCCAAAGTAAGTATAATTTGTAAGTTCATATTTGTACTTCTGAACATATTTCAGACCAAAGATTCCTCAATCTCGAGCATGTTATACATACTCATTAACTCCTATTGATGTTCATCAGCCATAGAGTAGTCCGTATTTGACCTATTGAAAATATTTCAGGCAAACAAGTCCTTGATCTTGAACACTTTATAAATACTAACTGATTCCTTTCTGATGTTTCATCAAACATACAGTAGTCCATATTTGACCTTGAACATTTCATGTTCAACATTTCATGTATACTCATTGAGTCCTCTTTTTTCATCAACCATACAGTATTCCATATTTGTCTCATTGAACATATTTCTGGCCAGAGTCCTTGAACTTTAACTTTCCATAGACAGTTTTTTTTAAACTCATTTTGATAACACATTAGCCAGAGAATAGTGCATATTTGACCTACAGACCAATGAATAGGTCAAAGTAAGTATATTTGGAAGTTCATATTTGTACTTCTCAACATATTTCAGATCAAACAGACCTCAATCTCAGTCATTGACTCCTATTGATGTTTCATCAGCCTTAGAGTAGTCCGTATTTGACCTGTTCAACATATTACTGGCCAAAGAGTCTTTGAACTTAAACATTCCATATAAACTTATTGAATCATTTTGATGTTACATTAGCCAGACTGTAGTCCATATTTGATTTACTGAATATATTAGAGGACAAAGAGTCCTCAATCTTGAACATTTCATACATACTCATTGACTCCTGTTTTTTCATCAACCATATAGTATTCCATATTTGACTCATTGAACATATGTCTGGCCAGAGTCCTTGAACTTTAACTTTTTAACTTTATAGGTTAAAGTTAAAAAGTTAAAGTTCAAGGACTCTGGCCAGACATATGTTCAATGAGTCAAATATGGAATACTATATGGTTGATGAAAAAACAGGAGTCAATGAGTATGTATGAAATGTTCAAGATGACCATATTTTAGGCCAAAGAGTCTTCAATCTTGAAAATTTCGTACATTTTCATTTACACCTTTTGATATTTTCTCAAACATACAGTATTCCATATTTGACTCATTGAACACATTTCTGGCCAGACTCTTCGAACTTTAACTTTCCATACATAGTTTTTTTTAACTCATTTTGATGACACATTAGCCAGACATATTTGTGCATATTTGACCTACAGACCAATGAATAGGCCAAAGTAAGTATATTTGTAAGTTCATATTTGTACTTCTGAACATATTTCAGACCAAAGAGACCTCAATCTTTAGCATTTTATACATACTCATTAACTCGTATTGATGTTCATCAGCCATAGAGTAGTCTGTATTTGACATATTGAAAATATTTCAGGCAAATGAGTCCTTGATATTGAACACTTTATAAATACTTATTGAATCCTTTTGATGTTTCATCAAACATACAGTAGCCCATATTTGACCTTTTGAATATATTCCTGGCCAAAGAGTCTTCGAAATTAAACATTCCATATAAACTTTTTGACTCGTTTTGATGTTACATTAGCCAGACTGTAGTTCATATTTGATCTACTGAATATATTATAGGCCAAAGAGTCCTCAATCTTGAACATTTCAAACATACTCATTGACTCATTTTGATGTTACATTAGCCAGACAGTAGTCCATTTTTGACCTACTGAACACATAGGCCAAAGAGTCTTCAATCTTGAACATTTCGTACATTTTCTTTTACACCTTTTGATATTTTCTCAAACATACAGTATTTCCATATTTGACTCATTGAACAAATTTCTGGCCAGACATTTCGAACTTTAACTTTCCATACATAGTTTTTTAACTCATTTTGATGACACATTAGCAAGACAATACTGCATATTTGACCTACAGACCATACTACAGGCCAAGGTAAGGATATCTGGAAGTTCATATTTGTACTTCTGAACATATTTCAGATCATATCAACCTCAATCTCAGTCATTGACTCCTACTGATGTTTCATCAGCCTTAGAGTAGTCCGTATTTGACCTGTTGAACATATTACTGACCAAAGAGTCTTCGAAATTCAACATTCCATATAAACTTTTTGACTCATTTTGATGTTTCATCTTCTATAGGTTGTCTATATTTGACCTATTGAACATATTTCTTGCAAAAGAGTCTTTGAACTTTATCCATACTGTATAAAACTTTTGACTCCTTTTAATGTTACATTAGCCAGACAGTAGTCCATTTTTGACATGTGGACTATATTATAGGCACATTAGCCAGACATATTTGTGCATATTTGACCTACTGACCATATTTTAGGCCAAAGAGTCTTCAATCTTGAACATTTCGTACATTCTCTTTTACACCTTTTGATATTTTCTCAAACATACAGTATTCCATATTTGACTCATTGAACAAATTTCTGGCCAGACTCTTTGAACTTTAAGTTTTCATACATAGTTTTTTAACTCATTTTGATGACACATTAGTCAGACAATAGTGTATATTTGACCTACTGAACATATTATTGGCCAAGGTATGAATATCTGGAAGTTCATATATGTACTTCTGAACATATTTCAGAATAAAAGAGTCCTCAATCTTGAGCATTTTATACATACTCACTGACTGCTTTTGGTTTCATTAGCCATATACTAGTCCATATTTCACCTTTTGAATATATTCCTGGCCAAAGAGTCTTTCACTTAAACATTCCATATAAACTTATTGAATCATTTTGATGTTACATTAGCCAGACTGTAGTCTATATTTGATTTACTGAATATATTAGAGGACAAAGAGTCCTCAATCTTGAACATTTCATACATACTCATTGACTCCTGTTTTTTCATCAACCATATAGTATTCCATATTTGACTCATTGAACATATGTCTGGCCAGAGTCCTTGAACTTTAACTTTCCATAGACAGTTTTTCTTTTAACTCATTTTGATGACACATTAGCCAGACAATAATGCATATTTGACCTACTGACCATATTTTAGGCCAAAGAGTCTTCAATCTTGAACATTTCGTACATTTTCATTTACACCTTTTGATATTTTCTCAAACATACAGTATTCCATATTTGAATCATTGAACAAATTTCTGGCCAGACTCTTCGAACTTTAACTTTCCATACATAGTTTTTTTTAACTCATTTTGATGACACATTAGCCAGACATATTTGTGCATATTTGACCTACAGACCAATGAATAGGCCAAAGTAAGTATATTTGTAAGTTCATATTTGTACTTCTGAACATATTTCAGACCAAAGAGACCTCAATCTTGAGCATTTTATACATACTCATTAACTCCTATTGATGTTCATCAGCCATAGAGTAGTCTGTATTTGACATATTGAAAATATTTCAGGCAAATGAGTCCTTGATATTGAACACTTTATAAATACTTATTGAATCCTTTTGATGTTTCATCAAACATACAGTAGCCCATATTTGACCTTTTGAATATATTCCTGGCCAAAGAGTCTTCGAAATTAAACATTCCATATAAACTTTTTGACTCGTTTTGATGTTACATTAGCCAGACTGTAGTTCATATTTAATCTACTGAATATATTATAGGCCAAAGAGTCCTCAATCTTGAACATTTCAAACATACTCATTGACTCATTTTGATGTTACATTAGCCAGACAGTAGTCCATTTTTGACCTACTGAACACACATAGGCCAAAGAGTCTTCAATCTTGAACATTTCGTACATTTTCTTTTACACCTTTTGATATTTTCTCAAACATACAGTATTTCCATATTTGACTCATTGAACAAATTTCTGGCCAGACATTTCGAACTTTAACTTTCCATACATAGTTTTTTAACTCATTTTGATGACACATTAGCAAGACAATACTGCATATTTGACCTACAGACCATACTACAGGCCAAGGTAAGGATATCTGGAAGTTCATATTTGTACTTCTGAACATATTTCAGATCAAATCGACCTCAATCTCAGTCATTGACTCCTACTGATGTTTCATCAGCCTTAGAGTAGTCCGTATTTGACCTGTTGAACATATTACTGACCAAAGAGTCTTCGAAATTCAACATTCCATATAAACTTTTTGACTCATTTTGATGTTTCATCTTCTATAGGTTGTCTATATTTGACCTATTGAACATATTTCTTGCAAAAGAGTCTTTGAACTTTATCCATACTATATAAAACTTTTGACTCATTTTAATGTTACATTAGCCAGACAGTAGTCCATTGTTGACATGTGGACTATATTATAGGCCAAAGAGTCCTCAGTCTTGAACATTTCATACATACTCATTGACTTCTATTGATGTTTCATTAACCCTAGAGTAGTCCATATTTGACTCATTGAACATATTTCTGGCCAAAGAGTGTTCCAGCTTTAACTTTCCAAACATACTTTTTGACTCTATTGATGTTACATTACCCAGACAGTAGTCTCTAATGTACTTACTGAACATATTTCTGGCCAGAGTCCTTGAACTTGAACTTTCCATATATAGTTTTTTTTTAACTCATTTTGATGACACATTAGCCAGACAGTAGTGCATATCAAACATACAGTATTCCATATTTGACCCATTGAACAAATTTCTGGCCAGAGTCCTTGAACTTGAAATTTCCATACATAGTTTTTAAACTCATTTTGATGGCATATTAGCCAGACAATAGTGCATATTTGACCTACTGACCATATTTTAGGCCAAAGAGTCTTCAATCTTGAACATTTCGTACATTCTCTTTTACACCTTTTGATATTTTCTCAAACATACAGTATTCCACATTTGACTCATTGAACAAATTTCTGGCCAGACTCTTCGAACTTTAACTTTCCATACATAGTTTTTTTTTTTAACTCATTTTGATGACACATTTTATACATACTCATTAACTCCTATTGATGATTCTATATAAAATTTTTGAGTCATTTCGATGTTACATTAGCAAGTCATATAATGTTCAGTAGGTAAAATATGGACTACTGTTTGGTTGATGAAACATCAATAGGATTCAGTTAATATGTATGGAAAGTTAATATTCCAATACCTATTGGTCAGAAATATGTTCAGTGGCTCAAATATGGACTACTGTATGTATGGTTGTTGAAACATCAAAATGTGTCAATGAGAATGGATGAAATGTTCAAGACTGAGGACTCTTGGCCTACAGTATGTTCAGTAGTTAAAATATGGACTACTGTATGGTCAATAACACATAAAAATGAGTCAATAAGTGTGTGTGTGAAATTGTAGAGTCTTTAGCCTTTAATGTACTCAGTAAACTATTGTCTGGCTAAGGTAACATGAAAATGAGTCAAATTTTATGCAGATAAATTCAAAGTTTGAAGACCCTTTGGCCAGAAATATATTCAGTAGGTCAAATATGGACTTCTGTCTTGCTACTGCATCATCAAATTAAGTCAAAAAGTATGTAGGAAAAATTAAATTTCGATAACTTTAGCCAGGGTCGTTGGGCTTATAATATGTTCTTTAGGTCAAATATGTTCTACTGTCTGACTCTGCAAAGAAGAGATTAACATTCGTACATTGCATGCACGATCTAACTTAATGCATTGTGCACCGAAGATATAAGAACATATTCGCTGTAATGCATTACGTGTGTACTGGTATACTGCATTGCATACAGAACCTCAAAATACGTAATCCGTTGTGCTATGAATAATATCATATCACATATGTGTTTTTGCATTATATTGCATGTACAATGCATAAAATATAACTTAAATTATACATTACTTAAATTATATCTTAATCTGTTGTGCATTGAAGAAGAACATATAAGCATTGTCATTGAATTCAAGAACTAGTTGAATCTGTAGTGCAATGAAGAGATACCACAATGTGTGATGTTGCATTGCACTACTAACAAGAACTAACTTATTCCATTTTGAACTGAACAATAACACGAGATCTGTTACATTACACAACGCAAGACCTACTTTATAAGCACTCCGATACACTGTTGCATTGTATGCATTAAAGACATTTCACATAATTGCTTTTGCTTTGCATTGCATACAAAAACTAAGTTAATTCGCTGTGCGTTAAAGGCATAAAAAAATAACATATACATTGCAACGAATACAAGAACTAACCTGTTCCATTGCACTGCATACAATACCAACTCATTTCGTTTTGCTTTAAAGAATCATATATAAACTATCCACTGTTTCGCTGCATTGCATTCATTGTATTCTAACTAAATCCGATAGACAATGAAAGGAGAAAACTAACAAAATCTGCTGCTGTATTGCAAGAAATAACTTTTTTCCGTTGTGCACTGAAGAATAACACTAGATATGTACTATGTTACATTGCACTTCACACAAGACCTAACATACTTCGTTTTGCATTGAAGAATATAACATTTAAGCTGTTCTCTGTTTCTTTGCTTTGTTTACAAAAATTAACATATTACGATGTGCATTAAAGATATATATGTTGCATTGCATACAAGAACCAACTTATTCCTTTGTGCATTGAAGAATAACATATGCTCTTTTTCAATGCACTGCATACAACAACTAAATAATTTTAATGTGCAATGAAGAGATAACATAACATGTGTGCTGATGTATTGCATTACATGTACTGCTGCTTTGCATGCTAGAACTAACTTAATCTGTTGTGCATTGAAGATACAACATTACATGTGTGCTGTTGTATTAAATTGCATACAAGAGCTAACTCATTTCCGTTGTGCATTGATGGATAACATATAAGTGCACTTTTATGCACTTATGTCATTGCATTGTATACAATTAACTATATTGTGCATTGAAGAGATGACACGTGTGTTGTTGCAATACATTGCATACAAGAGCTAACTCATTCCGTTGTGCATTGATTGGATAACATATAAGTGCACTTTTATGCACTTATGTCATTGCATTGTATAAAATTAACCATCTTGTGCATTGAAGAGATGACACAACATGTGTGCTGATGTATTGCATTGCATACAAAACATAATTAATCCGTTGTGCATTGAAGAATAAACATATGCTCTTTTTGACGAGATAACACAACACATTTGCTGTTGCATTCCATAAACAAGAACCAACTCATTCTGTTGTACATTGAGGAGATAACATATGTGTTGTTGCATTGCATTGCATACACGATCTAACTTAATCCATTGTGCTTTAGAGAATCACATACACTGTGCACTGTTTCACTGCATTGCATTTATTGTATTCTAACTAAATCCGACATACAATGAAGAGAAAAAAACTAACATATGTACTATTGTATTGCATTGCATACAAGAAAAGAGTTTTTTTCCGTTGTACACTGAATACGACATATGTTCCTTTACACTGCAATACACACAAACACCTAACTTACTCCGTTTTGCATTGAAGAACATAACACATAAGCGGTTCACTGTTTCTGTGATTTGTATACAAAAACTAACATGTTCCGTAGTGCAATAAAAGAGATAACGTATGTTGCATTGCATAACAAGAACCAACGTATTCCCTTGTGCATTGAAGAATAACATATCTTATGCTCTTTTTCAATGCACTGCATTGAAACAACTAAATAATGTTGTTGTGCAATGAAGAAATAACATAACGTCCATGTTTATTAGATTACAATCACAAACTGTGAAGAATTGACCTATAAGCTATGCACTGTTGCACTGTATGCAATAAAGACATATCACATAGTTCTTGTATGCGATGCAAAAGCACTTAAGTTAATTCGTTGTGCGTTTAAAACACAAATAAAATATGTGCTGTTATATAGCAACGAATATAATAAGAACTAAATCTTTCGTTGTGCACTGAGATATGTACTGCTGCACTGCATGCTAGAACTAACATGCAATCTGTTGTGCATTGAAGAATAACATAAGGTCTGTTTCAGTGCACACAAGAACTAAAGCATTTTGTTGTGCATTAAAGATATAGTACCTGTGTGCTGTTGTATTGCATTGTATGCACTAACACTTAAATTATATTTTTATACAAAGACGAACAATTAAGCGTGCTCTCTATCATTAGTTAGCAAAAAGAAACTAAATAATTCCGTTGTGCATTGAAGTTGTGAACTATTTTGTTCACATGAGATACGTTCTGTATTGCACTTCATATGAGAACTAACCTATTCCGTTGTTGCATTGCATGCACGACCTAACTTAATGCATTGATTAAGCACTTATGCACTTATATCATTGCGTTATATACAAAAATTCTTATTCGGTTGTTATTGTTAGAGATCAAACAACATCCGTTGTGCATATTAAGCTTTGCACTGTTTCACTGAATTTGTATTCATGAACTAACTAAATCCGATGTACACTAAAAAGACAGCACATCTGATTTAATCCGATGTACAATGAAGAACAATTCAAATGCTGTTTCATTACTTTGCCTACAAGAAATATATTAGTCAGTTGTGCTTTGAAGAGCTAAAACAACATGTGTGCTGTTGTATTGTATTGCATACAAGCGCTAACTCATTTCCGTTGTGCATTGATGGATAACATATAAGTGCACTTTTATGCACTTATGTCATTGCATTGTATACAATGCATCTCTTCAATGCATATGTGCATTGAAGAGATCACACAACATGTGTGTATTACATTGCTTACAAAACCTAAATAATCCGTTGTGCATTGAAGAATAAAATACTCTCTGTTTGACGAGATAACAAAACATATGTACTGTTGTATTGCATTGCATACAAGAAATAACTTTTTTCCGTTGTGCACTGAATAACACCACATATGTTCTTTTACACAGCAATACACACAAACACCTAACTTACTCCGTTTTGTATTGGAGAACATAACACATAAGCGGTTCACTGTTTCTTTGCTTTGTACATATTCCGAAGTGCAATAAAAGAGATAACATATGTTGCATTGCATACAAAAACCAACTTATTCCGTTGCACTGCATACAACAACTATAAATCATTTTGTTGAAATCATCATTGAAGCGCTAACAAAATGTGTACAGTTGAATCGCCTGTCTTATTCCTTGCGCATTGAAGACATAACTCATATTCGCGGTTATGTCGCATGGTACACAATTTAAATTAATCTGGTATGCATGGAAGAACTACCTTTTGCATGCAATAACTAAAACCATTCCATTGTGAGATAAAAATATTGTGTGCTTTTGTATTGCATTGCATACAGGACAACTTTCTTTCTTTTTTTTTTTTTTTTGACAACTTTTGATGTTACTTTAGCCAGACAGTTAATGGATATTTGACCTATTGAACAAATTTCTGGCGGAACTGTCTTCAAACTTTAACATTCCACATAGACTTATATAATCTTTTTGAAGTTACATTAGCCAGACTGGAGTCCATCTTTGACCGACAGAACATATATATGCCGAAGAGTCCTCAATCTTGAACATTTCATAGATACTCACTGACTCATTTTAATGTTACATTAGCCAGACAGTAGTCTATTTTTGACTTACTGAACACATATAGGCCAAAGAGTTTTCATTTCATGTAAACTCATTGACTCCTGTTGTTTCATCAACCATACAGTATTACATATTTCACTCATTCCTTTCATATTTATACATACTCATTAACTCCTATTTCATTACAGTTATTCCATAGTTATTTTTTACAGTTATATTTTGTCACATAAGCAAAACAGTAGCCCATATTTGACCCATTGAACATATTTGTGGCCAGAGTCCTTGAACTTTAACTTTCTTTACATAATGTTTTTTAAACTCATTTTGATGACACATTAGCCAGACAGTAGTGATTATTTGACTATACTGACCATATTTCATTTTTTAACATTTCGAACATTCTCATTTACACCTTTTGATGTTTCATCAACCATATAAGTAATCCATATTTGATCCATTTAAGACAAGTCCTTGATCTTGAACACTTTATGCATACTCAATGAATCCATTTGATGTTTCATTAACCATACACTAGTCCATATTTGACCTTTTGAACATATTCCTGGCCAAAGAGTCTTCAAACTTTAACATTCCATATAAAATTTTTGAGTCATTTCGATGTTACATTAGCAAGACATATAACGTTCAGTAGGTAAAATATGGACTACTGTATCATTGATGAAATATCAATAGGATTCAGTGAGTATGTATGGAAAGTTAATATTCGAATACCTATTGGTCAGAAATATGTTCAATGGCTCAAATATGGACTACTGTATGGTTAATGAAACATAAAAAGGCATTACTGAGTATGTAATATTTTGCCTTAACTATGTTCAGCAGGTGCAATATAGACTACTATCTAGCTATCTATCTATTAACATCAAATGAAATCAAAAAGTATGTATGGAAAGGTAAAGTTTGATAACTCTTTGGCCAGAAATATGCTTAGTTGGTCAAGTATTGGTGAAACCAAAACGGTATTTATAAAGTATTTATAAAATTGTCAAGTTGGAAGACTTTTTGGCATGAATATGTCCAATAGGTCCAAATATGGACTACTGGATGTAACATCAATACATCAGTGATATATAACATATGTTCAAGATCGAGGGCTCTTTGGCCTGAAATATGTTCAGTAGGTCAAATATGGATTACTCTATGTTTGATGAAACATCAAATTGATTCAGTGAGTATGTACAGTTCAAGACTGAGGACTCTTTGGCCAGAAATGTTTAAGTACCCCAAATATGGAATAATGAATGGTTGATGAAACATCAAAAGGCATCATAGAGTATGTATAATATGTTAAACATTAAAGACTCCTTATCCTGTAATATGTTCAGTAGACCAAATATGGACTACAGTTTGGCAAAAGTAACTACTGTAGAAGTATTGACTACTGTATTGTTGTTGAAACATCAAAAGGTGTCAATGAGTATGGATGAAATGTTCAAGACTGAGGACTCTTTGGCCTACAATATGTTCAGTAGGTAAAATATGGCCTACTCTATGTTTGATTAAACCAAAAAAGGCATTAATTAACGAAAAAGATTGAGTAATCTTTTGCCTTAACTATGTTTAGTATACTACTATCTTGCTAACTTAACGTCAAAAGAAATAAAAAAGTATGTATGGAAAGTTAAAGTTAAAGTAAAACTCTTTGGCCAGAAATATGTTTAGTGGGTCAAATATGGACTATGTTGATGAAAAATCATGAGTCTATGAATATGTACGAAATGTTCAAGACTGAGGACTCTTTGCCCTGTTGTTTGTTCAGTAAAGTAAAATGGACTACTGTCTGGCTAATGTAACATCAAAAGAAGTCAAAATATATGGAATATTAAAGTTCAAAGACACTTTGCCCAGAAATGTGTTCAGTAGTTTAAATATGGACTAATGTATGGTCAATAACACATCAAAATTAGTCAATAAGTGTGTGTATGAAATTGCAGACTCTTTAGCCTATAATGTGCTCAGTAAACTATTGTCTGGCTAAGGTAACATCAAAATGAATCAAAAAGTATGCAGATAAATTTAAAGTTTGAAGACTTTTTGGCCAGAAATATGTTCAGTATGTTAAATATGGACTTCTGTCTTGCTACTTGCATCATCAAAATAAGTCAAAAAGTATGTATGAAAAATTAAATTTCGAACACTCTTTAGCCAGGAACCTTGGGCTTATAATATGTTCTGTAAGTCAAATATGTTCTACTGTCTGACTGTGCAATGAAGAGATAACATTCGTGCATTGCATGCACGATCTCACTGAATACATTGTGCACTGAAGAGATATCACAACATATTCGCTGTAATGCATTGCATTACACAACCACATGTCATGTGTACTAATGTACTGCATTGCATACAGAACTTTAAAAAACGTAATCCGTTGTGCTTTGAATAATATTATATAACATGTGCTTTTGCATTATATTGCATGTACTATATATAATGCATGACATATAACTTAAATTATGAATTACTTAAATTATAACTTAATCCGTCGTGCTCTGAAGAAGAACATATAAGTTATGCACTTATGCCATTGTCATTGTATACAAGAACTATCGTATTTCATTTACTTGCAGATAATTCAAGAACTAGTTGAATCCGTAGTGCAATGAAGAGACGTGTCGTGGCTTTCCTTTGCAATTAATTATTCCTTCGTGCATTGAAGAGCTATCACAATATGTGTGATGTTGCATTGCACTACTAACAAGAACTAACTTATTCCATTGTGAACTGAGCAATAACACGAGATCTGTTACATGACACAACGCAAGACCTAACTTATTCCGTTTTACATTGAAGAATAACTTTCACGCACTATAATACACTGTTGCACTGTATGCATTAAAGACATATCACATAATTGCTTTTGCTTTGCATTGCATACAAGAACTAAGTTCATTCTTTGTGCGTTAAAGGCATAACAAATAACATATGTGCTGTTATATTGCAACTAATACAAGAACTAAACTGTTCCATTGCACTGCATACAAAACCAACTCATTCCGATGTGCTTTAAAAAATCACATATAAACTATACACTGTTTTACTGCATTGCATTCATTGTATTCTAACTATATCCGATATGCAATTAAGAGAGAAAACTAACATATCTGCTGTTGTATTGCATTGCATGCAAGAAATAACTTTTTTCCGTTGTGCACTGAAGAATAACACTAGATACGTTCTGTTACATTGCACTTCACACAAGACCTAACTTACTTCGTTTTGCATTGAAGCATACAACATAAGTGTTGCATTGCAGTGTATAAACGATCTGATCTGGAATAATCCGATGTACAGTGAAGAACAATTCAAATGCTGTTTCATTACTTTGCGTACAAGAAATAAATTAGTCAGTTGTGCTTTGAAGAGATAACACAACATGTGTCTTATTGCAATGCTTTGCATACAAGAGCTAACTCATTCTGTTGTGTATTGAAGGATAACATATAGTGAACTTTTATGCACTTATGTCATTGCATTGTATACAATAAACTATCTTGAGCATTGAAGAGATGACACATGTGTACTGATGTATTGCATTGCATACAAAATCTAATAAATCCGCTGTGCATTCAAGAATAACATATGCTCTGTTTCATTGCACTGTTCTATTGTGCCCTGACGAGGTAACACTTAACATATTTGCTGTTGCATTGTATATACAAGAACTAACTCATTCCGTTGTGCATTAAGGAGATAACATATGTGCTGTTGCATTGCAGTGCATACACGATCTAACTTAATCCGTTAGATAACATATGTGCTGTTATATTGCAACTGAACTAAACTGTTCCATTGCACTGCATACAAAACCAACTCATTCCGTTGTGCTTTAAAGAATCACATAGAAACTATGTACTGTTTCACTGCATTGCATTCATTGTATTCTAACTAAATCCGACATACAATGAAGAAAGAAAAAAACTAACATATGTACTGTTGCATTGCATACAAGAAATAACTTTTTTCCGTTGTGCACTGAATGACACGAGATATGTTCTTTTACATTGCAGTACACACAAAGACCTAACTTCGCTTTGTACTGAAGAACATAACATATACGCGGTTCACTGTTTCTTTGCTTTGTATTAAAAAACTAACAGATTCCGAAGTGCAATAAAATAAACATATGTTGCATTGAATTGCATACAAAAACCAACTTATTCCATTGCACTGCATACAACAACTAAATCATTTTGTTGTTGCGATAACAAAACGTGTACAGTTGAATCGCATGTCTAACTTATTCCTTGCGCATTGAAGACATAACTCATATTCGCGGTTGCATTTGCATACAATTTAAATTAATCTGTTATGCATTGAAGAACTAACTTTTGCATACAATAACTAAAATCTTTACGTTGTGAGATAAAATATTGTGTGCTTTCATATTGCATTGCATACAAGAAAACTTTTTTTTCTTGACAACTTTTGATGTTACTTTAACCTACTGAACACATTTCTGGCCAAAGAAAGAGTCTTCGAATTTTAACATTCCATATAAACCTTTTGACTCATTTTGATATTTCATCATCCATTGAGTTGTCTATATTTGACCTATTGAATGTATTTCTGGCAAAAGAGTCTTCGAACTTCATCATGCTATATAAAACTTTTGACTCTTTTTGATGTTACATTTGCCAGACAGTAGTCCATATTTCACCTATAGAAAATATTTCTGGCCAAAGAGTGTTCCAGCTTTAACTTTGCAAACATACTTTTTGACTCCATAATATATCTACTGACCATATTTCTGGCCAGAGTCCTTGAACTATAACTTTCCATACATTTTTTTAACTAAATTTGATGACACATTAGCCAGACCATAGTGCATATTTGACCTCCTGACCATATTTTAGTCCAAAGAGTCTTCAATCTTGAACATTTCTTTCATTCTCATTAACATCTTTTGATGTTTCATCAACCATACAGTATTCCATATTTGACCCATTGAACATATTTCTGGCCAGAGTCCTTGAACTCTCCATACATTATTTTTTTTAACTTATGTTGATGACACATATATACAAGATATTCAAGATATACATTAACAATGTTAACATCAATATTAGTCAGAAATTAGTCATTGACTTTTCTTTGGCCTGAAATATGTTCAACAAGTATGGACTTCTCATGGATGTTATACTGGAAGTCAGTGGGCCTTAGTTATAAAATGCACATTATCCGGTTTCTTCAACATACAACGCACAACGAACTCTCGGTCCGAGTTAGTGTTTATATTCATTGCAATGTAACAATACCTATGTATTTTCTCTTCAATGCACAACGGAACGAGTTAGTTCTTTGCTACAATGCATAATACTACTATGCATAAACTGCATAGTTTATGTTACTCTTCATTGCACAACATAATGTTCAATCTATTGAAACGGCACTTTTGTCATGTGTTATCTCCTCAATGTACAACGAAATTAGTTAGTTTTTGTATGCAGTGCCGTGAAACAACACTATATTGTATGTCTTCAATTATAGCAATAGGTATTGTTTTAGTATTCATTGCAATGCAACGCAACGATGTCAACTTAAACGCACAGCGAATTTAGTTCTTGTATGCTTTGGCAAAAACACATATGTTATGAGTTATCTCCAGTGGCTAAACGAATATATCAATGAAATGATATAGAACATATAAAGGAATAAGTTAGTTCTGACATACAATAAAATGAAACAAGTACATAGTTCATATATTATTCTTCATTGCACAATGTGATATTCAATCTAATGCAACAGCACATGTTACGTGTTATATCTCCTCAACGCCCAGCGGATTAAGTTAGTTCTTGTGTTTTGCAGTGCAAAAACATGTTATGAATTTTCTTCAGTGTACAACGTAATTTAGTTTTTGCAATGCAATGATACAGAACAACATTTGTGTAATTCTTCAATGCACAATGGAATAAGTTAGATCTTGTATATATAGAGTGCAAACAATGCATAAACATTTAATAGTTTGTTTTTCTTCACTGCACAAAGTAATTTGCAATTTAATGCATATACGAATAAGTGTTAATACACTTAAGTGTTAATCTCTTCAGTGCACAATGAATTAGTTCTTGTATGCATCCAATGCAACAACAGGTATGTTTGCTCAACGGAAAAAGTCTTGAATGCAATGTAATGTAATGAAATAAGTGCAAAACATATGTGTTAAGTTAAGTTTTGTATACACTGCAATGAAAGTGCATATTGTTATTCTTCAGTGCACAGTTATTGCAATTCAACAAGACATATGATGTGTGTTTTCTCTTTAAATGAATAAAATAGTTATTGTATGCAGTGTGGTGTAACAGTACCTGGGTTATATGGCTATCTCCTCAATTCAAAAAGTTTTTTTTGTGTAATAATAATTCTTATTCTTATTCTACATTGCACAACGTTTTTGCTTGCAATGCAATACAACAGCTGCATGTGCATGCATGTGGTGTTATTTTTTCGATGCACAACGGACTGAGTTTAGTCTTGTGTGCAATACCATGCAACATTACACATGTTGTGTTATCTCTTCAAAGCACAACGGAATATTATAGTTCTTACATGCAAACTAACAAAACAGCAAAAGAGTTTTTAATTGTTCTTTCATTTTATAATGGTTTAAGTTAGATCGCATATCCAATGCATATGTGTTCTCTTTTCAGTATACATCGGAATTAGTTATGAAACAGCGCATAAGATGTTATTCTTCAATGCACAACGGAATAACTTCAATGCAATGCGACAGCAAATATGTTGCGTTAGAACGTGTATACAATGCAATATGTTATCGCTATCGTTTAGTTAGCAATGCAATGTTAAACAGAGCATTCTGAACTAATAAGTTAGTTCTTCCATGCAAAGCAATGCAACAACACATATGTTTGTGTCATCATCTCTTCATTGCACAACAGAATTATTCTAACATTGCCATGTAACAACTCACATGTTAAAGTGTTTTAAATTCTTGTTGTGTTATCACTTGAAAGCACATTATATTTTAGTTCTTGCATGCAATGCAATGTAAAACATAGCATAAAGATATGATATTCTTCAGTACGGAATAAGTTAGTTATTGCATGGAATGCCATGTAACACTACACGTGTGTTTGTGTTCTTAAATTCATTGAAATGCATTGAGGTGCTGACCTATGATATGTGTTTTCTCTTCAACGCACAACGGATTAAGTTAGTTCATTGCAAAGCAAATGCACATATATAATATGCAATGCTCTTAATGTGTTCTTAATGTTATCCTCCTCAATGCACAACAGAACATAATTTTAATTGTTAATTGTATATCGGATTAAGCACAACAAATTTAGTTCAATGTAATACAAACGCACATATGTGACATTTCTTCAATGCACAAACTAATGAAACAGACATCAACATGATGGTTCTTAATTCATATCAGAATAGATTAATTCTTGTACAATGAAACAACATAACGTGTTATTCTTCAGTGCACAACGGAATAAGTTTGTGCTTGTATGCAATGCAGTGCAACAGCACATGTTGTGTTAGCTCTTAAATGTATAACGGATTAAGTTAGTTCGTGTATACAATGAACAGCAGATATGTTATCTCCTCCATGCACAATGTATTAAGTTAGATTGTGTATGCAATGCATCAGCACATATGTGTTCTCTCTTCAGTGTACATCGCAAATGAAACCGAGCATAAGATATATTATTCTTCAATGCACAACAGAATAAATTGATTCTTGTATGCATTGCATCAGTGTATTAAGTGTACATCGTTTTAGTATTCTTTGTAATGCAACAGCACATATGTTGTGTCATTGAAGAAAACACAAACAGAATAAGATAGTTCTTGCATGCATTGCAACAACAGATGTGTGAAACAGAGCATTTTCAGTACAAGTTAGTTTTTGTATTCTTTGTAATGCAACAGCACGTGTTTATGTTTTCTCTTTTCAATGCACAACAAAAAAGGTCGATTCTTGTATGCAAGTGCAATGCAACAGCACAAATGTTACGTGTCATCTCTTCATTACACAGCATAAGGAGTTCGTTATTATCTTTAATGTGAAACAGAGCATAAGATAATGTTATAAATATATGCACAACGGGATATTTCTTGTATTGTTTCTTTCGAGTACTTGCATGCAATGCAACATCAGTCTTATGAAACGGAGCAAGTTAGATCGTGTATTCAATGCAATGCGACATATGTGTTATCTCTTCAATGCACATTCTAACAAAATAGAGCATATAATAGTAAAACATTTTATACAGTGTTATTCTTCTCTGCATAACGGATTAAGTTACATCGTGTATGCAAAGCAGTGCAACAGGAATAATGTTGTGTTTTCTCTTCAATCCACATCGGAGTTAGTCTTCACTGCAATGTTATTGCAAAAAAAAAACAAAAAAACAAAGCATATCGTATGTTATTCTTCAGTGCAAAACGGAATAAGATAGATCTGAGATGTGAGATGTGTTATATAAGTTAGATCTTTGTTTCAGCGCCTGTTTCAGCGCCAAGATATGCTTTCTTTCTACAAGCATAGAAGTACTGTAACATAAGAATGTCTTATTGCATCGGAAACAAACAACCTCTATTGCAAGAAACATTATCACTATCATTATCTAACATTAGCAGTATGTGTTGCAAATGAGCATCTGTGGGCTCTTTGGCCCGAAATATTTTCAATAGATCAATAGATCTGGATTAATGGACTACTGTCTGGCTGTCTACATAGTCGATATCTATCACATATATCACAATGATAATCTGCAATACAATGAATTTGAGCTAACTTTTAATGTTTTTTTTTTTTTTTTTTGTCATTTTGTCATTACTGTGCACAAACACAATGCAATGTACTTATACTTGCAGCATGTAAGTGATTATAATGATTTAAGTGATTTTGAAATAATGAAAACAAATATCTCACTGTGATGAAACAATATCACAGTGAGATATTTGTTTTCATTATTTCAATTGAGTAATGCTCTGCCGCCCTCTAGTGGCTGCAGTTGAAATTTAAGGTTATTTTATTTTAAGTGTTTGTTTTCGAGTTTCGAGTCCATCTGGCAGCAATCTTCCAATAAACCATACTTAGATCTTGCATACAATGCCGTTGCATTGTATACAGAACATAACATTTGTGTAATTCTTCAATGCACAATGAAATAAGTTAGATCTTGTATACAGAGTGCATATAATGCATAAACATTCCATAGTTTATATGTTATTCTTCATTGCGTAACGTAATTTGCTATTTTTAATGCAACAACACATATATGTGTTATCTCTTCAGTGCACAATGAATTAGTTCTTGTATGCATCCAGTGCAACAACACATGTTTGTACAATGAAAAGTTCTTGAATGCATTAGTGCAGAACATGTTATTTCCAATACAAAATGGAAAAAGTTAAGTCTTGTATACACTGCAATGAAAGTGCATATTGTTATTCTTCCACTGCACAACTGAATTAGTTATTTCTTGTATGTTTCAGTGAAATTGAGCAAAACATGTAATTCTTTATGCATATATCCTAAATTCTATTTGCAATTCAACAACACACATGGTGTGTTTTTTCTTCAAATGCAAAGAAATAAAACTTGGCTAAGTGCTAATGTTTGCAATTAACGCCACGAAACAGGAAGTCGTGTAATACGATGTCCGATCTGCTCCAAACTTCACATGTTCGATAATAGTCCTGGCCTGGAGACATCAACATGGCAATATTCAGTTACGCTCACAGCGCCACCTGTTGGCAGCAGGAAGTCTGGCACTTTGAAATGACTTTCCCATAATTCTCCTGTATTTACTCGCTTACATGCATGTCACTGTTTTCCTGAGGCCAACGGGTGGTGGTGAGCCCGGGTGCTGTTATTCTTGTTCTTGATGTTATTCTTCAATGCAAAACGGAATAAAATAGATCTGTGATGTGTTATAAGTTAGATCGTTTCAGCGCCTGTAAACACAAGATATGCTACATGCATAGAAGTGCTGAGATGGTCTATAACATAAGAATGTCTTATTGCATCGGAAATAAGCAACTTATATTGCAAGAAACATTATCATTATCATTATCTAACATTAGCAGTTCTATCTGTATGTCTTGCAAATGAGCATCTGTGGGCTCTTTGGCCAGAAATATTTTCAATAGATCAAATATGGACTATCTACTTTCTGGCTGTCTATAGTCGATACTAAGCATTCTATCACAGTGATAATCTGCAATACAATGAACTTTGAGCTAACATTTAATGTTTTCTTGCAATAGTAATTTTTAAGTTGCACAACCACAGTGCAATGTACTTAATACTGCAGCGTGATTATAATGATTTAAGTGATTTTGAAATAATGAAAACAAATTTCTCTCTGTGATGAAGCTCATAATATCTTATGTTTCATCACAGTGAGAAATTTGTTTTTGTTATTTCAATGGGCCATTGAGTGGCTGCAGTTGAAATTTAAGGTTATTTATTTTGTGTGTTTTTTTTTTTCGAGTAGATGGCAACAATCTTGAGAAAGCAATCACCATGACAAATTTTCCATGTTTATCACCTTGGGACTAATTTATAAAATGTTGTGCAGAAACCGTTCTAAATTTTCAGATGTGCGTATGTGTGATTCACAGACTACACACAGAAAACAAGCGTACGCCTCTCTTTTAGATGCAAATTCTATAAATTGCAAATGTTCTTGAACTTTCGCGCGGCTGAATGGTTTCAGTTCTCTGCATTGTAAACGACACCTAATTAATGTCATTTACATATAAAAGATCACCAGTCATCGTCCAAATCCTTTAATTTAGAATAGCGAGCTGCAAAAATAGCTTAGATAAAAAAAAAAAACTGCAGTAATCTGCATTTTGCTAAGCAAAAGTCCGTTTTTTATAAATATGAGCATACGAACACTCTAAGATCAAATCTGTGCTTTATCACGATAAATGAGGCCCCAGGAGTGAAAGTGAGAAATGTAGTGTTTCTTTAAAGTGAATTATATATTACAAATTGAGGCAAAAAAAATAAAAATAAAATAAAATAAAAATAATAATAAAAAAATACTAGCATCATAAAAAATATTTTACTCTCTGGGGAGACCCTGAACATCAGTTCTACAGTTCTGTAACACATAAGAAATGTTTTATTGCAACGGAAATAAGCACTAACTTCTATTTCAACATGAGTTTCATCACAGTGAGATATTCTTGTGTGCACTGGAAGATTGCTGCCATCTACTGGAAAATAAACAATAAAAAAAAAAAGAAATTTAAATTTCAACTGCAGCCACTAGATGGAGGCAGAGCATTACTCAATGACCCATTTGTCATTTCCTCATAGATATACATCTGTTCACGTTCTTTGTTTAGATTTACATTTAGCCATTATAAAATCAGTATAATAATATGAAAAAAAAAAGACTCTTTGACAAAGTTGATCATTTTTTAGCATTTAAAGTGTATACTTTTTTTTTTTTTTTGCAATTATACCACATTAGTCAGTAAAACTGTGTTTGTTTGCATTTGTTCTCCATTATGGATGTATGATGTCACCTTTTCATTTCTGTGTGTGTTCTGCATTGTAGCTGATTTTTTTAATGAATGGGAGAGTGTAATTACAAATCTTTCCCACGCGGGTCAAAATGACCCGAAGAATAAAAATTACACTTCTTCTTATTTGATTTATTTTTATTTTTTTTTTGTCCAGAAAGCTTTTATCATTTTATTCTGAATTTTTTTAATGCTATTTTTTTCCCGGAATTTTATGTTATTTATAATTTTGTTTACAATTAAAATAAGAACATTCTCCACATTCTTTAACTTAAATACAAAATAACTGCAGTGCATGCAAAGGTCAGTTAAAAAAAAAAAATCGTAATACACAATGCATTGGGTGTCTCTGCCGACCTACTGTGGGGAAAAATAATATAACATGGCATTTCATGACTATTGCCACTAGATGGCCTTAAGGCTCTATGCGGCAAATAACTACTGGAAACAAAACTCCCATTTAAAGTCAGTTTGCTTCTTTATGCATTCAGGTATATATTCAGACATTTTTGAGCATTTTTAGTTTCACAAATCCACTTAAGCCAATCAGATAGCAGCCAATCATGTTTGGCTTTACAATCAGGGCAGTCGACCTTGCCCTGAAATAACTTTGCTCATTCATTTGCTCAAATAGCAAATCGGTCCATGTACATTTTTATCATTTCATTCCCCATTTGGAATGGAATAACGAGAAATGAAAAGACGTTTTTTCATTTAGTTTAACAAACAGAAAATGAGAAATGAGCCAAAAACTCATTTTACATTTGTTAATGTTGTAAGGAGGTCTTGACAAGCTAGGCAGGCAGCAAGAAAACAAAAAAAGTCTCTTGAGTTTGGTTTAAACAGTATCGTCTCTTCTGTGTTTACATCCAGCACTTCCATGTTCTACATCTGAACGCCGACTCATCATTGTCCAGCTCCTGCATCAGCATCACACGCATATGTCGTTGCTACTCACTTGTACGAAAGCCGTCACTGTGCTTACTACGTAACCTGTGTAAGGATAATGACAAGAAAGAGAAGAGATTGTTAAATAAAATCGTTATTTTTGTTTTGTTTTTGCGCACAAAAAGTATTCTCGTCGCTTCATAAAATTATGGTTGAACCACTGCAGTCACGTCGACTGTTTAAACGATGTTTTTAGTACCTTTGTGGACCTTGAAAGTGTTGATTATATTGCTGTCATATACCTCTCGGATTTCATCAAAAATATCTGTTTGTGTTCCGAAGATGAATGAAGGTCTTACAGAGCGTGGAACGATATGAGGGTGAGTAATTGATGACAGAATTTAAATTTTTGGTGAACTAACCCTTTAATTTTTGGTGTCATGCTCCAAAAATGGTGTAACCAGGACCATGCTCATCCAACATGGGATCAAGTAAAAAAAAAACCTTACAAAACAAAAGAAAAATCAATAAAGACAGAACTTAATACATAAAGAAAAGCAAAACTTAGGCTACAGGCCCAAGAAACAAGTGGCTAAAGGCCCAAGAAGCAAGTGATGAGCGATTTCGAAACACTTCTTCATGAAAGTTAAAGATCATAGACTCTTTGGCGTGAAAAATGTTCAGTAGGTCAAATATGGACTACTGTATGGTTGATGAAACATCAGGAGTCAATAATTATGTATGAAGTGTTCAAAATTGAGCATTCTTTGGGCTATAAAAAGTAGGTCAAATATGGACTACTCTCTGGCTAGTGTAACATCAAAATCAATCTAAAGTATGTATGGAAAGTTAAAATTCAAAGACTCTGTGGCTAGAATCTGTTCAGTAGGTCAAATATGGACTATTGTATGGTTGATGAAACATCAAAAAGAGTCAATGAGTATGTGTAAAATGTTCAAGATCGAGGACTTTTTAGCCTATAAAATGTTCAATATTTCAGATATGGACTACTGTCTGGATAATGTAATCTCAGAAGGAATCAAAAAGTATTTATGGAATGTTAAAGTTCGAAGACTCTGGCCAGAAATATATTGAGTAGGTCGAATATGGACTACTGTATGGTTATGAAACATCAAAAGGAGTGAATGAGTAAGTAAGAAATGTTCGAGTTCGAGGACTCTTTGTCCTTAATTAATTTCAATAGGTCAAATTTGGGCTACTGTATGGTTGATGAAGCATCAATAGGAGTCAATGAGTATAAATAAAATGTTCAAGATCGAGGAATCATTGGCCTGAAATATGTTCAATAGGTCAAAAATAGACTACTGTAAGGTTAATTAAAACATCAATAGGAGTCAATGAGTATGAAATGTTCAAGATTGAGGACTCCTTGGTCTATAATATGTACAGTAGGTCAAATATGGATTACTGTTTGGCTAATGCAACATCAAAAGGAGTCAATGAGTATAAATAAAATGTTCAAGATTGAGGACTCTTTGGCCTGAAATATCTTCAATTGGTCAAATATGGACTACTGTAAGGTTGATGAAACAACAATAGGAGTCAAAGAGTATATATAAAATGTTCAAGATCGAGGACTCATTGGTCCGAAATGTGTTTAATAGGTCAAATATGGTCTATTGTAAGGTTGATGAAACATCAATAGGAGTTAACAAGTATGTATGAAATGTTTAAGATCGAGGACTCTTTAGCCTATAAAATATTCGGCAGGTCAAATATGGTCTACTGTCTGGCTGATATAATATCAAAAGGAGTCAAAAAGTATTTATGGAAAGTTAAAATTTAAAGACTCTTTGGCCAGAAATATGTTCAGTAGGTCAAATATGGAAGAGAGTCAAAGAGTATATATAAAATGTTCAAGATCGAGGACTCTTTGTCCTTAATTGCATTTACACTCACATTTAAGACACTTGCATTTTTAATAAAAACCCTGCAATGAATATAGCAAAATTCAATGAGGATTTGAAAATGCATTCCGAAACAGTCCTGTCCCTGCACCGCCAACCTTTGCTTCAATGTGGGGCCAGGTGTTGGAAACATGGCGGCACCAGAGCTATAATGAGCAAGGCATACGCTGGCAGATGAAGTAGAGCATAACAGAGAAATGTCAATGTTTCTGAAGATTATGCGCGTCCAGAACCAGTACGTTATTAGAACCATAGATATTTATGGTTAGGACACCTCGCAGATAACACACCTGGCGCTTGTGCGCCTTATCGTGAGCGCGGTGGCGCGGCTTTTGGAGTGCTGAAACAGACACGTTGAGTGAGCGGTGCTTTACAACAGGTTACTTACTCATAGAAATAATCTTAGACAAGCTGTCCAAGATTATTGCTTGTCTATCATGGTTGTATGTTTTTCTCTTTTTATCATTCTGATTATTGTTTATGCATCATTTATATTAATAAAACAATGTGTAGTCCATTTGGATGCTAATGAGTGTTATTTATGGTAATAATAATAATAATAATTTTTGTTACCAAAAATAACTCTGGTGATGTCTAAAACCCATCTTTCACATCTTAGAAAGCACTTTGGTCTGATGTGAACAGGTGCTGGTGTTGTAATAGTGTGGAGGATATTTTCTTGGCACAGTTTGGGCCCTTTAGTACCAATTAAGCATCATGTAAACACCACAGCCTACCTGAGTATTTCTGACCAATATCCATCCCTTGACCACAGTGTAGGATCTTCTGAATAATCTTCCAGCAGGATAACGAACATGTCACAAAGCTCAAATCATCTCAAACTGCCCTAGTGAAAAATAAATATACTAAAATCTATTTGAAATACATTTATTTTATGCTAAGTGTACTATAATTGCATTTACATTTACATGTACTAAATATAAATACTCTGCAATTGTACTTTTAGTATACTAAATTGGTATACTTAAAGTCTGCTACACTGGAACAAGTATTTTTGTGTTGAGGTCCAACTAAAGATATACTTAAGTATATTTCATTATGCTAAAGTGGAACTATTGCAAGTATACTTTAGTACAAGTATATATATCTTGCATTCAAACTATACAGTGATCATACTATTCATACTAATAGTGATATTGAACACATTTTAGGCTTAATATTTAGAAATATGCATTGTGCAATATAAAGAAGAATTCCAAATAAAGTTTAATTAAAATATTTATGTAGGTATGTCTGTAAATAGTCAACATTTGAAGCGGATCAAAACCCTTCATCAAAGTTGTCCTAAAACCTTCTTCTAAGGACAACTTTGATAAACTTTTTTGATCCATTTCAAATGTTTGACTACTGTATATTAATCAAATAAAGAAAACAACATATAGTCAGTTTGAAATGGTGAAAGAAATTCACGTACCTGATCAGAAGTTTTATTACATTTGTGTATTCCTAATGCACTTCAATGCACCTACTGTAATACACTTTTACATTTAATGCTACTTTTATGGCTCTTATTTGCACTTTGAAATATGGACTGCAGCCCTTTGGGCTGTCAAAATATTATGAATTATTAAATAAAAAAAATAAAAATATAAAACGCAGAAAGTTAAAATGTCAAATAAATCCAGAAACGTTTACTGCATGAAAAGTAAATCATTTTAATTTATGCATCACATATAAATCTGCAGCTTAATGCAATACCGCCAAATCATTTAATTGCGTTTTTGTCGAGAGCAGTTGTGGTACACTGAGAGTTGAAGCGTGCAGAGGCAATCGGCAGAGGAATGTTACGGATGATTATATTTCATCCGCACACGGAAAAACAAGCAGTTCTGCACATTCACATTTTTCCACCAATGAACGGAACTGTCTGTGTTTTAGTGCATGCACAAGAATAAAACTAATGTGCCAGTTTATGTAATTGCTTCATGTTGCGTTAATGACAGATAATGTCAGGTAAAAGGGAAGCAAAAAATTCTTGATATTTAATGTTGCATCTAATGGTTTTATTTCTTCAACAGCTTAAAGTTTAATGCACGATTGCAACAGGCCGTTTCACGTTTATTTTCACGCACCACTTACTGTGTCTATATTAATAATTTTGTCAGCGATTCACAGTCTTTTAATCCATATAACTTGTGCTGTCATTAATAGTTGTCATTAATAATGTCTGGGCACTTAAAGCTGTACTTGTAACAGTATAGAGAGAACACAAAGTAGCACCAGTTTAGTGTAGTTTACATATGTGCGGTGACGCAACAGGTAAGCCGAGTACTCTTGTGCGACAGCGCCCGCGTGACCTGGGTTCGATTCCAGCCCGTACTGGTTTCTGTGTTTAGTATACATGAAAATCTGTTCCCATTGTCTCACTGGTTAAGTAAGTTACTGGTATACTGGGGCTGTCTGTAAAAGGCATATTCTAAAGCTGTAACTTTATTTATAAAGATTATTTATTGTAGCCTATTTGAAGCACACTATAATGATGCCATTAGCACACTACAAGTTAACTTGGAATGCCATTGCAATGTGATTTAAAATCACTGAAAGTTTGTTATCAGTATAATATTAATGTATGTTCAACACTCTTACAATGTAATTGAATTGCAATTCTAATGTCACCAAAATACATTTAAAGTTTATGCTGAGTGAATTCTGCATTTCAAACCTTAAATACAAGAGTATATTTAAAGTTTACTTAAGTATACTTGGAATAGTTCCACTTTAGCACAAACAAGTATATTTAATACAACTTTAGTTGAACTTCAGCACTGCTTTTGGACAACTAAAATGCATTTAGTACAAAATTAGTTGTTCCAATTTAGCAGACTTTAAGTATACCAATTTATAGTGTGCCATAAGTACATTTAGGTTATACTAAAGTACATACAAATAAATTGTGCTTAAGTATAGTATTTTTTCACTAGGGTGGTTTCTTGAACATGACAGTTCACTAAACTCAAATGGCCTACACAGTAACCAGATCCAAGTCTTTTGGGATGTACTAGAACAGGAGTTTTGTGGCATGATAGCTTTAAATTTGCACAATGCTGAAAAAAATTAGCAGTTGAGAAGTTTTAATAAAATAAAATTAATTCATTAATAAAATTATGTAAAATGTAATTGTTTCATAGACGAAAAAGAAAGATTTAAAAAAGAAGAAAAATAGGCCTAATTCATTGTTGTGACCCAGAAGAATGACTCTGCTCTGTGTAGCTGTCCAAAATGTTTCTAAAACAGAGAAGAGAGAAATTTAGACATCACCAGAATTAATTTTAGGAGTGTTAGAGACGGCCTGGTTGAGGTGCTTTCTAGTGTGTGAAAGAAGGGTTTAAACATCAGAGTTATTTTTGGGAATACAAATTATTATTATTGTTGTAAATAACACTCATTAGCATCCAGATGTACTACACATCGTTTTATTAATGTAAATAATGCATAAACAATAATCAGAATGATAAAAAGAGAAAAACATACAACCATGACATACAGGGGCGCCATGAAGAGTTTTAAGAGGGCATAATTTTGGCCCCCCTTCTTCTTGAATGTTTTTTTTTTCTTTTGACGTTTAATAAGAAATTGAAATAATTTATTAGTTAACATTTATTTCAAGTAACATCCCCCCTCCACCCCCCGAAATGTGATTGATTTAAACCCTTTGATGCGTACGATCACACCAGTGTGATTAGAAAGTTTAGTGCGTCCTTTCATGCTTTGGATAGCGCTGAGCCAAGAGACAGACACGCTTAGTGCTTTTCATATATCACAACTATTCAGTGTAAAAAAAAAAAAAGAAGAAGAAGAAGAAGAAGAAAAAAAAGACATTTATAGTTTTTAAAAAAAATTCACAGTCCATACACTAATGCCTTTGGAAGCTATGCTTTCAATTATAATTTGACGAAGTGTTTTATTCATATCAGATGGATTGTTTATGAAAAAAGCTGCGGTTTTGCACCCACACAGAAGACTGCTTGCACCATACAGACTTCTTGAATGAGGTCCTTTGACACATCCGCGACCAACAATCATCTCCAATATTTTGTTTATTCTTATTTGTAAGGACAAATCCACGACCAACAATCATCTCCAATATTTTGTTTATTCTTATTTGTAAGGGCCCATTTCGTAAGGGAAAATTCATTTTAATGTCTTCGTCCCTACTTTTTATTTTTGACGTTTTTGCTTTTGTGTGCCTGACAGGCGCTTCCCAGCAAACACAACTACGTTGTAAAAAAGTTTTTTTCATGTTGTGAAAAGGACGTGATAACGTTTTAATCCGACGTATTTATTACGACAGATGTCATGGTTTTTTACGTTATAAATACGTTCCCTTTCATGGGAACTTCGAGCTGCGTCGAGACGCATTGGGATCACCTCTGTGTGACTACGTCTTGAAGCACTTGTGAAATCGAACCAATGGCGTGATGGAACATCAGAGGTGGGTGACGTCACAGACCAGGAAACTATAAAGCATACCGAGAACAAAGAACGCCAGCTTCTGTGCCTTCAGCAAGCACTCTGTGTTATCATGTGTCTTATTTGGTGTTGTCTGTCAGTTATATATACAGAAAACGATCTCTTTGTCTGAGGACGTGGGGCTGAAACAGCACAGTTATGGGGCGATGCCTTGAGTTGAAGAGACGCTTGCGAGCTATCTCTCGCCCAAGTCTGCATTGTCCCTCAAATCCCAGATGCTGCCCACCAGACCGCTAAGAACTACATCAGCGCTGGTGGGCAAAGCTTATACGGCAGCAGGTCAAGCTGCGGCATGTTTACACACCATGTCCATCCTGCAAGCCACAGGCTGACCTGCTGGGGGAAATAGATGAGAGTGGGGAAGCAAGCTTCGAAGCCATCCAGAAGCTCAGGAAGGCCACTGATCTATCTCTCCGGGCCACCAAGGAGACGGCTAAAATAATCGGCCGTTCTATGGCAGCCCTGGTGGCCACGGAGAGGCATTTGTGGTTGAACCTTTCTGATATCAAAGAAAAAGATAAGAACGTCCTGACGGATGCGCCGCTGTCTCCTCCGGGCCTCTTTAGCAACTCTGTTTACATCTGTTTTCGAGGGGTTCCAGGAGACTAAAAAGCAGTCAGCGGCCTTCCAGAGATATCTCCCCCGCCACTCTCAACCCCCTGAGGCTGCTGAGCGGGAGCAGCCTTGGCCGTCAGCCAGCTCCTCAGTGCATTGAGTACAACAAAAACAAAAACAGAGTGTTGCCACCCGTGCTCCCCCACAGAGAGCTTGGGGACAGGGACTGGCGACACAGCCGATGTGGACTGTCATTACTGCTAAGAAGGCTCCCCCTCCGAAGAGGGTCCTATATCACACTGGTCCAAGGAGGGCCGGTCGACATTTGATTCGGTTGTTCCCTGTCAGTTCGCCACTTCAGAGCGCCGCGTCGAATGCTCAAAAAAACACCAGAGGCCAGTCTCGAGAGACTGGTTCCCTTAGTAGAATTTCTGGCAAAATGGAAACTTCTTCAGAACATTTCTCATTTGGGTGCTGCTCACAATAGAAAAGGGTTACAGAATTCAGTTTGGGTCTCGCCCGCCCTGGTTCAACGGGGTCCTCCCTATGGTGGTGGACCCCAAGCAGTCTCTGGTAATGGAATAGGAAGTTCTGACGCTCTTGCAAAAAGGAGCTATAGAAAGGGTTTCTCCTTCCAGCAAGCTGTCAGGGTTTTACATTGTTCCTTCATTGTTCCAAAGAAGGATGGAGGGTTGCGTCCTATTCTAGATTTACGCGTGTTAAATCGCTCTGTTCAGAAGCTCAAGTTCAAGATGCTTACATTCAAACAGATCATCCCACAGATCAGTTCCAAGGACTTGTTTGTGACATGAGAAGGTTAGGGCTGAGACTCAATGCCATGAAGAGTTGCTTCTTCCAGCTCAAACTACCAACTATCCGGGGGTAGTCTGGGATTCCACTACGATGCAGGCATGCCTGTCTCCTGCTCGTGTGAATTCCATTCTCTCAGCCGTGAATGGGGTGAAACTAGGCCAGTTTCAGAGACTGTTGGGTCTGATGGCAGCTGCGTCCAACATGATACCTTTTGGCCTGCTGCACATGAGACCCTTACAGTGGTGGCTCAGGACCAAGGGGTTTTCTCCGAGGGGAAATCCTTTTCGCATGATCAAGGTTACGCGGTGATGCCTTCGTGCCTTAGTCATGTGGAAGAAGCCTTGGTTACTATCCCATGGACCCGTGTTGGGGGCGCCTTGTCGTCGCGTTATGCTAACGACGGATGATTCCCTCACAGGTTGGGGGGCAATCATGAGTGGTCGCTCAGCTCAGGGTCTGTGGGAGGACCATCTTCTTTCCTGGCACATAAATCAGCTGGAAATGATGGCGGTATTTCAAGCTCTCAAATACTTCCTCCCAGACCTGAGGGGCCATCATGTGTTGCTCCGGGGCATCAAAATGTGGGGGCAGACATTCTGTTGAGACAGGGGCAGAGGCCCGGGGAATGAAGACTCCACCCCGAGGTGGTGGAGCTTATATGGAAAAACTTCGGTCGACCGGAAGTCGGCCTATTTGCTTCAAAAGAAACAACTCACTGCCCATTGTGGTTTTCTCTGACTTATCCTGCCCCTCTGGGTTTGGATGCCATGGTACGGACATGGCCGAGGCTACGTCTGTACGCATTTCCCCCGATTGCTCTGCTCCCAGGAGTTCTGGAGAGAGTTCTGGAGAGGGTTCGCTGGGACAGGGTCCATCTCATATTGATAGTGCTGCAGTTTCTCTAAGAAAAATTCTCGGATGGTCTATCTCCTTCTACCTTGAAGGTCTATGTAGCGGCTATTTCCGCCTATCATGCTCCTCTGGGGGACTCTTCTGTGGGAACCGTTAGAGGAGGTTTCTGAGGAATTCCTCACTCTAAAAACTTCCTGTTGGCTATTTCATCTCTCAAAAGAATTGGAGATCTTCAAGCACTTTCGGTTGCTCCCTCATGTCTGGAATTTGCGCCTGGTATGGTCAAGGCTTTTCTTCATCCTAGACCTGGTTATGTACCCATGGTCCCCACCAACATCCCAGGGCCGATTGTACCTTTTGTCCTCCTCCATTTTCCAGTCCAGATCAGGAAAGACTTAATCTGCTTTGCCCAGTCAGGGTGCTAGACACAACTGTTTGTCTGTTACAGGTCTCCTAAGAAAGGAGGCCCTACGTCTAAACAGAGAATGAGCAAGTGGGTGGTCGAGGCTATCTCACTTGCTTATGAGTCTACCAGACAGCCTTCTCCTTTGACTGTCCGGGCTCATTCTACCAGGGGTATGGCTGCCTTAAAGGCTTTAATCTCGGGGGTCCCCCTCCATGATATATGTGATACGGATGGGTGGTCCTCTCAGCGTACGTTCATCAGGTTTTATAACCTTGACTTAGGCTGCAATCAAAATGTTTGCTTTACAGTGTTATCTTTTAAAGTCTATCTTTAATATATATATATATATATAAATATAACTGTATAGTAAGAGATAACTTACACTAAGTTGTGTATTTTACATTTCTTTATAATTCGTCATAGGCTATGTCAGGTTACAATATTTCTGTAAATCTAAATATAAATTTGTAAATAAAATATAAATAGTAAATCTAAAATTTTTTTCTTAATTTCACCCTACCTTTCACCCTACAGTTTTAACTATGGTATTTGTGTGGGTATATATTAGCTCAATGCAACGCCTAGGGTCTCATGATTTTTTGGGTCACAGAATGTGGCACAACTCCAGAAAGAAAAAAGTAAATTGTCTGCATGCACCTAATTCTGAAGAGAATAAATAATATGCTAGTAGACAACAATCCATATGAGAAATTTGGTATGGAAGGTGGATCTGGAACTGACTTCTGTCCAGGTCCTCACAACATCTCTTGTTTATCTGTCTTCACAAACTGCCCTGAAATGTAATTCAAACATCAACAATGATTGTTATAAATATAACGTGAGGCTCTTACATTCACAGTGCTCAGTACTTTTTTATCATCTGTCTTTTTTTTTAATTATGTTGGACCCTGCTGTTGGTTGCTGTGTATACTGTCCTTACAGGATTCAAAAAATATTTTATATTTATTTGTAGGCCTACATCAAACTGTAAATGGAATGAGAATATGAAAGCAGTATTGAGAATGTAAAACAATGTTTTAAGTCAGTTTATAACAGGGGGTTTAGCCTATAATATAATATAATATAGCTTTAGAATATTTATGTTTTTTTTGACTATTTACATAAGCTACCAGAAATAATAAACGTGGTGTAGAAATAAAAGTAGGCTAAATATTGAAAAACACATTAAAAACAAACAGAACGTAGCCTAATGTTATGAGTTTTGGACCTATAGCCTATATAAAGTCTTTGTTTTGGCATGGTTGTATTTTGGTACTGTCATGACGTTTTCGAAATGTCTTATTCCAACGTGCAGATTACGTTATTTTATCACCTGAATAAAACGTCTCTCAAAAGTTGCAGTTTGGTCTGGTTTTCGTTTTCATAGTAGACAAACGTGATATTTACGTTTTTTTGACTACTTAAAGAAAACATACCAGGTTGGTATTTTCGCAACGTTTTTTTAAATGTCTTATATTCCAACGTGCAGATTTCATACACACTCCTTGACTCCTAATGGACTACTGTACCATACAATAGTCCATATTCGACCTACTGAATATATTTCTAGCAAAAGAGTTATCAAACTTCCATACATACTTTTTGACTCCTTTTGATGTTTTGTAAGATAAACAGAACCTCAGATACTTTGATCTCTGGAGATATTGACAGTACAAACATTTCCCCCGTTTGTCTCCACACCCCACAGAGTAAAGTTGCGGGAAAGCTTCTTATTATCCTGTCTTTCCTTCACATTTGTTCCTTCTTACACATTCCTCCCTTCACTCAGTTCACTTAGAAAGATTATATAGAAAATGATAATGTTCTGTCAATGCAAGTGAATTAACAGTCATGTTTGGTATAATTTTAAATGTCTCAGTGTGACTGGTACAATGGGCTCATCTACATGGAAGTAAACCAAAAAGTAATAAAGGTTTTAAGAGTTTAGAGATACTTTGCTTGCTATTGTTGTTGTGCCCTTTTCCCAGGGTCCTTCACCCAAACTACCTCCTGTTCCCCAATAAGGTGTGAACTCCCTAGTCAATGCAAATTACTATTGTAAGTTCATGCCCCACATTGGGAGATGTTTTGTCTTGGTATTTAAAAAAAGGTTGCAAAAGGTTCAAAGCGATTCTGTAGCCAGATCAGCCCGTAACGCAGTGTCTTCCAGATACACCAGTTGTCAGGTATGCATCTTTTACTCTTATTTCTGAGCATTTGATGTTTTGTATTGATCATTTTTACGGACTAAAATCCAGTTTTGAGTGGAGCATTGGGGAACACGGACTGATATTTTAGAGCTGATGTTACATTAGACAGAAGTCCATATTTGACATACTAAACATATTATAGGCCAAAGATTTGTCAATTTTAAACATTTTATACATACTCATTGACTCCTATAGATGTTTCAGTCATCAATATATGACTGATTGAACATATTTCTGGCCAAAGAGTCTTCGAACTTTAACTTTCCCTACATACTTTTAGACTACTTTTGATGTTACATTAGCCAGACAGTTAGTCAATATTTGACCTATTGAACATGTTATGGGAGCCAAAGATTCCTCAATCTTGAATATTTCATACATACTCATTGACTCCTTCTGATGTTTCATCAGCCATACAGTAGTCCAAATTTGACTCATTGAGCATTTTTCAGGCCAAAGAGTCTTCGAACTTTAACTTTCCAAACATTCTTTTTGACTCATTTTGATGTTTCATCATCCATAGAGTTGTACATAGTTGACCTATTGCACATATTTCTGGCCAAAGAGTCTTCGAAATTTAACATTCCATATATACTTTTTGACTCATTTTGAATTTACATTTGCCAAACAGTACATACTAACATACTAACTTCAACTGCCCTATTGGAAGTTGTTGGGCCGTTTACAAAGTAGGTCAAATATAGACCTACTTTGTAAACGGTAGGTCTATATTTCTATATTTCTGTCTAATTAATGTATCATCAAAATGAGTCAAAAAGTATGCACAGAAAGTTCAAGTTCAAACAATCTTTAGCCAGAAATTTGTTCAGCAGGTATGGTTGATGAAAAATCAGAAAGATTCAATGAATATGTACGAAAGAGTGAGGACTCTTTGGCCTGAAATATGTTCATTACCTCAATTATGGACTACTGTATAGTTGATGAAACATCAAAAGGAGTTAATAAGTATGTACGAAATGTTCAAGATTGAGGACTCTTTGGCCTGATATTTGTTCAGTAGATCAAATATGGACTACTGTCTGGGTAATGTAACATAAAAAGAAACCAAAATTATGAATGGAAAGTTAAAGTTCGAAGACTCTTTGCCGAGAAATGTTATCAATAGGTCAAATATGGACTACTGTATGGTTGATGAAACATCAAACGGAGTCAATAAGTAGGTATAGAGTTTTCAAGATCGAGGACTCTTTGGCCAGAAATATGTTCAACAGGTCAAATATGGACTACTGTATGGTTGATAAAACATCAAACGGAGTTAATAAGTAGGTATGAAGTTTTCAAGATCAAGGACTTTTTGGCCAACAATATGTTCAATAGGTCAAATATGGACTACTGTCTGGCTAAAGTAACATCAAAAGGAGTCAATAAGTATGTATAAAATGTTAAAGATCGAGGACACTTTGGCCTAAAATATGTTCAAGAGGTCAAATATGGACTTCTGTAAGGTTGATGAAACATCAGTAGGAGTCAATGAGTATCTATGAAATGTTAAAGATTGAGGAGTCTTTGGCCTGTAATATGTTCAGTAGGCCAAATATGGACTACTGTCAGGCAAATGTAACATCAAAATGAGTCAAAAAGTATGTATGGAAAGTTAAAGTTCGAACACTCTTTAGCCAAAAATATGTTCAGTGGGTCAAATATAGACTACTATCTGGCTAAAGTAACATCAAAAGGAGTCAATGAGTATGTATAAAATGTTAAAGATTGAGGACACTTTGGCCTGAAATATGTTCAAGAAGTCAAATATAGACTTCTGTAAGGTTGATGAAACATCAATAGGAGTCAATAAGTATCTACATATATGCACTGTTTTATTGCATTATATTGCATTGTATTCAAGAACTAATTTCGATGCATTATATTTAATGCATTACATTAAATATATACACTATATTTAATGTATGAAATATAACTTAAATTATAGATTACTTAAATTATAACTTAATCCGTTGTGCATTGAAGAATAACATAAGTTATGCACTTATGTCATTGTCATTGTATACAAGAACTATTGTATTCTGTTTACTTGCAAATAATACAAGAACTAGTTCAATCCATAGTGCAATGAAGAGATGTGCCATTGCTTTCCATTGCAATGAATAGACAACTCATACAGCATGTGTTGTTGCATTGCATGCATGATCTAATTTAATGCATTGTGCATTGAAGAAATTACAATATGCAAGTCAAAAATATTCACTGTTGCATTGAATTGCTTACAAAAAAACCCACCTCATTCCCTTGTGCATTGAGGAGATAGTGTATGTGCTGTTGCATTGCACGGCATACACAATTTAACTTAATCCAAGTTATGCACTTATGTCAATGCACTGTATCCAAGAACTATCGTTGTTACAGTATGCACAGGCCGGAGACAGATGATGTTATAACAGGTGGTTTATTAGAACACAAGCAGAGCAAATGGTGATAAGCAATGGTGACAGTGATGATAATGGAGTTCTTGATACTCAGCAGGATGGTGGAGGAATGATGAAAGAAGCTGGAGAGGACAAGGAAGACGGACGACACTCACAAACGAACTGGAGAACACAGGAGGGAGATCGGAGACACTAGAAACAGGTAAGTAGTACGGGAGTCCTTCAGGTAAGTCAGAAGTAAGATCCTTGACGTGAACGAGACCGGACAGTGAAGGTGAATGTGTGAGTGTCTTTTATGTTAGAGCTGATGAGTGAGCTAATATGGTGCAGGTGTGCGTGATTAGTATTCTGGGGATGGAGTGCGTCGTGATTGGTGGTTGTTGGAGCCTGGCGTGTCTGTGACAATCGTATTCGGCCGTTGCATTGAAGAGATCACACAACATGTGCATTGTAAACAAAACCTACCTGTATTCAAGATCAATCTAAATCCGTTGTACACTGAAGAGAACACATAACATATGAGCTTTTGAGCTTATCACAGTTCTTGTTTGCAATGCAAAGCAAACGCACTTAAGTTAATTCATTGTGCGTTAAAGACATAACAAATAACATATGTGCTGTTATATTGCAACGAATAAAAGAACTAACTCTTTTGTTGTGCACTGAGATATGTACTGCTGCATTGCATGCTAGAATTAACTTATTCTGTTGTGCATTGAAGAATAACATGCGCTGTTTCAGCGAACACAAGAACTAAAGCATTCTGCTCTGCAATAAAGATGTAATACATGTGTGCTGTTGCATTGCATTATATACACAACCACTTAAATTGTATTGTTATACAAAGAAGAACAATTAAGCACAGTCTCTTTCATTAGTTAGCAAACAAGAACTAAATAATTCCGTTGTGCATTGAAGTTGTGCACTATTTTGTGCACATGAGATACGTTCTGTATTGCACTTCATATGAGAACTAACCTATTCCGTTGTTGCAGTGCATGCACAATCTAACTTAAGTGCATAACTTATATGTTATTTCACAACGCATTATGTCATTGCACTATAAACAAAAACGTCTTATTCGATTGTTATTTTAAGAGATAAAACAACACCCGTTGTGCATATAAGCTTTGCACTGTTTCATTGCATTGTATTCAAGAACTAACTAAATCCGATGTACACTAATGAGACAACACATACCATAATGTACTGTTGCATTGCAATGTGTACACAATATAATTTAATCCGTTATACAGTGAAGAACAATTAAAATGCTGTTTCATTAGGTTGCATACAAGAACTAAACTGTTCCATTGAGCTTTGGAGAGATAACACAACATGTGTGATGTTCCATTGCACTGCATACAAAACTCATTCCGTTGTGCATTGAAGGATAACATATAAGTTATGCACTCATGTCATTGCATTGCATACAATAACTATCTTGGGCATTTAAGAGATGACACAACATGTTTGATGATGTTTGCATGTTTGCATTGCATACAAAACCTAATTATTTTGTTGTGCATTGAAGAATAACATATGCTCTGTTTCATTGCATTGCATCCAAGAACTAACCTATTCCATCGTACAATGAAGAGATAAAACATACAACACGTGTTGTTGCATTGCATGCATAATCTAAGTTAATGCATTGTGCATTGAAGAGATAACACTAAACATATTCGCTGTTGCATTGCATTGCATACAAGAACCAACTCATTCCGTTGTGCATTGAGATAACATACGTGCTATTGCATTGCATACACGATCTTACTCAATCTGTTGTGCTTTAAAGAATCACATACAAACTATGCACCGTTTCACTGCATTGCATTCATTGTATTCTAACTAAATCCGATATACAATGAAGAGAGAAAACTAATATATGTGCTGTTGTATTGCATTGCATGCAAGAAATAACTTTTCCATTGTGCACTGAAGAATAACACTAGATATAAGCTGTTCACTGTTTCTTTGCTTTGTATACAAAAACTAACATATTCCGATGTGCATTAAAGAGATAACATGTTGCATTGCATACAAGAACCAACTTATTCCCTTGTGCATTGAAGACATAACTCATATTCGCTGGTTGCATTGCATTGTACACTATTTAAATTAAAGAACTAGATTGAAGAACTAACTAAATTATTACGTTGTGAGATAAAATATTGTGTGCTTTTGTATTGCATTGCATACAAGAACTAACTCATCCCCTTGTGCATTGTGTTACGGCTTGGTTTGCTGAAGGGATGAGGCATGGACGGATTTCCACAGAATAGGATATTTAATAGATGAAAGTGAACTAAATAACCAAAAGCACGTATAGTACAACAATAATACAACAATACAACCAGTAGAACAGACCAGGAGTGAGAGGAGTGAGTCCATAATAAAGGGTGTGCAGATGATGAGGTCCAGGTGCAGGTGATGAGTGCTGATGGGCAGATGACAAGGAAGTGAGTGCAGGTGTGGAAACAGGAGGATCATGGGAAATGGAGTCTGGGAATGCAGGGAACTGTGACATTACCTCCCCCTCCCGGTAGGCGTGGCCTCGCGCCATAGAGGGAACAACCGGGGAGGGGGGGTGGCCGCCCTGGAGACCTTCACACAGGTGCAGGGAGAGTAGTAGATGGGAGCGGAGGTCTCCAGGGCGGGTCAGGAGCCGTGGGCGGCCGTGGAGGGTCAGGAGCCGTGGAGGGTCTGGAGCCTTGGAAGGCCGTGGAGGGTCTGGACCGCCGCCCATGAATTCCCCACCCACAGGTACATGCCCCCCCCCCCAAAAAATTTTCTTGGGGAGATTTAGGGAGGACTGGAAGGGGCCATGGCATGGAGTGAGTTCGTGGGACGGAGCGGGCTCGTCGAGGGCAGGAGCGGGCTCGTGGAGGAAGGCCGGAGCGGGCTCGTGGAGGAGGTCCGGAGCGGGCTCGTGGAGGAGGTCCGGAGCGGGCTCGTGGAGGAGGTCCGGAGCGGGCTCGTGGAGGAGGTCCGGAGCGGGCTCGTGGAGGAAGTCCGGAACGGAATCCCATTTCTTTTTTGTGGAAATCCAATGGTTTGGTCTGTTCTTCTGTTATGGCTTGGTTTGCTGAAGGGATGAGGCATGCACGGATTTCCACAGAATAGGATATTTAATAGATGAAAGTGAACTAAATAACCAAAAGCACGTATAGTACAACAATAATACAACAATACAACCAGTAGAACAGACCAGGAGTGAAAGGAGTGAGTCCATAATAAAGGGTGTGCAGATGATGAGGTCCAGGTGCAGGTGATGAGTGCTGATGGGGAGATGACGAGGAAGTGAGTGCAGGTGTGGAAACAGGAGGATCATGGGAAATGGAGTCCGGGAACGCAGGGAACTGTGACACATTGAGGAATAACATAAAGCTCTGGAAAATAATTGAGACCACTGCAAAATTAGCAGTTTTTCTGGAGTTATTATTTGTTTCTGTTTGAGTAAAAATGATTTTTTTTATTTTTTTATTCTACAAACTACTGACAAGCATTTCTTCAAAATTAAAAAAAAAAAATATTGTCATTTAGACCATTTATTTGCAGAAACTGACATCTGGTCAGAATAAAAGATGCTATGTTTTCAGACCTTGAATAGTGCACAGTAAAGAAGTGTATGTTCATTTTAAACAACACAATACTAATGTTTTAAGTTAGGAAGACATCAGAAACCAATATTTGGTGGAATAACCCTGATTTTCAATCTCAGCTTTCATGCATCTTGGAATGCTCAGTTGGTCACATTGCTGTTGGGCAAATTTATGCTACTCCTGGAGGAAAAAATCAAGCATTTAATGGCTTTATTTAATGGCTGGTCACCCTCTTGCTTACATTCCAAAGGTTTTCAGTGGGATTCAGGTCTGGAGATTATGATGGCTATGACAGGGTCTTGGTCTGGTAGTCCTCCATGTACACTTTGATTGGCCTGGCTGTGTGAACTGAAGCATTTTCCTGCACGAAAAACCAATCCTTTGAGTTGGGGAACATCGTCCCAGCAGAAGGAAGCAATTTTTCTTTCAGGATATTCTTGGACATGGCTTGAGTTATGGGTAACTTACTATAACTATCTTGGGC
Source organism: Elopichthys bambusa (assembly GCA_037101425.1). Classification (NCBI taxonomy): domain Eukaryota; kingdom Metazoa; phylum Chordata; class Actinopteri; order Cypriniformes; family Xenocyprididae; genus Elopichthys; species Elopichthys bambusa. Next base: position 18,221,941 of record CM074448.1, on the reverse strand, counting down.
ACTCCTTCTGATGTTACATCAGCCAGTCATCATATTTCAGGCCAAAGAGTCCTCAGTCTTGAACAGTTCATACAAACTCATTGACTCCTATTTATGTATCATCAACTTTACAGTGGTCAATATTTCACCTACTGAACATATTTCTGGCCAAAGAGTCTTCGAACTTTAACTTTCCACGTATACTTTTTGACTCAATTTGATGTTACATTAGCAAGGCAGTAGTCCATATTTTAACTAATAAATATATTTCTGGCCAATGAGTGTTCAGACTTTACCTTTCCATACGTACTTTTTGACTCCTTTTGATGTTACATTAGCCAGAGAATTTGACATATTTGACATATTGAATATGCTATAGGCCAAAGACTCCTCAATCTTGAACATTTTGTACATACTCATTGACTCCTTCTGATGTTTCATCAGCCATACAATAGTCCACATTTGACTCAGTGAGCATATTTCAGACCAAAGAGTCTTCGAAATTTGATTGTCCACACATACTTTTTGACTCATTTTGATGTTTCATCATCCATAGAGTAGTCCGTACTTGACCTACTGAATATATTATAGGCCAAGGAGTCTTCAATCATGAACATTTCATACATACTCAATGACTCCTATTGATGTTTCATAAACCATACAGTAGTCCATATTTTACCTATTAAACATATTCCTGGCCAAAGAGTCTTTGAACTTTAACTTTCCATACATGCTTTTTGACTATTCTTGATGTTACTTTTGCCAGACCAGTAGTCCATATTTGAACGTATTTCAGACCAAAGAGTCCTCAGTCTTGAGCATTTCATAATACTCATTGACTCCTATTGATGTTTCATCAACCATAGAGTAGTACATATTTAATAAGATTCTTTGAACTTTACCTCATTTAGCTCATTTTGATGATACACTAGCCAGACAGTAGTCCATTTTTGACATGCAGAACATATTATAGGCCAAAGAGTCCTCAATCTTGAACATTTCATACATACTCATTGACTCCTATTGATGTTTTATCAACCATACAGTAGTCCATATTTTACCTATTAAACATATTCCTGGCCAAAGAGTCTTTGAACTCTAACATTCCATACATACTTTTTGACTCTTTTTGATGTAATATTAGCCAGACAGTAGTCCATATTTGACCCATTGAACATATTTCTGGCCAAAGAGTGTTCAAGCTTTAACTTTCCAAATATACTTTTTGACTCCTATTGATGTTAAATTAGCCAGACAGTAGTCCATATTTGAACTACAAAACATATTTCTGGCTAATGTTACATCAAAAGGAGTCAAAAAGTATGTATAGAAATGTAAAGTTTGAAAACTCATTGCCCAGAGAGTAGTCCATATTTGACCTACTGAACATATCATAGGTCAAAGAGTCCTCAATCTTGAATTTTTCATACATACTAATTGACTCCTATTGATGTTTTAGCAGCCATAGAGTAGTCCATATTTGACCCATTGAACATATTTCCAGCCAAAGAGTCTTCAAACTCTTACGTTCCATACATACTTTTTGACTACATTTCATGTTACATTAGCCAGACAGTTAGTCCATATTGGACCTATTAAACATATTTCTGGCCAAAGGGTTTTCGAACTTTAACTTTTCATACATACTTTTTTGATGTTACATTAGCCAGACAGTTAGACCACATTTGACCTACTGAATATATTATAGGCCAAAGAGTCTTCGAACATTAATTTTACAAACATACTTTTCGACTACTTTTGGTCTTACTTTAGGGGGGGGGGGGTGGCGGCCGCCCTGGAGACCTTCACACAGGTGCAGGGAGAGTAGTAGATGGGAGCGGAGGTCTCCAGGGCGGGTCAGGAGCCGTGGGCGGCCGTGGAGGGTCAGGAGCCGTGGAGGGTCTGGAGCCTTGGAAGGCCGTGGAGGGTCTGGACCGCCGCCCATGAATTCCCCACCCACAGGTACATGGCCCCCCCCCCAAAATTTTCTTGGGGAGATTTAGGGAGGACTGGAAGGGGCCATGGCATGGAGTGAGTTCGTGGGACGGAGCGGGCTCGTCGAGGGCAGGAGCGGGCTCGTGGAGGAAGGCCGGAGTGGACTCGTGGAGGAAGGCCAGAGTGGGCTCGTGGAGGAAGACTCCTACTGATGCTTCATAAACTTTACAGTTCATATTTGACCTATTGAACACATTTCTGGCCAAAGAGTCTTCTAGCTTTAACTTTCCACGTACACTTTTTGATAGGGTGACCAGATTTCTCATGGTGGAATACGGGACGGGTGAGCAAGGTGTGGGCAATATGACCATGATATGAGAAATTATGGTAACACTTTAGTATAGGGAAAACATATAAACTATTAACTATGACTTTTCCCTCAATAGACCCCTAATTCACTGCTTATTAATAGTTAGTAAGTTAGTAAGTTAAGTTTAGGTATTGGGTAGGATTAAGAATGTAGAATAAAGTCATGCAGAATAAGTAATTAATATTCTATTCTAATACCAATATTCTAGTAATATGCATGCTAATAAGCAACTAGTTAAAAGACCCTAAAATTAAGTGTTACCGAAATTATATATATAAGAAATTTACAAACAATACGACAAATACGATAGAGATACAAATTAAATAAACTTGTTTTTCAAACACAGTAGCTTTATTTACCATGTATATGTTTATTTAACATCTTTTGTTGTTTGATTAACATTAATGACAAATATTTGTTTAGGCTACTGTCCCTTTGAGACAAAATTCATGGATGTAATATATTGACACATATCCGATTTTCACCCACCTGATTACGTCCACTTAAGCCATTAATTATACCTAACTGTATTTACATGAGATAGTCCACACGATGGACATTTTGAAAAACTATGCATTTGACCATTCAGACGCGCTGTCTGAGAGAACTGGGATTGCGCGCAAGGAAAAAGAGAGTACGCGTGCGAGTGAGCGCTTCTGGTGTGTGTCATTCAGTGCGATTCCGCCTATCCAGCCATCACTAAGTTAATCAACTGAAAAACGGGACTGTCCCTGGAAAAACGGGACGTCTGGTCACCCTACTTTTTGACTCATTTTGATGTTACATTAGCCAGACAGTAGTCCATATATAACCTAATGAACATATTTCAGACCAAAGAGTCCTTGATCTTGAAAAATTCATTCATACTCATTGACTCCTATTGATGTTTCATCAACAATACAGTAGTCCATGTTTGACCTACTGAACATATTATAGGCCAAAGAGTTCTCAATCTTGAACATTTCATATATACTTTTTGACTCCTATTGATGTTTCATCGTAGTGATTTTTGGTCACATGTCACTTAAGGTGCGGTTATGAGTGTATCAGATGACCCCTCCCCCTTTTTGTAATACGGGGCACCAGTTAAGAATACTATCTTAACAATTTAAGAACACTCCAACAGAGCTGTTCAATAATTCAGAATTAATATAAACTGGAGGGAGTCGGTCAACTGATTTATCTGAAGGATTTGTGAGAGTCTTTGATCATCAACACAAGGAAGACAGTTATAATAAAATGAATGAAATTTATTAACAATAGATATGCAAGAGTAAATACCACAATGATTAATAATGAAATAATGAATATGCACTTCTAAAGATTTAAAAAAATAATCAAAGGAGAATACTGAAATAAATCAAAGAAACAAATAAATGACATGAACACAGAATGGATAAATGTAATGCTGTTGAACTGAATGTAGAATGAAAGAGAATTGTATGGGAATGCTTCTTATGGAAGCCACCTAATGGCTCTGGTAAAATGGTGATAAAGAATTGATTATTTATCATTCAACAAATAATATCCCTATTATTTGTAACAAGCTGACCTCAAGTAACTGTTATCTAAACAGGTTAGAAAAACATATGCTGCAGGTATAAACTAATGCCAAGGTCTCTAGAAAGAGGTTTGGTAAGTTTATATTTACGTTCCGCACAGTCGGGTGATCAATCCGGTAGCAGAGACGTCTTTCACTGATGATGCAGAGCTGCATGCAGTGGGAGGGCGCGGAGTTGCGATCCAGTAGTCGTGCCACGTTGGGCTGGAGGATGCTGAACTTCAGTTGCGCCAAGACGGTCCTTTAGGACCTTTAGGAACTTTAACTTTCCATAGATTTTTTTTTTTTTATCACATTTTGATGATACATTAGCCAGAGAGTAGTCCATATTTGACCTACTGAACATATTATAGGCCAATATACTCATTGACTCCTTTTGATATTTCATCGACCATACAGTAGTCTATACATATTTCTGGCAAAAGAGTCTTCTAGCTAGACAATTTTTAACCCACTGAACAAATTATAGGCCAATGAGTCCTCAATCTTGAACATTTCACATATACTCATTGACTCCTATTGATGTTTCATCAACCATAGAGTAGTCCATATTTGACCTAATGAACATTTTTCTGGCCAAAGAGTTTAAGAATGTTAACTTTCCATTCATACTTTTTGACTCATTTTGATGTTACATTAGCCAGACAGAAGTCTATATTTGTTACGTATCCGGCGCCTGCTGGTTCCTGCTACTCCCCACCAGAGGTCGCCGGTTCACCATTTCATTGCACACACAGTTATACATCACTCTGGACTACATTTCCCACAATCCCTCACCTAGGAACCAATCATGCACTCACACCTGTTTCCCATCAGTGACCCTTTATAAGGTGTACTCACACACACTGATTGCTGAGTATTGTTTAGCTTTTGTTTGACCTTGTCTCCGTGTTCCTTGTTTCCTTGCACCTTGCCTTGCCTAGCCTGTGTTTTCGACCCTGGACTGTTTTCCTTGTTTGATGATCGCTTGCTGCTTGTACGACTACGCTCCTGTAATAAAGCTTACACGTGGATCCCCAACTCTCTCATCCAGTTCCCTCTCGTTACAGAATACTCAGCCCAAGATGGATCCAGCAATTAGTTTAATTAAACTCCGGCATAGCAACGATTCCCTTGAGGACCACACTAGAGATTTTTTGGATATCGCCTACCTCACAGATTTCCCAGACTTCGCCCTCATTGACTTTTACTGCCACGGACTCAATAACCACTACCAGCATCTACTCATCCATGATGGTCCTCGGGGGTCTCTGGTGGAATTCCTGGACTACGCCCTTCAAATAAGTGGTTCATCTTACACTGTGGGGGTAGTAGAGGAGGATTTTAAGATGGCCACCATTCCTGAGCCTCATCACAAGATGGCCGCCACTCCCAAGCCTCGTCATGTCTCGTCTTACGTCGGAGTGATGACACAATTAGAGACACGCATCCAAACTTTAATTGAGGATAGTAAGAATGTAAGGGCTTCAGATACTGTTTCGGATGCGACTAGCTTAGTGAACTCTGTACATTGTTCGGTTCCGGCTGTAGAGCCCGCGCAGCAGGGCACTTGGGTAACAGTGAGGCGGCCTAGCCGCGGAAAACACCACTCTTCCATTCCAATAAGAACATCAAACAGGTTCTCCCCACTCAGTGATACACCCACTGAGAATCCTCTTGAAAGTAGTTATTGGCGATTCTATTACACGGTGTGTAATAACTGGCAAGTACAATGTCAGGAAAAGTAATCTGCTCTGGTCCCCCTGTTCGTCGGAGTGATGAGATAGTTAGCAGATTATCATCACTCAATGGCTGGCTGTCTAAGTGGTGTCCGCAGAATAATATGGGTTTCATAGACAATTGGAAACGTTTTTGGGGGAGACCTGACCTGTTGAAAAGAGATGGTATTCATCCCTCCTGGGATGGTGCTGCTCTTCTCTCTAGTAATATGGCACATAGTCTTAGAGCTGAAACATGACAAACTGGGGTCCAGGTCAGGAAGCAGACAGACTGGCTAAACCGACCGTCTGCTAGCTGCCTCACGTTACAGAAGTCAGATAATTCCCAACACATAGAAACTCTTACACCTAGATATTATCACATAGAGACTGTATCTGTACCCCGAATTAGTAAAAACAAAAAACTTCCAAACCCATTTAATGGTAAAAATTTAATTGATGTTCAACAAATAAAAAATAGAGATAATACTGATAAACAAATGATAAAGCTTTGGTTGTTAAATATTAGATCCCTTTCTTCAAAAGCACTTATTGTATTCACTTATTATACACTTATTGTATAAGCACTTAATCTAGATTTGCTGTGTTTGACAGAAATCAAGAAACTTGGCTAAAATCAGACGATTACATTACTTTAAATGAGTCTAGCCCTCAAGGTTACGATTATCGACACAATCCTCGTCAGAAAGGCAAAGGGGGAGGTGTTGCTGTAATTTATAGTAATATTTACAGTATTAGTCAAAAGTCTTTCAAATATAATTCCTTCGAAGTAATGGTACTTTATGTAACATTATGTAAGTTGACATTTGTGTTGGCTACTGTATACAGGCCACCAGGACACCATACGGAGTTAGTACTAGCTGCAGATAAAGTCCTTGTTGTTGGTGATTTTAATATCCATGTAGATAATGAAAAAGACGCATTAGGATTGGCATTTACAGATATTCTAAATTCTATTGGAGTTAGACAACACGTGTCAGGACCCACTCATTGTCGTAATCATACTTTAGATCTAATAGTCACATGGAATCTATATTAATGCTGTTAAAATTCTGCAGCAGAATGACGGCATCTCAGATCATTATCTAGTCTTGTGTATACTACATTTAGTCAAGGCTGCTAAACTGCCTCCCTGCCATAAATATGGTAGAACCATCACTTCTACCACTAAAGATCACTTTATAAATAATCTTCCGGATCAGTTTCATCACCTTAGACCTCGAAGTTGCAACAGAAACTATTGCCTCTGTCTTTTCCAGCACATTAGACTCAGTTGCTCCTTTGCGTTTAAAAAAGATTAAGGAATTTAATCTAATGCCGTGGTACAATGAGCACACTCAGGCCCTAAAGTAAGCAGCCAGAAAAATGGAGCACAGCTGGAAGAAAACAAAACTAGATGTTTTTCGCATTTCGTGGAGAGAGAGAGAATTATTGAGTACAGAAAGGTCTTAAAAACTGCTAGATCTGCCTATTTTTCAAAACTGTAGCGAATTATAGGTATTTAATCAAATAGCTCAAATCATGGGTGAAATATATTTATAATCAGATCATAACGCGTTATGATTAATTATAATATAGTTTGACCAAAAAGGGAATTATGCACATATATTGTGAATTAATTACGACGGATTATAATTAATTACAAATATGACTAGTTCTAGTTTAAGAGTTGTTTGAGAAAGACTATCCTAGTTTGTCCACCAAACCATCCGTTTTCTCATAGACTATTATAATAGGAAGTTTATTCTCTGGCCACGAGAATTAACTTCCCTCTAGCATTAAACCGTAAAGCAGTTTTGCAGAATCAAATGTAGAAGTGACTTGGTTTTCTGAATGAGCAGCAGAAGCAATCGAGCATGAATATAATGTATTTAATAGATACGAACTACGAATATATGACTAAAATACAACACGAAACATACACAGAATAAACAAAAGTAAAGTCAAGAAAGAGATCAGAGGTGATCAAGGAAATGGCAAAATTACAAACAGTTAAAACCTTTGATAGCCAGCAAGGAAACTTGACAAAAGAAAGGAAGGCTTGACAAAAGAAAAAACTTGTCCGATGAAGTGACGCGTGTCATTGTATTTTAAGGACAACAGACCAGCACTCCTCCTTGGGTACGTCAGCCAATGATGAGGGTGCAATTTTGGCAGGCATGACCTAATTTGCATGGTTTATGACGTGTCAGATCTGAGTACATTTTCTTCAAAATACCATTACAAGTAGAAGAATACATTTTACAGTAATGTGACATACATTTTCAGTTAGGGCATAACGACAGCTTTACGATGAGACCAAATTTGTCAGATGGCAAATACATAAAAAGGGGGAGATACAGTTTGTACTTGAATTATACCGTTTATGATAGAACTAACGCACTACAGTCATAGATAAGCTTATATACTAGGGATACATATATGCACCTTGGAATACAACGACAGGTACACTTTGGCACGGTCATATTTGAAGAAAAGCATGTACATACAAACTCCATGTGTGTTTGCATGTGTCTGTATGCTTGTGTGTGGTGTGTATTGGGGTTGTGGCCGGTGTCTGTGACTACATTAGCCCCACCAGGGTGACTCTTTGAAGTCCCTGGAGCTGGTGGGCATATCTTCTGTGTTTCTTCAATGAGATAAAGGTGCCAATGGGGCAACTGGTCCCGGACTTGCCGGAGCCGATTCGTGATTTATATGCACAGTTCGGGCGGTTAAAAGCATTCTGGAGATTCTAAAGTTGGCTGGCAGATCTGATCTTTGTACAGACGCTACAAAACTTTTAGAAGAAAATAAGCACAACCCTAGGTATTTATTTGATACAGTGGCTAAATTAACAAGAAATAAAGCTTCAATTTCTGATGTTTCCAAAGAGCACAGCAGTAATGACTTTATGAACTTCTTTACTTGCAAGATTGACAATATTAGAGAGAAAATTATAACCATGCAACCGTCTACTACAGTGTCGCGTCAGACAGTGCATTGTAGTGTCCCTGAGGAAAAATTTAATTCATTTACTGCTTAAGGAGAGGAAGAATTGTCTAAACTTGTTAAATCATCAAAATCAACAACATGTATGTTAGACCGTATTCCAACTAAGCTATTGAAAGAGATGCTTCCAGAGGTCTTAGATCCTCCTTAATATCGTTAATTCATCTTTATCACTAGGATACGTACCGAAAACTTTTAAGCTGGCTATTATTAAACCTCTTATTAAAAAAACCACAACTTGATCCTAGATAATTAGTCAATTACAGGCCGATCTCAAACCTCACTTTTCTGTCAAAAATACTAGGAAAGGCAGTATCATCACAACTATGTTCCTTTTTAGAATGAAATAGTATCTGCGAGGATTTCCAGTCAGGATTTAGACTGTACCATAGTACTGAGACTGCTCTCATTAGAGTTACTAATGATTTAGTAACTCTTATCATCATTATGCTCTTATCATCAGATCGTGGTTGTATCTCTCTATTAGTGTTACTGGATCTTAGTGCTGCATTTGACACTATTGATCACAATATTCTTTTAAATAGACTCGAAAATTACGTTGGCATTAGTGGAATGGCACTGTTATGGTTCAAATCATACTTATCTGACCGTTATCAGTTTGTAGTAGTAAACGAAGAGATGTCATATCGATCACAAGTTCAATATGGAGTACCGCAAGGCTCAGTACTAGGACAGTTGCTGTTCACTCTGTACATGTTACCCTTGGGAGATATCATTAGGAAGCATGGCGTTAGTTTTCACTGTTACGCTGATGATACTCAGCTCTATATTTCTTCGCACCCTGACGAAACTTACCAATTCACAAAATTAACGGAATGCATAGCTGATATAAAAAGTTGGATGACCAGTAATTTCCTAATACTAAATTCAGAAAAAACAGAGATTCTAATTTTTGGACCAAAAACTTCTTCACGTAATAACCTAGAATACTGTCTAACACTTGATGGCTGCTCTGTTAAGTCTTTTTCATCAGTTAGGAACCTGGGTGTTCTCTTTGATACCAATCTTTCATTTGAAGGCCATGTTTCTAGCATCTGTAAAACTGCATTCTTCCATCTTAAAAATATATCTAAACTATGACATATGCTCTCAATGACAAATGCAGAACAGTTAGTTCATGCATTCATGACCTCAAGGCTAGATTACTGTAACGCTCTACTGGGTCGTTGTTCCGTTCGCCTGTTAAACAAACTACAGCTCGAGTTCTACAAAGTATGAAGTATGGAAGTATGACCATATTAGCCCAGTTCTGTCAACACTGCACTGGCTTCCTGTTAAACATCGTATAGATTTTAAAATTTTGCTAATTACTTATAAAGCACTAAATGGTTTAGCTCCCCAGTACCTGAGCGAGCTCTTAATGCATTATAGTCCTTCATGTCTATTGTGATCTCAGAATTCAGGCCAGCTGATAATACCTAGAATATCAAAATCAACCGCAGGCGGTAGATGCTTCTCCTATTTGGCACCTAAACTCTGGAACAATCTTCCTAGCGTTGTTCGGGAAGCAGACACACTCTGTCAGTTTAAATCTAGACTAAAAACGCATCTCTTTAACCTGGCATACACTCAAATCCGTTAAAGGATTATTAGGCTGCATAAATTAGGTCAGCCGGAACCAGGAACACTTCCTATAACACCAGATGTGCTCATTACATCAGAAGAAGAATGGCATCTATGCTAATATTAGTCTTTCAGTTTATCCAGAGGTTTACCGTAGTCAGCCGGATCTGGGCCGTATCCAGGTGAGATTGAGGACCTATGCCTTGACATGACCACAACGCACCCCTGAAGTATCAGCCGAGATTGAGTCAACTAGATCATCCATTGTGAAGGCCTCATCGACACGACAGCCAGTGGCACAGTTCCTCAACAAACCATCCATACTGGCGTGATTATTATGATCCTCAACTGGATTGAACTGGAATAAATACTTTGAATGATGCGATCCTATCGGGCTTATGATAGCTACCTGAATCGTAACAAATCACTGTTTGCCAGAGGAGAACTGGCCCCCCGACTAAGCCTGGTTTCTCCCAAGGTTTTTTTCCTCCATTTTAACACCTCTTTGCCACCTGATGTCACCTGTTGGAGTTTGGGTTCTATGCCGCTGTCGCCTTTGGCTTGCTTAGTTGGGGACTCTTGACATTTGATATTCAACAGTGCTTTGCATCTGCCTGCATTGACACCATTTTCTTTAAGAGCTGCTGTGCAGCCAAAATTACACACCAGTTATCACATTCTGCATTGTAAAAAGCACTATATTAATAAAGGTGATGTAACGAGGCGGGACACAAGGTGAGATCCATATGCAAGCTTTGTTAGACTGAGTTCGTTGTCAAACAGGCAATGGTGGAACAACAGCAAACAGGTATGGCAGAGAGTAGGCAGAATCGTAGTCAAGGTATAGGCAATAGGTCAGGAGACCTACTGGCAGGTGAGGGTGGATGTACAGACGGGTAGGGAGGTCTCCAGGGCAGGTCAGGTGCCTCGGGCAGCCACGGCGGGTCAGGAGTGTCAGGCAGCCGTGGCAGTTCGGGAGCCTTGAGACGCCAAGGCAGGTCAGACGCGTCAGGCAGCTGTAAGGGTGGACTTCCTACAGGGGTTCAGGCTGTAGGGTTGTCGAGCGACTAAAGAAACGTTATCAGTGAGATGGCATAAAACTGTACATTTCTTGTCCATTACCACCCACTGCAACTTATACCAACAACGGAAATAAGCGCAGTTACAATAGCAAAATATGTGGAAGAGCATTGCTATAGTGTGACAACACTAGCACATTAATGTTACTAAAAATCAAAAGTAGTTAGCACATCATTTGTAATTGAAATGGTTTAATGACAATATCTGATTATGGTTACACTTAAAATAGTTACAAAAGAGATGTATGAGATCATAAAATCATATACCATTAATCGTACCCAGCATGTATGTAAAAAGTTACCTTAGAGATAGAGAGAGAGAGGAAGAGAGGGAGAGAGAAGGAAGAGAGTGCCCAAGAAAACAGGCAGAGAATAAAAAGAGCCAGAGCAACAGTTACGATCTTCTTTTATCCCTTCCTTGACCATGTGACTGAAACCCAAATGTGAGACATTCAAACTGACCAATCAGGAAATTAAAACTTCCTCAACTGTACTAAAGGCGTGACACTTCGTAGACCCCCAATATATATACATTTTGGCCTACAGGGCTTGATCACTATCAACACCTTTGTCTTCCAAATGGCCCTTGTAACAAGAGAGAGGGGGTTGAAACAGTAAAGCAAATGTCTTTGTTCATTTTAAAATATCATATAGATATTTTCAATCTTACAAATCCCTTCTTGTCATGTCATCTTCAGACTTCTTGTTCAGACTTGTTTCAACAGCAGTTGTTCAGTCTTCAGTCTTTGTTCTTCTTGCAGTACTGCATGAGAAGGTCCATCAAATGGTGTTGCACTGTTCATAGATATGCAAATCATCCACTGAACACAGCAGAACTCAGTTGTCCCTCCTTTGAGACAAGACACAGGATCTGAACTTGTGCAGCAGGGATCCTGTGATTTAAAGAACATATAGCACAACAAACAGCAAAAGCAAACATATGGCATTTGTCATTGGTCAGAGGTTTGATGTGGTCAGATTAAAATTTTCTCTGGCAATAAGCCCTTAAAACGATGTACTTGATAAAGTGGTCAAGGCGAGAATAAAAGAAGATCTTACAAGCTCTTACATTGTTTCTGGAAACATTGAAATAAATTGCATAATAACAAAACAACATTTGTTGGTTTAAAACCCCCCTTTATCATGAAGAGTATCAGCAAAATATTCAGTGTAACCAAATACAGAGATTCAATTGGACTGATGTCCAAAAACAATTCAAATGGACAAAATACAAAGGAACAAATCAAATAAGTTTCAGAAATGTTTCAAAGGCATTAATGATAATACAAATTTTGTTTTTAGGTAAGAATGAGAAATTCTAACATACATTTTGATATTTAATTTCATGAGACAAATGGTAACAAAATGATTTAGTAAATCTAAAGAAAAAACAAAAACAATAACTGGATGAAATTCACAGTTATAGTACAGTCTATATGTAAAGATTATAATATTATATGCATACATTTTGTGAGGCATATGTAGATGTAGATTTGACTTGGTTTGTGAAGATCAAATCTATGTGGCTGCATTTAGCTGTAGCTATGTGTAAATGCAATCATGCTCCAGACAAAAGGTCAGGAAGTTTTACAATTGTGATGCAAATTTGGTGCTGTTGTTGTAACAGGGAGCCAGCTTGAAGATGTGAGTATGAGGTGTGATCTGGCTCAAAATCTTTCAACACCAATGTTTTTGTTAAGGAGCATGTTAAAGTGCAAAGTTCAGAGTTACTGAATCCTGTTGTTGGAAAAGCATTTTCATGGTTAATGCAATTGTGAATTACATTGTAGCCACATGGCTATTCTGTGCTCCTGTACATGGTTTTACTGCAGCTATATGGAAAATAGCTGAGTTTTCCACTTAGGAGGCAAACAAATTCAACATAGTCACACATGCAACTATAAATTCCAATACAATTTCAGTACTACACATTATTCCAATTAACACAAGATACATGGTCTAGAATGGATAACATCTACAACCTTTAACCTAAGTGTTTCATACAACACTTAAAGTAAAGCAATCGTGTGTTTTAAAGAATAAACTCAGCTAGTCTATGTGTACATATAGCATCACAACTTTGATGTGTGTTATATGCGCACAAAGTGTTTAGCACAATTACAAATTTGAAAATACAAACAAGATCATTACTATTGGGCTGCTAATCCACTAGCAAGTGAAGTTAATAGTTGAAGGCCTTGCATGAACAATGCTGTTAACTCACTTAGAATTTTACCTGCAAATGAGCGTTGATCTTTGTTCTTAGAAAGTGGTTTCCTATTTTCCTGAAAATAAGGTGGAGGTCTACCCCTACCCAGTGACCAGCATTTTGTTGGTTGTTTGCTGTGTTCTCCTGGAGTTTGAGGATTTTCATGACTCTCTAATGCTTGTACACCATGCGTTCTGGTACATGACTCTGCGCTATTACGGTGCTGCATCACCTTAAGAACTGAAATAGGCACACTTTCTTGAGCAGTTGCCTCTGAACAAAACATTCCAGATTCATTAGAGCAAGTCACCTTATCTAAGAAGTGAACATGCTTTTAGCCCCATCGCTGTTAAGCAATTTGGGAGACTTTTTAGCATTTAGCTTAGCCATGAGATCTGCAATGGTGTCTTTGTGTTTTTTACACTTTTCAGTCAGAACTAACTGTTCAGCTAGTAAATTATCTAGCTGTGACTGAAGATCTTGTATCTTTGCCTCACACTTTTGTACTTCTGCATTTTTAGAATGCACTTCTTTACATTTAGCATCTATACTTGAAAATAGATGTGTTGTCACATCACGTAGCCTTGTACAACTTATGAAGTTTAAAGCCTCAATTATTTCACCACGTTTTGATTTCTTTTGATGTTTGCCAATTATGTCCCACTATTTGTTCATCATCTGAACATTTAATTCCAATATATGTTTCTTGAGTTTGCACAAGATAGGCTCAACTTTTTTGCTCCATAAAGCAAACAATACATCAATCTTTTCAGGAATTTTCCCTTCCATCCCTGAGGAGATCTGAATTTCATACCATTAAACAATTAAAACAGACTTACCCATTCCTTGGTGAGACGGTCAGCTTTAATCCATTCACAAGATCAACTGTGAAAAAATGTCCTCATTCTGACGACCAATCAAAGTAGATTTCAGAAAACTCACTGCAAGGGATCCCGGGTTTCGGCACCATCTGTAAGGGTGGACTTCCTACAGGGGTTCAGGCTGTAGGGTTGCCAAGCGACTAAAGAAACGTTATCAGTGAGATGGCATAAAACAGTAGCGGGCTCGTGGGTTAGAGCGGGCTCGTGGGTTGGAGTGGAGTGGACACGGTCACTGGAACGACCATCCTGTCCGTAGACACTGGCGAAGCGGCCGTCTTGTCCGTAGACACTGGCGAATCAGAGTCAGAGTCAGAATCAGAGACGTGATGTGACTCTGGAAGATCAGCGGAGACGTGGCGTGGGTCTGGAAGATCAGCAGAGACGTGACGTGACTCTGGGCGATCAGCGGAGACGTGACTTGGCTCAAGAAGTTCAAATGTGGCTGCCATTTTGTGAATGCTTTCTAATGCGGCAGCCATTACATGAAGAGACGCGTTCTTCCGCGACACCCACAGTAAAGACAGAGCCGCTCAGTTGCAATGCCAGATCTATATATTGTTCTAATGTCCAATTCAGATCATGCAATGGCATGGCAGAACTGAGCGGATCAGACAGTCCCCCTCGAAAGAATATCATGAGACATACCGTATCAAAACATGTTAAGTGTGCCAGTCCAATAAAGTCCTCGACATAATCCTCTATTGATCTGTCTCCTTGACGGAGACACATTAACTGTGCCGATGGATTCGCTGTCGACGAGACTCAGAAAAGCTGCTGGATCCTGGTGTGGCAGGTCTTCTGTAATGAGGCGGGACACGAGGTGAGATCCATATGCAAGCTTTATTAGACTGAGTTCGTCGTCAAACAGGCAATGGTGGAACAACAGCAAACAGGTATGGCAGAGAGTAGGCAGAATCGTAGTCGAGGTACAGGCAATAGGTCAGGGCTGGCAGATAACAATCGTAAGTCCAATAAAGGAGGGAATTGAGTAGACGGGGAACAGACAGGGTAAATAACAGGCAGACAATAACAAGAAGAAGCGCTCAGAAGTGTAAACAGAGTATACAAGACCTCGCAATGTGTGTGTAGATGTGACTAACTTAAATAGTCCAGGTAATGTGCTGCAGCTGAGTGTGGTGATTACTGTTTTATTACTGTTTTACAGTTGTTACATTTGTTGTTACATTAAAACCATCAAATTATAAATATTAACAGATTAATAATCTGGAAAAACAAGTCTTGTGCATTATAGAGAATAATTTTCTGAACAATTTACAGTTGGTCTGTAACCTTTAGGCCAAACGGTGTTGTAGTTTTATGGATTTAAATGGCTTCAGTACTGTATAAACCTACCAGATTAATAATCTGAAAAATAAGACGTATAAATAACACCAAATTAATAATGTGAAAAAACAAGTCTTGTGCATTACAGGGAATAATATTCTGAGTAATTTTCAGTTCGTTTGATACTTTTAGGTTCAACAGTGTTGTAGTTTAATGGATTTAAATGGCTTCAGTACTGTATATAAAAAATACCAGATTAATAATCTGAAAAATAAACCTTGTGCATCATAGAGAATAATATTTTAAGTAATTTACAGTTGATTGGTAACCTTTAGGCCAAACAGTGTTGTAGTTTAATGGATTTAAATGGCTTCAGTAATGTATATAAAAAATACCAGATTAATAATCTGAAAAATAAACCTTGTGCATCATAGAGAATAATATTCTGAGTAATTTACAGTCGGTTTGATACGTTTACGTCAAACAGTGTTGTAGTTTAATGGATTTCAATGGGTTCAGTACTGTATATAAAAATACCAGAATAATCTGAGAAACAAGCCTTGTGCATTATAGGGAATAATATTCTGAGTAATTTACAGTTGCTTTGATACTTTTAGGTCAAACTGTGTTGTTCTTTAAGGGATTTAAATGGGTTCAGTACTGTATATATAAAAAATACTGGATTAATAATCTAAAAAAATAAAATATAAAAAAACACTAGATTAATAATTTGAAGAAAAAAAAACAAGTGCTGTGCATTATAGGGAATACAATTCTGAGTAATTTACAGTCAGTTTGATATCTTCTGGGTCAAATTGTGTTAAAAAAAGTTTAGTGGATTTACAGCATTGTATGCATTTAATTTTCCAAAATTATTATAAAATATGTGAAATGCTAATTCCAAAATCAGAGCCTTGTGCAATAAAGGGGATATTTTTCTGAAAATTTTACTATTAGTTTGATATCATAATGTCATATAGTTAAATTGTTTAATTGATTTACAGGGCTAATTAATATATATATTTTATTTGTTGAAATTAAGCCTTGTGCAACGCAAAGGATATGTTTATGCATATCGGAGTTGGTTTGGACTGAATGCGCTGAGAGTTTAATGGGTATGAAACCGAATGTCTAACGAATGTCAAACGTTAAACTATTAAAAAACGGTACATTTGAGTTTGCATGCGGTTTTTGAGTGACACAGAGACAGCTCGCGTCTCTAATTAAGCTAGCGCTCCGGGGCTTGTCCATTCTCGCCTCATCATGTCCAAAATACATGGCGAATCTCATTCAAGCGAGCACAAGAAGGCATCAAAGAGCTTCTTTGTTTGATCGACTGTGTCAATGTGTTAATGATGTGTGGCATCTGTGCAAAAATTTGTGCATTAGAGGCACGTTGTTTGGCATCTCATTTCGTTCAAGAGTTATAACCATTTAAGTGAAAGTGGCCCTACCTACGTCGAACGTTTTGGCATCCCGTCATGAGAGTGAATCACCGATCTAAATTCTTTTAATAACATTTTGCCAGGCAGATCTCTAGATGATGTATATCAACGGCCTATGAGGACTTGGAAAAAGTAGATTTTTCAGAAAATTCCAAATGGCGGAAAAAGTAGATTTTTCAGAAAATTCCAAATGGCGGAAAAATTTGCATACCGGAAATTAAATTGGAGATATATGTTTTGTTCGTCATGGACTCAGCTTTCCAATGATATAAGACTCTTGACTCTAGCGGTCTGTGTGAAGTATGAAAGAATTCAGCCACGATATTCATAGCATATTCTCTATAAGATTGCTTTAAGGTCCTAGGTATTTCACTCAACCTCAAAACCACTGCAGAAAAATTCTCTATATTTTTTAGGTCAGTAATTATCAAAAACTGTTGAACTTTACCATTTGGATAGCCATAACAGGATCATTCCTAAATGTATCTCCATCTCCAAATGTACCCAAAAGTCTATAAATCTTAAATGCTTTCGTGTCGGCCTAGACCCTAACACCATAGATGGCATAAAGGTCTTAATAGCTTGAACCCCGATAAATGCTGCTTGCAGCTTTAATTATTATTAGGGGCCAAGCACCAAAGGTGCGTAGGCACCTATTGTAATCGTTAGATTTCTTTTTAATTATTCTTCTTCTTCCGCTCAGGGAGTCTATGGCAGCCCATAGAACCGCTTGCGGGAAAGTTGTGAAATTTGGCACACAGTTAGAAGAAAGTCTGATCTGTGTCCATAGCAAATTTGGCGTCTCTAACTCAATCCCTCTAGTGCCACCAGCTGTCCAAATCTGAACATCTTAGGATTGGTTTATATCATTCATACTGACAAGCAGCCATTGGAGTATTATCATTGGCAGATGCCAAGCCACTCCCTAGAAATTTGGTGAAAACTTTTAAAACTGCTTCAAACTATCTGGACCGGCTTTTTCAAGCAAACTTAAAGTTTGTCTTGACGACCTTTTTTCATCTAGTTATTCTTCTTCTTCTTCTAACTCTAAATTTCTTCTAACTTTAAAATTCAAAAATCAAATCTAAACAAACTGACGCCCATTAGACTCAATGAAGCTGCCATTCTATGTACTATTACTAAGCCAATTAAACTCATTTAAACTCAAACTCATTTAATCTATCTATCTATCTATCTATCTATCTATCTATCTATCTATCTATCTATCTATCTATCTATCTATCTATCTATCTATCAATCTATCAATCTATCGAATTAAATCTATCTATCTATCAAACTAATTCTATCTATCTATCTATCAAACTATATCTATCTATCTATAAAACTAAATCTGTCTATCTATCTAATATGATCTATCTATCTATCTATCTAAACTCATTCAAACTCATAAACTCATCTATCTATCTATGAAACAAAATCGATATATCAATCTATCAAACTACATCTATCTTCTATATATCTATCTATCAAACTAAATCTATCTATCTAATATGATCTATCTATCTTTCTATCTAAACTCATTCAAACTCAAACTCATCTATCTATCTATCTATCTATCAAACTAAATCTATTTATCTATCTATCTATCAATCTATCAAACTAAATCTATCTATCTTCTATTTATCTATCTATCAAACTAAATCTATCTAATATGATCTATCTATCTTTCTATCTAAACTCATTCAAACTCAAACTCATCTATCTATCTATCTGTCTATCTATCTATCTATCTATCTATCTATCAAACTAAATCTATCTATCTATCTATCTATCTATCTATCAAACTAAATCTATCTATCTATCTATCTATCAATCAAACCAAATCTATCTATCTATCTATCTATCTATCTATCAATCAAACCAAATCTATCTATCTATCTATCTATCAATCAAACCAAATCTATCTATCTATCTATCTATCAATCAAACCAAATCTATCTATCTATCTATCTATCAATCAAACCAAATCTATCTATCTATCTATCTATCTATCTATCTATCTATCTATCTATCTATCTATCAATCAAACCAAATCTATCTATCTATCTATCTATCTATCTATCTATCTATCTATCTATCTATCTATCTCATAGCAACCACCCAGAACAACTTAGCAACCACATAGCAACCAAACCATCATGGCAACCGCCTAGCAACCACACAAATCACCCTGGCAACATCCTAGCAACCAACCTGATTACCCTAGCAACCGCATAGCAACACCCTAGCAACCACCCTGAGTACCCTAACTTATCCAAACTCATCTATCTATCTATCAAACTAAATCTATCTATCTATCTATCTATCTATCTATCTATCTATCATCTGACCACTTTTATCCATCTATATATCTCATAGCAACCACCCAGAACAACCTAGCAACCACATAGCAACCACCTACAACACCATGGCAATCGCCTAGCAACCACACAAATCACACTGGCAACATCCTAGCAAATAGCCCGATTACCCATTACCCGATTAAACGTTTTTGTGTGGGGTCATTCTTGTAGGCTATGGTGCACTGACAGGAATCGTTTATGTATTAATTAAATGGTATTTACGCACTTATGGCTTTAATTTATAGACGTGTTTAAAAATATATAAAACACTTTGAACTAATTAAGTTTTAAACTTTAGTACACACACAAAATCATTTTTTAAAATAACATCTGATAACTGTTATGAATTATGACATACAATAGTTATTACCTCTGACAGGACTATTCTTTTAAATCAATTGTAAAAATGACATGTTTATTATTTGCATTATGCATTGTGTTATTTTTCTCTTACCCTCAAGATGGCAACACCAAGCCCCTATCACGCCCAGGACCGATTTGCTGCAGATGTGTGGCCAACCGGACTACCTGCAAAGCAGCCACCTTCAAATTAGATGAAGGAAAAATAAAAAACTATTGCGCTCAGTGACGGAAAAATATATATATATATATCTGTCGTCGACCTATGGTGATGCACCAAATTTTAAAGAGGGTGTGACTCCCCTTTTTCTAAAAAACGTCACGGTCAGCAACAAATGTGGCTGCCAAAAGTTATATTTTGCCAAATCGTCATGTAAATTCAGTCAATCTCCAAATAGAGCAGGAGGAAAAGGCTGCCAGAGAGGCCCTATGTCCTCAATCACAACAAGTCCCGCGGACCCGCACTGACCGACTGACTGAGCACATGGCAAAAACCCCCGCGAATATGCAGTTTTTTAATTCACCTGTAATAATCGGACTCATTTGATTAGTCATTGCATCATGAGCTCAACAGAAACGCGTATGATTGGTTATAATGCTCAACGGTGGAAAAAAAAGTATGAAACAATCTTGCATGCCACCTGAGTATTCACAATATTATTGTGAAAAATGTCACCATTGTAGGTCATTTATGCTGAATCGAGAATTGCAACAGGAACTTACATTGTTCAGGGAAAAAACTGGACGGTGCAATACAATTTTCACCCTTTTTCGCCATTTAAAAACATTTAAGGGAAGCAGGTTGAGGAGGTGACGGGAAGACGCTGTATAGCAAATCTAATAATGTCACTGATTGAACCCACTGCCTATCACTCAATAAAATATTGACATTGCTAAGTGTTTTTGAAAGTTTTGTATTTTGTTTTGGTTTAATAATTAACATTACATTTGTGAGTATGACACTCACTGTGAATGAGTATAACTTGCACACAACCACTTCAAAACTGTTCATGAGCTTCTTATGGGTTTGATTTTGGTTGTCATTTATTGAAATAAATACAAAAAAAAAAAAAAAAAAAAATACAGTGTGTCAGTCTTTGTCATAGACTGTAAAAAGGGTGTCTATCCGCTGAATATGACCCTCCGATTCTCCTCCGTGGTCATATGCTAAAGTGAATATTTACAAAGACAACATTAAAACTACAGTTACATTTACACCCTTCCAACAAAGAAATGGATCGACTTCTTTTAGCTTGTTGAACACTTATTTATTTGGACATTAAAATAGCTTCTCTTCCCTGCAAACAATACCATGAATAATGTGAATATTTAACCAAGTAAAAAACAGTAAGCAGGTATCCATATTCATTTCAGTATCAGCAAACGCAAAATGCTATAAAAGGCGACAACTTTTAAAGTTAAAAACGTTATAAGTTACGTAAACGATGAAAGCTCCTTGTGGTTTCTCGGTTTGATCGATTTGAAACGATACAAAACATAGGAATTTTGAGTTTGTGATAGGATTCCTATATAGAAAAATCACTCCCTGCCCTCCAGCCGCATTTTGTGCTACAACAATGTTGCACAATGTGCAAAAAACTGTAAGGTCTGAAAGAATTAAGCGTTATGATCAATTATAAAATAAATCGACCAAAAAGGGAATTATGCACATATATTGTGAATTAATTACAATGGATTATAATTCATTACATATATGGTTCAGGATTAGTTCTAGTTTAATAGTTAATAGAAAGACTGGTTTAGTTTGTCCAGCAAGCTATAAGTTTTCTTTATCGACTATTATAAAAGGGGATTATTCCTCTGGCCACAAGAAATAATTCCCTATTCTTGCATTAAAGCGTAAAGCAGTTTGCAGAATCGAAACGTAGAAGTGACTTGATTTTCTGAATGAGCAACAAAAACAATCGAGCATGAATATAATGGATTTAATATATGAAACTACGAATACATCGGCTATACGGCTAAATATACACAAAGAATACAAACATATATACAAAAGCGAAATGGCAAAAATTACAAACAGTTAAAACGTTTGAGAGCCAGCAAGGAAACTCCACTCACAAATGGAGCTTAAAACGCTTCGAAAGGAATGATTCTTTACTTGCATATGTTTAGGTGCTGTGGTTATGTCGTCTTTCTGCAGGAGTTTCCGTGCGTGCAATCTGGAGCGATTGGTCCTTTTCCGAGGAAGGTTTCTTCGGCGGGATTTTCAAACAAGGTTTTAACTTAAAAGTAAGATAACCGGAAAATAAAGAAGAAAGAGTCCATCTCCTAGGTGATGAAGAGTGAAGGCTTCGGGCGACGGATGAAGAAGGCTTGACAAAAGAAAAACTTGTAGCCTGCTTCGCTGAAGGTGGTCGTCCTGAAAAAGGAGAGGAGCACGTGATGGGAGCGCGGTCGCCGAGACGTCCGGGAGAGACGTGCATGAGATGGCGAGGGACAATTGAGAGGCAATCGAGAGACAAAGGAACGTGCGTGTGGTTGTCTTTTAAAGACAAACAGCCTCCTTGGGTGAACAGCCAATGTCCAGTGTAGATTTTGAGGAGGGAAAAGTTCTCTTTGTCTAGTCTTGCGGCTCAATTTGCATAATTTATGATGGTTTTAGAATTGGTAACTTTTACTCCAAAAGAACGTAGAAATCGACTAATGCATGGTATCGTAACAAAACGTATAGTTAATTAAAGCATCCTGAGAGGGTTCATTCAAGCCTAAACATGGCCGGGTGAAAAAGGCATAAAGACATAGATAGTCTTACACTCTCATATAAAGGTTTGGGGTACATTTCACACAACTATAGTCGTAACTTAATATTAAATACATGATTAAAACTGAAATACAGGCTTACAGGATTACATTTTAATCATATTTTAATGAATGTGTCTTAAAAAGAGTCTTGGTATGTTCCTCTGTGTGCACGCATATGTGTATTGGAGTTTGGAGTATGGCCACGACATGGCCATAAAATGTGTCAAGTGAGCTGTTAATGTCAGCCAGGCTGGAGCCAGTGTGAGATTTACAAACAAAAGTTCAAGAAGGTAAAACATTAACAAAGTTTATAGTTGACTTGCTAATCTAATCTCCTGCAGAGGCTACACAACCTATTATTTTATTAATTCATGCATTAATTCATTGCTTGACTGTAAATTGAGATGTATTCACATCGACTGTATTTGTCTAGTGTGTGTTCATGCATAGCTATGTCATATGTGTAGCGACTGAGACAAATCACACACAATTATGTGTTATAGGTAACCAATAATTGTTTAAAGCACTCTGGGGCCTGTCCCCCATCTCCCGAGAAGTTCTCAGTTTTATTGTGCTAAAGAATGTGGTTGCCACATTGAGAGCAGAGAAGAGACACAGGAAATGTGCATCTTTCCTGCATTATCCCCACAGAACACAGACTTCTCTGCATTAATTTATAGACAGACTGTTCTATAAATGAACATGCACATCCCCAGGAAATGGTATCCATTATTACTGTTGTTGTTTTGCACTCATTGTATTCACGTTTTACGATACATTTAAGGTAACTTCAATTATGCCATGTTTAGTGTCTATGGGTTCGTATCACGAAGATTTAAATGCTTGTGTATGCGGTATGTCCATACCTGTGCAACACATCGGTATTACAAGAATGTTTAATAGTTCTTCTTCAAAACTCATTTTATCAGTTATTCTTGCTCTGTCGTAAAAGCCCTGACAGTGTTGTCACCCAAAAATACAACATCTTCATTGGCCACATCAACCCTAAGAGGTTGGACTTTGACCAGAGATTAAAAGCTAGAGCACAACGCCCCTTTCTCTCTTTCTTCTTCTTCTTGCTTCTGGGACAACAAAAAAGACTTTTTGCTCCAGGCCTCATCAGGCCAAGGCCTGTGGGCCTGGAGGGCCTGGAAGGCCTGGAAGCCTAGGCCTGCAACCCAGCCATGTGCTCATCTGTGAGAGTGAGAAAGGACTCTTTTCCCACTAAGAGTCAAACTAACAGCTTAAGTTGTTTCATATTACTTCGTCCAACGCAGAAGATACTGGCAACAACTTCGGACAGAATCATCGATTTCTCCTCAGTCTGCAGATATGAAATCCGCTCATATGAAACAGTCGCGTCAAATTTGTGGTGTAAATTCTAGCCTAGCTAACTAGTAATTCACCATTGTCTGTGAAGTGATGTGCTGTTGTGATTTGTGAGTTATGTGTGACCACGCTAGAGTTCTCAATGCGGACTTACAGCACAGTTAGAACGCTGCTCCCTTCTGATTGTGTTGCGAGCTGGCATTGGTCTCTTGGCAACGCATGACAACGGAGCGCGTGAACAGACACCTCTAAAAGTCAACAACCGCGTGTAGCCAAAGCTAGCTCTCTAGCAATCCTGCACATATACTCTACAAGTTAAAACCCTTCACCTTGACTAAAAGCTGTTAGCACGCTGCTAACACCAAGAAACGTGCGAGCGTGAAGTGTAATATTTGAACCAAAGACTCTGTAGGCTTTGGGACCTTTTAGGGACTATGATTTAAACTGTGATGGGGAATGCGAAACTTTCGAATCAATTGCGTCACCAACGATTCACTGCGTCAACCTGCTCAAAGCGCCACAAGCTGGTGACCCCTGCTGGTCAGAAGTGCAGTGAAAACTTAATTGAACGAGACATCTTTAATAAACCATTTACAAATGTTTTATTGAAGTTGTAATCAATTAAAAGCAATCGACAAATCATCTAGTATCCTTAAACATGAGGTTTCTGTTAAGACATGATATTTCAGTAAACTGTAGGACTCGTTTATAAAAACTGGGCTAAATCAGACAAACAAGAGTGTCTCTTCCCTTTATCAAATGCGTTATTCAAATGTGTTATACACAATTTATATACAAATCATATATAGACATGGGTCCATGAGACTTAAAGACAAACCACTGGAATTTCGAATTACTTTGAAACAGCCATGACGCATCACAAAGCCTCGTTTACCAAAATCACGTGACTTTAGCAGTTTGATACATGCTTCGAATCACCAATGCAAGACAAATGATTCGCACGGGTTCCGAAGCTTCACAAGGCATTCCTCAAAGGCATCCATCACTGGTTTAAACCATTTGTGTGGGTGTGGTTGTTTTTATTATTTCGACTTTGCTCCTCCATGCTATTTTATCTTAGTTTATTTCCCTCAAACACTTTGTTAACCTGACTATCCCTTGCAGCCAAGTTGAATTTAGTTAAATTTAAATATTTAATTAAATCAATTTTGTCTATTTACCTTTCCTTTTAGATTCCTAAATCTATAAGGAAATTCTACTTTAATTTTTATTTTGACTTTATTCCTCCTCTGTGGCTCATTTTATTTCATTCACTTTCTTTTGTTTAAGCCTGAATATCTCTATTCAGCCAAGTTGGTTTTAATTAGATTTTAAATTTAATTAAATCAGTTTGTGTATTCACCTCCCCTTTTGTTCCCTAGAGCTAAAGGAAGGACTTTCTGCTTTTACCCTATTGTTAGTTATTTTACCATCACTAATATTCCCTCTCTGTATAGGATTATGGTAGATCTAGAAACTGTTGTTTCCTTAATGAGGTATAATGGGTTATAGGTTATTAACATCCCAATTCCTATCTCTTAGCTACCCCTCTTCACTCCTTAGTGCAGAGTACATGAAGTACGGCCACCATCCAGTGCATTGTTGGTCCCAGAAAAGACAAGAAACACTTCCCTTTGTTTCTTTTCCTTTTGACCTCAAGGCATTTGGTGTTTCTCTGTTAGCCTAGAGATGTATTGAGCTCACAGCAATAATTACTACAAGTGAAACCTGCTTGGCCATATCTCCTAGCAAAAACTAAATAGGTAAAACCCTCTTTTCTTCCTTTCCCTTTTTCTGATTTCATTTTGTTTTATTTCAGTTTTGTTTATTTGTCACCCTCATTGTGACAACCTGTGGAAAAGAACCATCAGTATTCTGAGTAATAGTTTAACGACATGTACCAGCCCAGTCGTCAGTCAGCACAGCTTACAGCTGTCAACAAAGATACTCAAATCCTTTAGTTGTGACCAGCACTAAGTCTCATACTGGCTTCCCCCACCTCAGCTATTCACTCCCTACCTGACCTACATAGCCATTCTGTACGAAACTTGCATTTGCCTGTGCTATCTCTCTCTCGTGTCCCCATAAGTGTGCCAGTTTGCCTAGGATAGCCAGCCCTGCCATCCAGGACCCCCTGGAGACCCAGCGGAACAATGTGATGGACACCCTTCAGCCAAAGCAGCCAACGACCTGCAACGGCAGAGCAAGGAACGGCGAGATCGGCAGCACAAGCGGACACTTGACGCCCAGCCTGAGCCACAAAAAGCTTCATCTTCTCCTTAGCCCATGCTCATACGGGCTTCCAACAGGAGGTAAAAGAACGAATGCTGCAAGTCACAGAGTTCCACAGAGAACCAACCCACTTGGCATGAGAAGGCACAGGACAGATGCAAGGGCCCGGACAGAGTGGAGCAACTGAGGTAGATCACCAGTCTTCAGGAGGCTCTGACAGCTGCTGAGCACAGCGAGCAACTGGAAAATGCCACCAAACAAGACCTGAAAAAGAACTTTCTACTTAAAGAATGTAAAGAACTGTTTGAATTTAAAGAGACACTAAAGCTAAGGCCCTTGAAGGCCATCCGCATGCAGAGCTGAAATCCAAACACTGACTCAGTAATTAAGCAGCATGGAAGAGAAGAACAAATGGACCCCACAAGAAAAAAATGCACCCTGATGGACTTCACAGCAGCAGCGCAAGCTCCCCCAGCTCTGCACGAAGGGGGGAGGGCAGAGCCCGCTGCTTAGCAGACCACAGCGCCCATGCCAACATATGAGACATTAAATTTCGCCCGAAGTCTTTGACTGGGGTGACCCACCAAGACAATCTCTCTGTTCTGGAGCACATCCAGCCAGAATCGCGATGCTCTCAGACTACTAGCAGCTGAAACCAGCCGGCATAAAGGATTTCTCAGACCCAGAAGTCCGAACGCGGATTGAGTGCTGCCAAGCAGGGCAGATCTGAAAACCCCAATGTTACTGCCACAGACTCAAACTAACCTAAATGAATGGAGGACACCAACAGGACCTTTGCCTCCTACACCAGTTAGTCACCTTTTTGGGCACACACACAGGCCCCTCAGAAGGGGTTCTCAAGACCCCAGTGACTTTGAACTGCAAAAACAATGCCTTCCACATAGCTCCTACAAAGGTTCCTAGTCAGCATAGGGCTTAAAGCTTTTAAAGTAGGTGAAAATGTGTGTTCGCAGAAAAGCAGGAGTCCGCATTAGTAAAAATATGAATTTCACTGACTGAAAGAAAACCTTGAATGAATGTGTAAGCCTCAAATGCACATGACAGTTTATGACTACACATTGATATGTTGTAACATGCAGATATTTGATATACACTGTTTGACTTGGCACGGCAGCGTATTGGTTTCCATGACAACGACTTGTCAAAGGAAACGCTAACCCCAGGTAGCACATACGTCACCGTGACACCAGCCGGTTATGCTAGCATGGCCTCGCGCCATTCGCTTAAAACACCATCCACTTAAAAGTGGGCTTTTGATAATTCCGACACGACATTTGATACAATGTTCGATTCGCATGCAGATCGCTAGTGGCTGGCTTGTTAGATGCAGATAAAACAAGAGCTTGAACTGACATCTCTGCTGTAACTGAAAGAGCCTTAACACATCTTAACATGTGTCAAATGGTCAGCAAAGTTAATCTGTTTTTGTTGAAGAAATACCAATTGCAGTATTGCTTAACCTGTTTCTGATGAGTAAATCTCAGTACAGTGTTATATAAATGTAGATTTGGGTAATGCCCCCATTTATAGTTAAGATTGATGTCATTCATTTAAACTTTGGCTGCATCTACTAGCATAACTACCTGTTGACCAAAACTGTGTTTCACTCGCTGAAAAGAACACTGCCCCCCACCTAGAGCAGCGATCTGTCATGTTCAAAGCACAATCACTTCAACTGCACATATAGAGATCAAGGGCAATGCGGTACCTGTGCCGACATGAGAACCCTAGCTGCAGTTTCCGTGCTCGGCTCGCAGCTCTGCCGCGGGGGGTGAGAGCATGAGAAGCTGGGCTGATGTCCTGAAAGTTGGGTGAGAGGAATGCGGATACATGAGCTCATCACTAGAGTCTATAAGGTCCACCGCTGTTATTGAGGGCAGATGGAATCACGCTGCACTGCCTCTGAGAGGGCCTCAACCAGGCAGAAACGCCGCAGTCCGGAAGGCATCTGAGGAAAAAATATCATACTCACCAGAAAGCTGCAGGGGAGTGCCAATCCTTTTAGGCATCGTCCCCTGAATGAGAGTACCTCAACAGTGAGCTGTAGATGGCTTCTTGTAGCTGGAGGAAAAGATTCTGAGGCAATGGCGTCCAGCGCTGCCTTATAGTGCGGGGGAGCCCGATCTATTTCAAGTATAGGTCTCTGCAGGACAGTAATGATCAGTGGGTGAGGCCATAAACAGAGGGGCGTTTTTGAAAGCGTTACCTGATTTGTCCACGTCAGAGTGTGGGTAGGGTTTAGGGGTGGGGTTGGGTGAAGGGGATCATTTTCATTGCATGATATATAAACACCCACCAGTTTGAAAACACCCACAAATACAGAAACGCCCACTTTTGTTCCGCAGAGACCTCATACTCATTTATTTTGCGCACTTTAACGCCATTGGCGGGCGAATTCTTGCCCGCAAGATTTCATAAGGCTTCACTAGATTTGAGGAAGGAGGGGATAACCCCAAAGCGACATCTATTGATGATGCAGTGTCGAGAGATTGACTCGAAAGGCGACTTGTTCTATGAGACTATTGAGGTTTTATGGGGATTAAAAAAAAGGAGTAGGTGGATTTTTATTATTATAGGGTGGTTGTGTACACACATTGCTGATATACATTTATGTTCAAACACCATGTAAATTTTGTATAATAGGTCCCATTTAAGACTTTTTGTGAAAGTTGTTTAAAGGAATCAAATGTAGTGTCAAAGAATAGGTCTCTGAAGCATTTTAACTAACTTTGAAATGTTCCATCCTGCATCTTAGGTGGTTATGAGCAACAGGGCTAAGGAGAGAGAGGTCTTGGAAGCTATTTCCTGTAAGGGCCTAGATCCTTAATAATTGTTTCACTACTGGGCAGTCGACAGGTGTATGGGATGTCACTTATAGCTCAGCAGCAAGAAGTGCTTATGTTTCTATAACAACCCAGGATAGACTGTTAGGCAAGTGGTTATAATGTCACTACTCACATATTTTGTATTAAAAGGTAAGCACTCCAAAAGGTAAAGAGACAATGGCTTCATTTTTAAATGTGTGTGTATGTTTTCAGAATGATATTGTCCAGTAGATGGCAGCATTTAACTACACCAATTTACAGCAATGCACTATGGGGAGTGGGTAAATACTAGAAATAAAGGCAAAATCTGTGTAAAACAAAAGTCTGTATTTTTTTCATGAAAAAAGTACAGTAAAAATTTTCCACAATTAATAGTACTTATCTTTACAAACAGACTGAAATGAAAAGAGGATTTTTTGTATTCAAACATTTTTTTAAAATGAGTTAAAATATGCGAGAGTAAAATATGAAAATATCTTAATGTGAAATTACAGTCATTATTCAATTAAAGACTGCTAAATAAATATACATCAATTTAATTCAACCCCCCACCCCCACCCCTACATGCAGAATCTTACATTAGTCATGTACCACACACAGCACAACAAATATTTCAGGGGTTTCTCAAAACCATCTTTATTCTCCTATTCGCCTTAGGTGCAAATATTATCACCGTCATCATTTTTTTTTGCCAAATCCAGGATTATATTTCTAGTGCAATGTCTCTTCCAGGATATCCAAATCATCATGATCCAAACTTTAATTTAATTCAAGGCTCCACTGTTACACAGTAAGCCTGAGCAATACGTTCATTTTGGTAATAAAATAAAATAAAAGTAAAGTAAAGAAAAAAGACATTGAAGAGAAAGTGAAATACATTTGCTTGTAATGTTGGATAACTGATTCACATTCAAAGTTCACTTATTCATGCAACCAGCATACTGTGGATGTGATCAGGTAAGTGTTAACTAAGACACAGAGAAACAGAAGTACATGTACTGTGATTGTTTCTAGGGGTCTATTTCTTTCAGTTTAGCCTGGGGATACCTGGTCAGTTTCTTTGACTATGGCCTTTAGGTTTCATTCCCACACACAGAGAATCACTTTTTGTGATTGGCTGTGCTGGATTGTTTGTTTTTGTTATGATTATTAGTTAAAAAGTATATATTAGTTGTCATTAACACGGTTAAACAATGGGCTTAGAATGAAACACATAATAAGGAGAGATCACCAGTGAACCGGGACTACTAAAAAACAGGACTTTTTGAAAAAAGACAGTCTTTTGTTTTCTGCTAGTGTGTAAAACTGGAAAATGTTAATATTGTGCATATAACATGTAAAAAATATCTGCAGTCTGAAAAAAAATACAGCCTTTTCTTTACACCATAAATATCTTTATTTTTGTAGTGCTTTGTGTTTTTTTTTTACTTACGCACTCAGAGGAAATAGTAATGACTCCCAGCGTGTCTGTGCATGCATGTGCTGATCTGTGGCCAGGGTCCAAAATTAACACACCAAGTGCCAGCACAGAAAAAAAAAAAAAAGGCTTTAGCAAGTACATAAGTGTTTACTTGCCAGATGGCTGGTAATATTATTAGCAACAACATAATACATGGTTTAAATCAAATTGTAAAAACAATTTTCTGAATCTTGTGTTGTGAACGATTAAAATCAAACAATATAAACTACTAAAATCTACTGAAGAATCACAAATTGTGTGTCTTTTGTGCAACAAAAAAATTATTAAAAATTGGGACGTCCTGTCAAGCTTGTCTGTGTAAGCAAATGTAAAAAGTTATTGGTGTGGAGCTGAGCGAAGAGTTAGGTCACCCGCCACTGACAGTTGTGGTGTATAAGTTAATTTTAGATCCTGGCTGTGGCCTTTACTTCCCTCTACATCTTTCTATAACACTCTCTGCTGATACATTGATTGTCTG
The DNA here is from genome assembly GCA_037101425.1 of Elopichthys bambusa. NCBI lineage: Eukaryota > Metazoa > Chordata > Actinopteri > Cypriniformes > Xenocyprididae > Elopichthys > Elopichthys bambusa. The sequence goes on along the minus strand of CM074448.1, from coordinate 18,191,072 downwards.
TGCAATGACTTTGAGTCTGTTTAATATCTACATTGGCGTGTACGTTTGAATGGATAATCCATAACATGTAAAACCACTGGAGCAATTCTATTGCTTAAAAAAGGAATCACTGTAACAGAACACTGATTGAACATGTGCTGCGTTTTGAGGTGCGATTCTGAATTCATGTCTGTTTTTCAAAAGCAAAAAAAAAAAAAAAAAAAAAACAGTTCTGGCGGTTCCTGATAATCAGTAGAGGTATGTGAGATTCAAACCCTTTTGCAGCACACAAGGATGTCTCTAGAAAGATTAAAAACACTACAGTAAAACAAGAAAACCAGGAAAAAAATGAGAACAGCTGAAACAACATCACAGACACATCCAAAAGCATCCCTGAACATTGAAGGGTTGACCACTGACCTCAGCGTTGTGTGTATTTACGTGTGTCAATCACCCAGACCATTCAGAGGTTAAATGACAACAGTCCTGGAGGTATAAATCGGCAAACTCATAGCACCAACAAGTTCAAGCAGAAGCATTGCCTTGGTCTATCGTGTGACAGCTATAGAAGAGAAGAAAAAAATCAACTGAACAGAGTTCCATCCCAGCAGTTTAATAGGTCTAGTTATGGCTGGGTACAAATATGACCTCAAGTTCCTCCAAGCAGCTCAACACAAGTCCAAGCAGAGTATGATTTTCAGGGAAGTTTTTGGCACCTTAATAGAGGCATTATGAGCTAATGTTAGTGTATGCTGGCTAGAGAGTCTCTCATGGGCTTTTAATGTGTTTTCTGCTGACAGTCAAAAACCTTTCCTCAAGGACTAAAGTTTATAGAGATCAACATATGAGATCATAAAAAAAAAAAAAAAAAAAAAAACTTTTATGTGCTATGTATAACTGGAATTTACTTTTTCTGTGAACTCTAACTAAGGTATCATAAAGGTCCACTTGGCCAGTAAGATTTTAGGTGTACTAACAAAGAAACATTTTACTCAGGGGTCTAACCACCATTAAAACTGATGCCACCTTGCCATTTAGAAATGTTTTGTTTACCTTGCCCACTTTTTTTCAGAGAACAGTTCCAATTCCAAAACCAAGTAAGCTGCTTTATTGTCTATTGCCAACATATGCTTCAAAGGAAGCATGCCAAATGAAAGTGATATAGTACTAGTATGACACACAAAGCGTCTGACTATGTAGAACATTCCAAATCAGTGCTCCTCACATGAATGAAAGGGAAACTCACAATCCAATTGAACCAATAGAGTTTGATGTTAGTATGTTGCTAAGCTATGCAAAACTGGGATACATACAGCACACACATATTGGGTAAAATATTTCATTGCTAATTAGCTTGAACTATTTGATCTATATACTTTGACATGACATGAATGTCAAGTATAGTAACCCATACTCGGAATTTGTCCTCTGCATTTACTCAAACGAAGTTACTGCACATACATTAGGAGCAGTGAGTAGTGGACACACACACACACACACACACACACACACATTGCAAACCGTGCCTTTTTTTCCACGGCACTCTGGGAGCGATTGGGGGTTAGGTGCCATTCAAGGGCATCTCAGTCATTTCCTGCCAGTATTGAGAATCAAACCCGCAACCAGTCTGACTCTCTAACCATTAGGCCATGACTATTTTAAAGAGGAAATGAGACAAATGAGACAGTTATTGAAAAAATAAGAGTACAGAGCTATTAAATGAATGTGGATAGCAGCAGATCATTAGGTCTTGGTAGAAATTGAATATTGAAATCTGTCTTTGAATGAATTTGTTATTGAGGCAGCTGAGATGTAATGTTGTAACTGTGGTCTTCCTCTAGAGCAGCAGCAGCAAAATTTAAGTTGTCAAATGTCTTAATTCGCTTTCCATTTAGCGATCTTGTAACAATTGCGATATTAAAGAGCCCTCAGTCGTGATTTTGCTTTTGTACACGCAATCTAGGGAAATGTTGCCTAGGTAGACAGCTCATTGGGTTTTGGAACAGAACTATTACCAATCTATGTCTTAATGTGAGCATGAAAAGACCTTTCAACCAACAGATAAGGGAAATGAAGGGAAAAAAGGTATTGCTACCCCCCTTTGCAGTGTGGTGCTTTTTTCTGAGGAAAAAAAACCCCCAAATGCATAGTTCATACATCTCACTTAAGCGGCATCAGAGACTATGATTAGAAATAAAACAATTTAGCAAAAAAAATTGAGTAACAGAAAGGTTTTTTTTTTTTTTTTTTTTTTTACAAACAAAGAGTGAAAGAAAACAAACTGTAACGCTATTCACATGTACCCGCTTTGTAAAAGGAATGGTTCCATTCAAATTAGGCCAGAGAGCTACTCCTAAAACTATGGAATGAAATTATGCTCAGTAGTGACCAGGAACAAAAACAGTGTTCATGTGACCAGGAACAGGGACACAGAGTTCGAGGGGAGGTCGGATTTGTGGAGGTTGGTGTTGGTGGGAGCAGCCTGGCCTGACTGGTTGGCCATCAGTCTTCGAACACTTCCAGAAAGAGGGGCGGAAAGAGCTCTGTGGGACATTCCACCTTCATGTGCAGGAAGCGGCTGGCATGGCAGGCACCAATCATGCGCAGGTCTGTCACCTTCATCAGCAGCTTGGGCCAGAAGTGAGCCACCTTGTGCTTACGGTAGTTGATGTAATGTTCAAAGGCCAAGAGGAACTCCTCCTGACAACGCTCTATCCGTTCTACGCTCGTTAAACCTGGACGATCTGCCAGTGAAACAGAGGAGAAGAGATGATGGCTGGTTCCAGTTTCATTTTAAAACAATAGCTTTTAAACGTACTTCCAGTAGAAGTCACGAGTCATACTGACAACTGACATTAATCAATCATGAAGGAAAACAAAGACTCTTCTTTATGAGGTTCACCAAACCTCATAAAGTTAATAAGCTTTTTTCTCATTGTTCAAAATTAACATTTTAGTCATAGTAGATCCTTCTTTATTACAGCATTGACATTTATGCCCCTCTCCCTGACTGCATTTGCACGCACAAGGATATTCTGATATTTATTGGAATTTGATTGTTTTGATTATGAAGGTGCCATGTAAACGTGTTTTACCCAATTTGCCATTAGCCAATTTTTTTTATTTTTTACTAGAAATCTGAATTAGAAAACTGACATATGCCTGCATCAATCTGAATCAATTCTAAACCATGTAACATTCTTTTTCACTGTAACAAGAAACTCATTTATTCATGTTCATTAAAAGGAGTAAAGAGAGGGAGATTTTTTTACAATATTTAAAAGGGCTGATTTTTACATACATTTTATTTGTATACAATGTGCATACATTTTGACATAATGTGATGGATAAGAACAAGAATAAATGACTGGATTAACTTTAAGAAGTGAATATAGCACTAACCGGAGGAAAGCAAAATCACGGCTTGTAGCAACGCCACCTCTGAATCATCCAAGTTGAAAGAGGACAGCGAGACGCCCAGATCAAAAATGGCATCTGAGACCACGCCCAGACCCCCGTTCTTGAGCTGGCCCCGTGTGACGGCCATCTCCCCATTCAACGTTAGAGTCTCACTTTCGGGATCATAGCGCACCGCCGCTCGCAGAGACATGATCTCCATACAGCAACCCTTCAGCAAAATGATCTGGTCCTCACAAGGCAGCTGAACAATTACACAAATTACACAATAATCATGGTCACAGTATGTATTATTGTGTATCAAAAAACAAGAGACTGTCAAGTGCACAAATGTATTTGATTTTTGTACAGAAGACCTTTAAAAATTCACACTGACCAACCGCTTGGTTGGATGTAAGCTAGGTTTTGAAGGATTTAATTTCCTGCATTTAATGCAAAACGTTCTCAGTCACATATAGATGCTTGATCAGGAGGCCTTGACATCCCTTTTTTAATGCATAGGGTACCCCTTTTAGCATTTTTCAACGTGCAGGGTACTTCAATGCTTTCAATGAGAAATCTTTGGCGTCATACACAGACGTGATTGGCATGGGAATTTTATCGTCATGATAAAATATTTGTGTATCATTTTGCCATTATGACATAGTATATAGTAATTTTATTTACATTACACTATTTAGACATTTTTGAGCACGTAACCCAACCCCTAAACCAAATCATTTGTATATTATATAATATAAAACACAGGCTATACCAGCAGTGACGGCGCTACACCGGGGCGAGGGGGGGCTATAGCCCCGTCAGAAATTTGAACAGCATCTTGCGCATGACATGTTCTAAAAACGCAGCGCTCAAGTTCAAATCAGTTCAACTTTTAAAAAACGCATCTCGAGACCTTGCGTTTTCTCCCCATATTCCACTGTCCGCCTCTTGCAAAAACGCGTTCAGCTGACTAAAAACGATTTGGTGGACACACGGCCTAAGATTGTGATGTGGTTTAATGTTTAATTTAAGTGTAAAGTCTAAATTATGCGTACATAGCCTATGTATTGTGTTGTTAATGCTGAGCACATGGGTGCTCTCCAGTGATTAAGTCTTTCACCTTTGGATGTAAAAGGTTTTTGTTGTTGTTTTGTAGTCACTTGTATTAAGCTTATATCTATATCTATTTTTTATTTTTTTTAATATGCCTATTCTTTGGCCAAATATAATTTAAAGCCACACTTCTGTTGAATGTGGTGTGTACCATAGCTTCTTTTATTTAAAAAAAAAAAGACTTTATGAGGTTCTTAGCACCCCCACATCTAGCACCCCCTGGTCTAGCCCCCCTTTAGCACCGGTAGAGAAAAAATTCTGGCGCCGTGCATGTATACAAATCAGATACATCTACAGTCACAATTTATTTAAAAAGTACAAATATTCCAAGTGTTCTGGGGCAAAACTATTGTTTTGTGTGAGGAACAGACCCAAAAGCAATCAATGTCTCCATCCACAGTAAAGCTTAGATCCCGTGCACACATTAAAAAATTGCTGACAGAATAAGCGTTACGTAGGCTTTTACTGTGAATTGGCATTAGCTCTTGTATGCCTCAAGACCGACTACAACATATTTTGAATGATATCTGACAGTGTGCGTTCATGGAGCAGGATCATTTTTAGTGATTAAAACCTTAAGTTCCACTCTGTTCTTCACATAAATATATTGTATGGCTTCAGAAGACTTGGAATGCAACACAAATTGCCTGTTATAAGTTAATACTGTTTTTTTTTGTTTTGTTTTTTGCAATAAATACCTATGACTGCACTTTTATTTGCCTGTTACCCGTTTTATATTGTTGAGAAGTGGTTAGGTTTAGGGTAGGGTTGAGGTTAGGTGCTCCAAAATATCTATGAAATTATAAATGACACTAAAGGGGTGTGTTAAAAACCCTGGTGTGTTAAAAAGTGACGCCATGGAGTCCACCAAGCGTCCATATGCGACGAATTGGGAGTGAGAATGTGTTGTTTGATGGAATGCAAGCTTCTTACCTCACAGAACATGGGCAGCTTTTTGGCAAAATCAACAACACGAGTGATTGCGGGGGTGATAATTTTTGTAAACTGACTGAAGGCTTCTATGTCCACTTTGCTTCCTTCTGGTGCGTTGACGATGGGTGCCGAACCGATGTCCTCCGGCTGCAACGAGAGGAAGGGGAGAGGTTGTGTGCTCAGTAACACAAATACTTATAGGTAATGGACATTCACAGAGACGAAGGTGTGACACAGCAAATCCTCATTCCCCTCTAAAGCACAAAGAAGGCCAAAGTTACAGCAAGACATGTCAACGAAACAAGAATGGAGCCCAGTTATTAAGAGGGAAAAGAGGAAAGATGAGAAACTTAAACTAGAAGATCAGAGCAGAGAAGCGTCTTTGATATCTCCTTCTGCTGGGGAGCTCATTGACTAGGGTTATCCACTGATATTTGGATTTTTTTTTGATTTTTTTTAAGATTTGTGACCTTCTGACCAGAAAATGTGACGTGAAAGACAGAGCAAAAAAAAAAAAAAAAAGCAAAAGAAGACTGGGAGCTGAGTACAGCGCAAAACCAGCCCGATATTCCCCTTTGACATTAGTCAATTATTCAGCTTTCCTCTTCTGTGTACACCTTCATTCTGACACAGCGAGCAGAGAGCTACACAAACACTCCAAAACAAATGCCTCAAGCATTCAGCATGTCAATTTTTCCGAAAAAAAAAAAAAAAAAAAAAAAAAAAAAACGTGACAGAAATGGAAGCAGCTGAGAATTTGAGAGAGCGTTCTTTTGGATAAAATCATAAATAAATGTGTTTGCTCTGCTGGTTCTTACCTTTGCTTCCTTCACCCCCACTGCACTCTGGTCAGAAGTACAGAATAAATTACATGTTATTTCATTAAGTAGCATTGCTTCCTCGACCTGTTGGGCAATCAACAGGGATCGTGAAGTTTCAATGAAGAACCCGAGTCAAGTCAACTAAAAAGAACAAGTTTAAACTGGACAGGTGAGTGCAGACAGAAAGTGACAGTGAGATATTTAGTTTGCGTGGAGTTTCCATGGATTTCGAGGCTTTAAAATCATCATCATATAATATTATATAATATAATCATCATATAATATTACATACAGAATAACTGCATACAGAAATTTAGGATTCAAAGTACAAAAATTTTTACTGCAAATTGGCCATAGTAAAACCTGAAAACTGTTTTAGTACAAATTTAGTACAAATTTTGCTGTTAACATTTTTGAGTAATGCTAACAAATCTTTGAATCAGTTATGAGTTATGAAACAGACCGATGAATTGACCTTGCTAAGCCTAATACATTATTCCTACTGAAGTTTAAGTGAAGTTTGTAATTTCTGTATCTCTAGCACCATGAAGCACAATTGCAAAAATAATAACTGGCTGTGTCTGTGCACTCAAACAGACAGATTTTAATTCCACTTGGTGCCACTAATGGCATTGGGGTAAACGTAATTGCCAAATAAAAAGCGTCAAACATTTTAAGAAGGCAATTAAAACTTCCCATGGAAACCCACAGCAGTGTTAAAAGAATCCTCAAACAGAACTTCAATCTGTAGAGGACAGTTATATTCAAGAGAAAAAAAACAATTGTGAAACAATTAGAAATTTGGTTAGAAAAAGACAGAGAGAAGAATATCAGAAAAAGGAACAAACATGAGAAAACAGTTTTGGTTTAGGAAACGGAGCTTGAGAAAAGAAGGACAAAGGTGTTCCGTTAAAGTTAGTGCTGCTGCCTTTGTGGTAGAAAGTCTCCAGCGTCCATCTAACACTCCCCACTCTACAAGGAGATACAAAAACATGGACATATTAACAATGGGAACAGCGGTGAGGAAGGGCTTGGGAATTGTGCGGGAAGGGTTGGGGACAGGGAATCTAGGGTTGTGGTAGGGTAAAAAAAAAGAAAAAAAGAAATCAAAATAGAATCCCACCCAAAACAAACAACAACAACAACAACAAAAAAACCCTAAAACACAAGAAACATCACTGCGATGCGGTCATCAGGGAAGAGACCTCTCACCAGGAATTTACGCTTCTGTTTCCAGTGGTTGCCTTGGGCGTTTGTGGCCATATGTGCCTCTGTGACAACCCTGATCAGCTCCCACTCCTCCTGCGTAGGCTCTGGCCGCTCCCACACAGTCTTTTGCAGCTCCTCGCGTCGCCGGCGTTCACGGTTCTCTTCAATCAGCTTCCGCTTGGCTAGACGCTTACTGTCATCCAACACCACTGGAGGAACAAGATGTTTGCAAGAGCTATGCACAATATCTGTCTCTCTAACAATCAAACACATAGCAACTTTTTGTCAATGCAAAGTGCTTGCACTCACAGGGGCACAAGGCTATTCAAGTGTGTTTGACTTTAGGATACTCACAGTCTGTTGCCATGCCAACAGCAATGCATTTCTTGAAGCGACATTCTTGGCACTGGTTGCGGGTGACTTTGTCAATGACACACTTTCCCTCGTACTTGCAAGCGTATGTCGGGTTTAAATTCTTCTGAATTGTGCGTCGAAAAAAACCCTTAAAAAACAAGATTTCATTTTTTAACGGCAGAGCATGAGCCTTATTTGAAATTTTATAATGAAGTAGTGTAAACAGAGTGTGATATATGGTACATTAATAATTAGACTTTAATGCACTGTGTGCTTTTTTATGAGAACGGAACGGCTGAACTCAAATACATTTGAAACACTCACTTTGCAGCCCTCACAGGTAATGCAACGGTAATGGTAGCCAGTCGCTTTGTCTCCACACACAACACACAGCTCATCCTTGTCCAGGTAACTTGGTATGTACCCTATAAACAGTTACAAGTACAGTAATACACACATTACATTAAAATAAGCAAATACAACATTAAAAATTGATAACACTGCTAAAGTTATAAAACAGCACTAAAACTCAAGATACAGAACACTCCCAAATATACCATCAAAAAGGAAAATTAATAAATTATAACAGCTAAATGTATAAAGTTAAAAATATATACACATTTAGTCTTTTAAGAGGTGGCACATTCTGTCTTGCCATTCAAACAAATTCTTTAAGTTATCTTAAATAATTAAATAATATAAAATACTTAATTAAGATATGTTGAGTTTTGGGGAAAAATTTAAGAAAGAAAAAGTAAGAAAAAGAGAAAACAAAGACATGTGAGAAAGAAGAGAAGAAAAAAGGATTAACGAAAAGAAAAAAAAAAGAATTTTGTCAGAATGCTCTTATATTGAGACGAAAACCAACAACAAAAACAACAACAACAAAAATACAAGTTTTAAGATAAAAGTTCAGGCAGCTTGCAGCAGCTCAGGAATCAATATGTGATCAATAAGACTTTTGAGGAGGTCAGTGGTAGGACAGGAGCTCAAACCTTCTGTTCCTCTGTCTGTGTCCTTACAAATCAATACAACATACCCCAAACCTCCATCCAACCCTGAAGATCAATACACTACACAATGCCAAACTAGCTCCATGAATATCTGCAACAGGTCTTTGAAAGAGGCACTCAGGTTCAGTCCAGAAGACTAATTCAGTAGTTTTACTACTATAATATCATAATAACAGTTTTTCCAATACTTGCTCAGATTGATTCATTTTTGTAACTGGCACAAATGGAGAATATAATAGAAAATGTATTATATAAAATGGCAATAAAATCTGCAAAATGTGTCAATGACACTGACACATTTTGAATCAATCCTCAAATGTTAGACAAAAACAACAACAACATAAACAAAAAAACACCACCACCACCAACAAAAAAACACAGTTTTCATAGTCATAAATCAAAACATTTCTTAATCTCAACCGAGCACACCTGAGTTCAAACACTTTTAAGAACTTTTTGAACTGAGATATTACACTATTACACATGAAATGCTAGCATATAGTCAGCCACCTTAAACATGCCAATTACAAGCTCAAAAAAAGAAAGGACAAAACTTTGGTAGCCAACAGCATACCTCTATGCTTCTTCTAGAGCTTGCGATACCTTTCTTGTGCGGCCCCTGCATCCACTGCATCTGAGAGAAGTCTGGCCTGCCATCAGAGTAGTAGTCTGGTTGGTGGTAGTGACTGAGAGGCACCTCCATGGAGCATAACTCACTCTTGAACACAGGGTTGCCCCCAGTAAACGGGCACCCATAGGGTTGGCTGGGCGGCCAGGCCTGCTCCATACTGGGAGGATGGTGATGTAATGGCTGAGGCTCACAGTGAGTGAAACCAGGCCCTTCTCCACCATACATGCAGTACTCACCTCCGGGCGGCACTGCATATCCCCCACTCACACCGTGGGCTATGTCATACATGTCTGACATGCAGTAATTCATTATTAAAATTCTTCAAAGGCACAACCACACACACACAAAATAACTACTTAAAAAGCTTAAGTTAATGCAACAAAAAAGGTATAGTTAATGCACTTGAGCAAAATGCGATTGGCAGTCGCACTGACGTGCGTACAGATATCAGAGCTGACATGAAGTCATGAAGCAAACTACGTGAAAAGTGTCTGGAGGACACCAGCTCTTATATATGGAGAATCCACCCGCCCCACTTGCCCCTCGTCCTGCCAAATTGGGTGGAAGATTTTGAGCACGCTCTCTTAATCTGACACCGGACAAATCCAAGAGGTTGAACAGCCGGGGCGACACATCCTCGGACAGGAAGACCGTCATACATGTGTATGACGAACCTTTAAACAGATCAGATAATGTTAAATTCGCCATCAGACCAAGCTTGTCTAAGATGGTGAGATTACAATCACAATCCCAAAAGCCAAAGTTTATTGATTTCAAATATGAGGCGCTTCAGGCACTGATCTTAAGCTGTGATCAGTCATATTGATTGTTATTTGTCCTAATCCTAAATGGAGAAGTACAATGACTCGTGACACATGTGAGGGCTTGAGCCACGGGCGGCATTTACTTATGCATAACTTCATAGAAATAACCACATAATGAATAAAATGTGGACCTGTTTTACCTTCAGTTTGTCTGATAGTGTCCTATAGAAACATTAATGAATTGCCTTTTCCCCTTTGTTTACAGAATTGACTATGTTCTGTTCAAGAAATATTGCATCAGATAAAGCTAGATATACATCTTATAAATGTCAAATACAATTTTAATTAACATTTTAATTTAAAAAAGAATAATAAATTAGAATTATAGACATTTAGTTAGTGCTACACTTTAAAAGAACATTTCAAGTCATATACAAGTTAAAATCTATGGATATCATATATGCCTTTCTGTTGATTACCACAGAAGATTGAAGACAATTTATTTTCAAATGTGGTGAGTTATGAAATATACTGGACTGGACCACTGTGCACTTGTCATTCAAAGTGTATTTATATACATATTTTATCATTTAAAAAATGAGGTTAACTTTTTCTGTTGTAATCCTAACTGCAATACAAATGTAACTTCAATATAATTTGAATTACATACAAATTACATTAAAATGCAGTATAAAATACATCAAATGGATTTTATAAAGGATTTATTTTATTTAAAGGATTTTATGACCAGTCTACAATAGTTTTTTTTTTTTTTTTTTCTTCACTCTCACAAGCATCAGTCAAGCTACTGTAGCATTAGTATCAGTACAGTACTGCGGTCTCTTCTGGAATATACAATAAAACAGTGCACAAGATCAAATTAACTCTGAGTTGGAAACTGGGTTATGACGCTGAGAGTTAAGACAGCCAAAGTGACCAGCAGGTAACAGCTGTTTTTAGCAAGGGCTCCTGAGGCAAAGCCCCTCCACAACAGAGCCTGATACCAGTTTAACTTTTTGATGAGGTGACTGTCTCACATAAGCCTAATCTTTACAGGGATTTCATAAAGGCTTTAACAGCCAAAAACAACATTCAGACACATCTGAACAATCTGGCAGTGCTTGAAAACAAAGAAGAACTTGCAAATTGGGTTGTGGAATATCAATATTTAGAAGAAGGCCTATATATTTTCAGTATGTGATTTATAAGATATCTATACAAAATTCCACAAAACACACACACACACACACATATATATATATATATATATATATATATATATATATATATATATAAAAATCAGGTTAGGAAACTTGAAAAGCATCCATGCTTTCATGAAATGCTTAATTGACTATTTGGGCAGACACAAATGGTAAACTGCTCTATATCTTGATAGGTAAATTGCATTAAACATCTAGCATTCCAGATTAGAGCCAGTGTCCTTTAACAGCCCTTTGCCGCTTTGGGCATTTCCATCTAATTGCATATAATCATTATCCAATTGTAAAGGATTTTATGACCAGTAATTAAAAATATCCATAACCGTACCAATACATTGAAACACACACATACATTTATGGTCTGCAGTTGCATAATGTAAAACAGGAAACTTATTCTGAAAAAGTTCAGTGACAAGAAAAATTATGAACTTACCAAGATTAACACTCCTAGATTCAAAGAAGTAAAGTACTCCCACAATCTCAACCGTAGCCTCCTCAAAACATCAAAAACCTCAAAGATGATTGATCCATCACAGACCACTGGAGATCCTAAAAACACCCAGTAATTAAGAACAGTGATTTGTTCGAAAACACCTCCATAACCCTACTGCACACTCTCTCTGTCTCAGCACATGGGTCGTTGGTTTATGTAGGAAGTGTGTGTTCAGTTTGGCAGTTCTGTGTGATTATGCACCTACTAGCGAGTTTTCCACCAATTTATTCCCTCCTGGATCGATCACTTGAGGTCCTGGGGTTCAAGGCTGGTCATGTACAGTTTTCGGATGGTGGCCCTCATAGCACTGGGGATAGGGCCTGGGTTGACATGGCTTCCTGAGCCAGATGTCCCCAGCGTTACCTGAGCAGTGAGCTTCGCTGAGGCCACCTTAAACACACAGCCAGGGTGACCTGAGGGAAAGACCAAAACAATGCTGTCTCATCCCTAGAAGACTCCCCAGCCTCACCAATGACTCTCAGCAACACAAAGACAAAAGACCCACAGCGAGGGACTCATAATGACTCAATGTGATTTACAAGAGAATCAAGCCTGCCGTAAATACAAGCTGTCACTGGCCAGCCATGGCAAGAGGCCTTGATCAATACTATTAATGATCTAGACATAACTGATCAATATGGTTACTGATCTAGACATAACTTAGCCACTGTTTAGAGCAAATCAAGGGCACTGATCAATAACTAATCACCTTAATTTCGTAATCTGCAGAAAATGAAGACCAGCGTCAGGTTAGGACTGTTGTTAGAATATTTTCATTTAGCCTACTGGAAAATCAGCAAAAAGACTGGTAATAAGAAAAATGTTTCACCTGAAAGAAAGTAAATTGTTTTGCCACATTTTGTCAAAACCATTAGCTTTTTCCGAATCCTAGTGAGCTATCTTTCTAGACAGCATTTTAAGCACACTTCCAACATCATAGGCAAAACATAGGCTGCAAAATGATGCTGCCTTATAAATGAACTCAATTTACCCAAAATCATCCAGAAAGCAACGTGACAAGCTCTAATCATTACAGAGTCATTTCTCATTCATATCATTTTATTAATACTGACAAGTGTAAATAAAATTTGAAGTTCAATGTCAATAAAAATTTTATTTTTTGACAAATATTTGTGTGATATTTATTGTTAGAGCTTATTATAGAGTATTTTTATTGTAAGCATTTTTAACATCAGCTGCTTTAAGTTATATTGTTGGTACAAAAACACTTGATTATGCTCATATTATTATAAATCATTATCTTTATCATAAGCATATTGAGCACATATTTTTGCAAAAACAAAAAAAAAAAAACAACAACAAAAAACCCAACTTAAAACCAGATTGTGTATTTGCAAAGAGATATGTACCTGCAACTACAGCCATACACACATTAAGTTTCCTCTCAAAACAATACTTTGTCAGTGAGGCAATGATACCTGCAAGCACAGGGTTTGGTAGAAAATTTGAAAATGACACTTACTGTCAAAAGGCCTGCTTTAACTCCTAACCCTAAAGACAAACAGGGCTGCGAATAGGGCAGGATGGAGGATTAAGAGGTTAATTAGAGGGTCAGAAGTAATCTCTATCTCACAGGATCAATAGAACGCTAACCAGATGCAGATATGTGAACCTGACCGAGCTGGACTGGTTAGAGACATGGGATCCGGCATCTAGCAATAAGAGTCAAAATGTGTTTATAAGTATTTGCCAGTCAAGTCACATTTTTTTATATAGAGCTTTATACATTACAGATTGTTTCAAAGCAGCTTTAATAAACGGAAAATGACAGTGTCTCATTTACTAAGCATGCGTACGTACAAATTTGTGCGTGAAATCTGCGTACAAACATTTTTACGAACAAATCATGATTGAACAAAAACTTTCGTACTAAAATTTATTCTAAATTTACAAAAAAAAAAAAAAAAAAAATGTAGGTACTGGAACCACTCATACGCCAAAAGCACTTTCTCTGTGCGGCCTTATAATGTTAAGAAGTTGTAGTTTATCTTAATACAACAATAATTATATTATATTACATTATTATTGTTCTATAAAATTATATAGGCCTAATAAAATTAATAAATAATACAATTTCATTTCAATTTAAATATATTTCATCATATACAGTGAAAGAGTAATAAAAGCTGCATTATAGTTTAAGCTGCACGTTTTCTCTGAATAACGCAGATATATGTGTGTGTACAGCTGGCTAATCAGAGCTCTGTAATCTGGGTCTGTATAAAATGTGTTTATTGTGTTTGAACTGGTTTTGAGAATAACACACTTGCTAACCTCGTGCAAGTGACCGCTCATTTAGAATACTTCAAGTTTACTAACATGAGAACGAGATTAAGAACAAATTCATGTGCGTGTGCACATGTTGTGAATTAGGCAGGATTTTTTTTAGTCTTAGTGTTTTGCAAAATTCACCAATTATAAAACAAATTCTATTTCAGCTGTGAAGTGGCTTTACAGATGCCATTATTATAGTCGCTATATAAATCAGTAATATTACTGAATATTAATTGTCTTTTAAACCCCATTTTAATGACTAAAGCTAAATTAATTTGAAATTGTAGGAAAAAGGACTGTCTTTGGAATCAGAATTAGAAAGCTGGAAAACATTTGTCAGTCGGTTAGATTTCAGTTTTCTAAAATTTGCATATGACTAAGAAAAAAACTAGGTTCAGGTCTGTGTGCCTGTAGCTTATTGACTCTCTTCAGATCGACCAAAAAGGATTAAATTAAGATATCTATCTAAAGTCAATGTTTGGGTGCAAGGGTGATTTCTGTTCAACCTATAAATAAATTTCATTAAAAGTTTTTAGGACTGATAGTATTTCGAAAATGTATTTGATGAGACAAAAAAGTTGTACCAGACAAAAGCATGAATGGACAAAAAGTCAATATAAAGTTCTGGTTACACTTTATTTTAAAGTTTCCATGTTACAGTGTAAATAAACATTCAAGTACTGAGTAATAATAATTAACTACATGGTTAGGGTTAAGATGAGGGTTTGGTTTAGGGTTAGTTGCATGTGATTATTCATAATTTATAGTTATTACTACAGTAACTACATGTAACGTGTAATAGGGACACTGTAAAATAAAGTGTTACCAAAGTTTTTTTATTTATTTATTTTTATTTCTATTTCTTTATTGAAAATAAGCCAATCACTGACCAACAGTCCACTCACAATTTTCTGTGACATTTTACTATTTTTTTCAGTCTGTCTGAGGTATGTACTGTAGACTCCTGATGCCAGTAGCATAAACACAGTTAAGACTGTTAAGAAATGTCTTAAAGGGTTAGTTCACCCAAAAATTATCCCATAATTTACTCACTCTCAAGACAGCCTAGGAGTATATGACTTTCTTCTTTCAGTCAAACACAATCAGAGTTATATTAACAAATATCCTGACTCTTCCGAGCTTTATAATGAGAGTGAATAGAGATTTTGAAGCCCAAAAAAGTACATCCATTCATCATAAATACATCCATACGGCTCCAGGGGGTTAATAAAGGCCTTCTGAACTGAAGCAATGGGTTTTTGTAAGAAAATGATCCATATTCAAAACTTTATAAACTATAATCACTAGCTTCCAGTAACTTCTATCCGCCTATCCACAAGAGAGTCGAGTTCCAGCATAGGATGTAGGAGCATAAGTTTAGGTGAGAGTAGACGCCTCTCACAGTTAAAAAAAATATAGGGCTGGGCAACAAATTCCAGCTCCTCTGACATTTCTCTTTAAAAATGATCGTTTTAGACTTTAATTTGTAACCAGTGTTTTGTTTTGCTCTATCCTCTGCGCTTCTGTGTTCATCAATACATCATGCGTCAGGTCAAAGTTCACTCTTCTTCTGGAATCGATTCGCAATAGGAAGCCATAGATTTATAAAATTATAAATATGTATATTTTTCTTACAAAAACGCATTGCTTCGCTTCAGAAGGCCTTTATTAACTTTATGATGGATGGATGCTTTTTTTTTTTTTTTTTCTCGAGCTTCAAAATCTCAGTAACTATTCACTCCCATTATCTTCAAAGCTTTAACCAGATTTTTTTTTTTTTTTTTTAATAACTCTGATTGTGTTTGACTGAAAGAAGATAGTCATATACACCTAGGAAGGCTTGAGGGTGAGTAAATTATGGGATAATTTTCATTTTTGGGTGAATTATCCCTTTAAGAACTAGTTTGATCAACTAGCATTTAGCTAAAGTAATCAGTCTTTTCAGATTTTAAATTAGGCCAATCTGCATTTGTAGCAGACTTAAAAAAAATAGGACCAGTCTTAAAGAAAAAAAAAAAAATAGTAGTAACTTTTAAGAATAAGCAGTTTATGCAACAGGCCACCTTTCACATAGAATGCATTCTTGTATTTTGTTTTTGAAGGTTTTTTTTAAAAAAAAATTTTTTTTATTGTTGGTCTATGTACACATGCAGACTGACAGGAAAGACACTTTTGAGTGTTCAGGTTGAAGAGATTTCACCAAATCTCTTTTGATCCATTACGTCTTGCTATTGTTAAAAATAAGTACCTATTTAGTAATGAATTAAAGGATTAAACACACAAAACCCTCGTCAAGGACATCAGTTTCCATTAACACACAAATACAAATTTGACCATGTCAAAACAAATTATTCTGAATTAGATTATATTTGAGTCATCATGAGCTGGCAGGGATGGCTGATTCCGGGAATTCTTGTTACCAAACACAAATCTCATCTTGGGCCAAACCAATCCAAAAACAGAACACATGAACAATACACTACTAAAATGTCTACTGCAAATTGTCCATGGTGAATATATGACTTTGCTATGCTGCAGTTCAACATGAAATTTATTCTGATCAACTCAACATTAAAACGGTACATGCATGTCTGACAGACTGAATGGCTCGTACACACAGAACAGACTGGCTGAGCAGAAGCGTTTCATACTGATGTCACAGCTAAAGCAGGTTCAGCACCACATGGCACATCTGATGCAACAAAAGATTGAAAAAGATGCTGAATGAGGGAGATTGCACAGTTTTCATATGCAAAAAACAGATGCCCTTGTTTTTCAAAACAAATAAGTTGACTAGACTTTGACTAGCATCTGAACACAGAGGGGCGAAGTAATTTCAGGGGACCTGTTACCACTACTGAAATAAATGTATGGTTGCAAACATTATTTTGAGTTCTGTTGACATTATAATGCTGATCATTTCATTAACTGTGTAATTTAAACTCAAATTTCTGCGTTTATTTATTTATTTATTTTTTTTTTTAAATAGGTTGTACTAATAATGATATTGTCTTGATAACTTAAATGCTATTTTATTTGTATTTTAGTGAAGGGAAAGATCTGTTAGTGTTTAATGCTGTTATGTTTGACATTTAAATGAATTACCATTGCACTGAAGAGAAGACAACATGAAGGTAAACACTACATTGACTCCATAAGCAATGACTGCACTAATGCCAGTGATAAGTAACATCTTACTTGCTCATTAAATTTACATGCTAAATAGGTTACATTTAGCATGTGCTATGACAGCTAACTTTTTCTGAAATAGATTAATTGGTTCCAGAGCTACAACTCAAATAGTTGGAGCAACTTTTTGAGTAATCAACTTAAAGATTTGTGGTTTTTACAAATGAATATAGTTTGTTGGTTAAAGAATTCCATTCAAAGTTGTCATCACTCAAAATGGTTGATGCAAACTTTTTTTTTTTTTTTTTTAAAACCAACACATTATTTTTTTAAGTGTAAAGAGCATTATATTTCAATGTAAAAACCTGTATCTTGTCCACTACCCACCCACAATCTAATTTAAACAGGCAGTTACAGTGATGGTTTACCTCTATTGAAGAACAATTTAAATAAAAAGTTATTGTCATTCTTGTTCAAATTTTTAACCCTCAGTACAAGAAACAATAATAATGATGCTTGCCATTGTAAACAACGCTGATGAGAAGAAGTGTGCTGGTTTATCTTTCCATTGACATGATGGAGTTTACAGCAGATAGAACAACACACAGTCACCACACATTGACCTTAACATGGTCTGACGCTCTTCACAATAATGGCCGTTATCACACTGAAGCAGGAGGATTTGTCACTCTGAATTAGTGTTGGTGGGACGACAGCACTCCTCTCAGGCTCTGTCCTGAGGGGCCCATCATGCAACAGATGGCCGGCAAAGACCATCATGATATCATACACATCAGACTCATATTCACAGGCTGCTTTCAAAGACCGAAAGCTTATATATACACAAACACAAACACACTTGGAGAAAAGTCTGCACTCTTAGCTGCTGATCGATATACTTAGTAACTAAGAAGAACCTACAGAGATAATATCCTGATTTACTAGCAGGGTTAAGATAAAAACTAAATTTCAAAATGGGCTTGAAATAATTCACAGGTTGGAACTGAATTGCCCACAGTCGAAGTAAAAATAAATAAATAAATGTTGTCATCGGTGACGTCCCAGCCTAGGCTATGCGTGTGCTTGTATGTGTTTTCAGGTGGCATTTGGGGGGCATGGCCGGAGGGAGACCAAATCACATTGATGTGATTGGTCTCCCTTTTGTTGCAGCCTAAGAACTGGGTTGTAACAACATCCACATTTATTTAAAAAGATGAATAAAAGATCCATAAAATAAAAGTTGATTTATTAAATACAATGTTATATTGACCTACAATGCCGTTCAAAAGTTTGTGGTCTGTAAGAGTTTTTTGTTTTTGAAAGAAGTATTTTATGCTTACCAAGGCTGCATTTATTTGATTAAAAGTACAATAAAACCAGTATATTTTTTAATATTATTACATTTTAAAATAACTGTTTTCTATTTCAAAATTTAATTTATTCCTGTGATGGCAAAGCGGAATTTTCAGCAGCCATTTTCTCCAGTCTTTAGTGTCATTTGATCCTTCTGAAATCATTCTAATATGCTGATTTGGTGCTCAATGTTGAAAACAGTTGTACATTGCACTTTTTGAGGTCCAGAAAGGTACTAAAGACATCCTTAAAACCGACAACGTGACTACAGTGGTTCAACCTTAATATTATGAAGCGACGAGAATACTGTATATGCGCAAAAACAAAACAAAAATAACGACTTTATTCAACAAAATTATCTATGCTCTGTCAAACTGCTATGCTATTTTCGTTGCGAGTTCAGAGCTTTATTTTCAGCAGTCTTTACTCTAGCCTACTAAAGAAAACATTGTGCAATATAAACCTTAAGAAATGCTTCTAATGTGCTGATTTGATCCTTTACCTATTAGCACAGTTGAAAATGATTGTGTTGCTTAATGAAGTGTAAAAAAAAATTAGTAACTTTTAATTTTAAACTAACTTTTACTTAGTAAAAACTTTTACTTAATAAAACTATCAATCAGTGAACAGAAGGCATGTAAAAGATTGTGTATAACAGGTTTTTTTTTTTTTTTGCTAAGTTTTGATTATGTAGTAGATAATTTAGATGCCCTATACATTCCTATATCAAATATGATACAATAGGCTTTATAGGATTAAAAATTGCCAAACACAGTTTCGAGAAACATATAGCCTTTTGTTCTTTTGAGAGATGAAAGCTTTTTACTGTTTTTAAAGAAGTAAGCATCTTATCAGTAGAAGGGGAGAGGAGTAGACAGCCCATAGATTCACGACAACAAGACGAGGGGAACATTAGTCTCTAGTTTGAGAAACAGGCCCTAAGTTTCATTAAACAGTACATGGTGAAAACCATTTTGAAGACAGTGATTAGAAGACTTGTTGTGTACTGCACGGAGACACGAAAATTGAGGATCCAAACACGGTATTTATTGAAAGGATAATCCACAAACATAGTCAAAAACAGGCAAATGGACAAAAGCACAGAGTAGACAGTCCAAACAATGATAAGGTCCAGAGCACAGGCAAACAGAGAAGTCTAGGGAACAAACAGAATCTAAAATCCAATACACAGAAGAATATGAGACAACGTCTCAGAAATGCAGATCAAACATGTGCAAGACTTAGCAAAGAATGATAGAGCGAACCAAAACTTTTATAAACAGAGCTAATGAGGCTAATGAGTAACAGCTGTAGACAATCAGTGATGAAACAGGGCAGAGGATTATGGGGGATGTAGTCTTTGATGGAATGGCAAAAGTCTGTGATAGTGTGCCCCCTGGTGGCTCTCAGGGGCAGGATGAAACTTATTTGAATTATATTTTAATTAATTCTGAAAATTGAAATGTGCGGTATACCTGCATTAGAAAATTTCATTTGACTGCTTCCTTAAATTCAAATGATAATTCTAAATCATGTTTACTACCTCGGTTTAAATTTTGGTACTAAGTTGTAATTTAAGGGGGGGGGGTATCACACACAGTTTCTGATTATCTCATGTTAATCTTGAGTACATATAGAGTAATTTTGCATCTTTCATATCTCCAAAAGGTCTTTAGTTTTATCATATTTATAAAAGATAGATACGCTGTACAGAGTCTTTCCGAAAAAAGCAGAGCTCCTGGCTGCCGTCAGTGCTGTGGACAGAGCAAAAGAGTCACGAGCGCGCAGCTTTTGCGTAGAGATCGTCTGCAAGCTGTGACATGCAACTTTACTCACCACCCGCGATCTGGGACTTGGTTTACAAAGCATTCATCACAGAAATCCCGGGAACAAACAAACATACGTGCACAACTTTGTTGCTGCCCCGGAAAAACAATCTTCATCCACTGTTCCCTTAATGCTGGGTTTTTTGGGAAGCTGAAAAAAGTAATCTTTCCCTCACAACCAAAAACACACTCCATTGTTAACAGGAGCTGCATCTCATTTCGGAGGCTGGGTCCTCCGCAGGTCGCATTTGAAGGCTGCTTACGTCATCAAGGATGTCATATTTAAGAAAAATAACCGTAATAAAATTGACTGATATTCATTGTGAAGTGTAAAATACTGTAATTTCTTTCTTACTTTGCAATCTAATGGTTATTTTTCTTGAATAAGACTGCCTCGATGATGTATGCAGCCTTCAAAGGGTGCTGCCCTTGAATTGGGCCACAGCCATTGTTGAAAAATCTCTCGGCTTCCGTATCCCGACCAAAGCGCGTTGATGGGCATGGGCTTGCTCTTACTCTTGCTCTGAGTGATGTGTGAAGTGCCTATACAAGGAATTCCACCCTTTGTGACGTGAAACAGGCCATACTCGAAAAAAAATTGGCGAAACATGTCCACAACCGGAAGTAGTATATTTGGCACAGAAATACGTCATACGTCCAACTCATGTTTTGAAACTTTGGCCATGTTTAGCATGAGAATGCAACTCTTTAACAGTGTAAATAAGTCAGAATGCATTATTATGCCCCTGCAAATGTAGTTGTGTTGGGTTTTTTTTCTAAAACTTGACTGATTATGTGATAAAATATTATGTTCAGTTAAATATTAAGATAATTGTTCACTAATAAGAGTTTCGAAAACCTTCAAAAAATACAGAATTTAGAAATCAGTTATCCATAGTTATCCATGTTTGTGGGATCTCCTCCTTTTAACAATGGGATAAAGGCAAATTTCCCAATTTTTGGAACTTAAAACAAAGCAAAAGATTAAAAATATATTGTTTGCAGCAACTGTTTGAAACTAAAATTAAGATCCAATAATTGTCTTTCTCTATAATCCATATCATTGTTCATATCTACAGTTTTAAAGTCTACCTGGAATAGAGACTCAGGGGCGACAAAATGCTTATTAACGAAATCAAGCATTTTTCTTTATTTAACATTTAATGCAATTATCCATTATATATGAGGAGGCTCTGCAGCCTTTTTTGCCCTGATACTTAATATTTTTTTCCAAAATTGCATTAAAGTTGCAAGTTGTTTCATTTAAAAAATAATCAGCTTTAACATGGTATTTGAGAGGAGCATGTCTCTTTATAATAAAGTGAGCCCTTTATAAAAATACTTCCAGGCATACTCCATATCTGGAATAAAAAAAACACATACACATACACCGCCTAGTAATAATGCAAGGTTTTGTTTTAAGTAATTTTACATTTCTATCTGCAACAGCAGCAGAATGATCACTAATTCACGTGCATAAACAGCTACTGAATATTTGTAAAGACAAGATCAAGATGTGATGATTCATTGGGATTTTAATTAAATTGAATTAAACTGATCACAAGTGACGATAAAGACATTTATGAAAAATATTTCAATATTTCAAATAAATGCTGTTCTTTTGAACTTTCCATTTTATGAAAGAATCCTGAAACTCAAAAATATTAGAACAATTGATTTCAACACTGATAATAATAAGAAACATTTCTTGAGCATCGAATCGGCATATTAGAAAGATTTCTGAAGGATCATGTGACATTGAAGACTGAAGTAATGGCTTCTGAAAATTCAGCTTTTCCATCACAGGAATAAATCACATTTTAAAATGTTAAAATAGAAAACAGTTATTTTAAAAAGTCAATAATATTATTAACAATAATAATATTACTGTTTTTTTTTTATTAAATAAATGCTTGGTGAGTATAAGAGACTTCCTTCAGAAGGAAATAACATCACATTAGGGTGTGTTCACACTTGTCATGTTTGGTTCGATTGGGCCGTGACCATTCCCCATCAGGGCAACATTAATTTAAGTGATTTCCATTTTTTTCTCTTTTTAGGTCTGGTATTCTGTCATGTTATAAGTCCAAAGATGATGAAGATAAACCAGGGATTTAAAATAGCAGTGAGGTTTATTTAATAAGCAAACTCCAAGTAAAAACAACACCGGACCAAGAACTGATCAAACTGAAGGATTTAAATACACAAGGATAATGAACTCAAATACAGATAGGTGTGCTAATTAATCAAATGATGAATTGCCATGACAAATAAGGAGCAAACAGGAACATAGAACAAAGGGAACAAGTAACTAAGAGAAACAAACTAAAAGTCCATGAAAACTAAAGTAAAACACATGAAGAACGTGACAAAAACATGATCTGTAGACTTCAAACAATCAGCTTGGTGAAATGAATGTCCACGTCTGTGATCAGTGTTTACTTTGATGAATGATAAATGTAAAAAAAAACAAAAAAAAAAAAAAAACATTTACTTGGTTTTAATAAATAATACATTAATTACATTGTTAATGTAAAAATAGTTTTTTTCTTTACATATAAAGAATTTACATTAAAAAAAAACTGCGAGGACTTCTCATTTCAGAACACCACTGCACACCACTGACTATCACCCAACAATACATTTAAAATTGGATATATAGTACATTCAGCTTTACACACATACATACAGTACAATCACATAATACTGTATATAGCAAATCTTGGCTATGTGATTGTTTATATCATTACAAAATTTTAACTTTATTGTCGCCTAGCTCTAATTTGCTAAATACCAAATTTTCCGTAAAGCTGCTTTACAACCATGTGTATTTTAAAAATCGATACAAATAAATTTGACTTGACATGCTTTTTCTGACATAAAGGTCATATTTATTTATAGTGCAGAAATACTAGCTGAATTTCAAATAATTTGAATTTGCATTACCTGTCAATACTATGATATGTTAAGCTCATAGTAATTAAAAGTAGCATGTAAACATATAAAGTGACATAATGATATGTATAAATGCATAAGATGAAGGTGTGAAAAGAGCTGTCCATTTGAAATCAAACAGGAATTTTTCATTTTTATTTTTTAAAATATATAAAATTATTATTAATATTAAAATTAAATTCATATAGGCTATTGTATTTGTTGTAGTGCCTTTATATTTATGTATATTTGATGTATGTAAATAATCAATTACAATATTTTGTACAATATTTCTAGAAATGTATACTCTAGTAAAGTTAAAAAAACAAACAAAAAAAACAATGTTTTAAATTAAATATAATTATAATTTAATATATTTTTTTCCCTTTTTGATTGTGTGGCGGAATATGACCCTGGCATATTCACAAGGTTAGTCCACATACTGCACACAGTAGCCTATACTGTATACTGAAATTAACTGTTGAAGCAGTGCAGTAGTACACCATTCCAAACATCCTTTGTTCCCATTTGGATGGTTTTGACCAGCACTGACTGTACTGGACTTGCAGCTTGGCTGCAATATGCTTTCACTGCCCTCTAGAGGTAGATTATAAAAGTGCATTATATTGGATAAACAAAGGCAGTTGTGGCCTAATGGTTAGAGTCAGAATTGTAACCCAAAGGTCGGGGGATCGAGCCTCAGTACTGGCAGGAAATGTAGGTGGGGGGAGTGAATGAACTCTTACACTCTCATTATCCACAACTGAGCAAGGCACCTAACCTAATCGCTCCCTGGGCGCTGCAGCAAAAATGGCTGCCCACTGCTCCAGGTGTGTGTTCATGGTGTGTGTGTTCAATACTCACTGCTGTGTGTGTGCACTTGCAGAGCACAAATTCCAAAAAAACTTAATTATTTGCAGACTAATGTAGGGCTTCAACTTCATTCGGGATCATGAATGAAGTATTGCTCAATGATTTTATATGTCATCAGTGTTATGAAGTCACTGCAAAAGTGTCTCAGAATTAGTTTTCTCAGAAGAAAGGCTTTTAACATTTGTTTGCAGATGCCACTTGTTTTAATATTTTGTATCTAATACAACAGAATTCAGTTTAAGTGCCCAAATATTGTTTTATCTTTATTTTGAAGAGTTTATCTACAGTTTTGTTAATAAATACAATATAAAATATTAAAACATGAAAACATGAAATTAAAAAATGTCTTTGTGTGAAATATTTTCTTTGAAGTTTGCTTAATGCTGTCATTAAAAATAAATGACACTTTTGCTTTGTTGTTTAATGCTATGGCAATAAGTATCTTAATTATCTAAATGCTTTAAATGGCCACTATAGGCCAGCATAGTGAACATTAGTATTTTACAACTGATGGCATTAAAGCACAGGACATTATGTTGCACTAATACAGGCCACTATGAAAGCAACCGTAAAACTGCTCTAGTATTTTAACTCATTAACTGTGGTGTAGAGCAAACTGAGTTTACAGCTATTATACACCCACCCAGAGAGACAGAAAAAAAGACTACATCAAATCATACTGTCTTTGTTTCATTAAAGCAGAATATTTGCAGTTTTTAAAATCAAATTTAAGACTTTTTAAGAACTGCCCAAATAAAACTAATACCCTATGTCCATACAGAACAAACCCATATAAATCTCAAAATAAATCCTGTATCTCAGATTATTTTACGTAATTAAACAGGCTGCAGCACACTTTCAACTGCAAAACAGGGTAATTGCAAGTTAAAAATACTCAAAGACATGTTCTGTTTGATATATGCATATTGTTACGTATCCGGTGCCTGCTGGTTCCTGCTACTCCCCACCAGAGGTCGCCAGTTCACCATTTCATTGCACACACAGTTATACTTCACTCTGGACTACATTTCCCACAATCCCTCACCTAGGAACCAATCATGCACTCACCTGTTTCCCATCCCACCCTTTATAAGCTGCACTCATATGCACACTCATGGCTGAGTATTGTTTAGCCTTTGTTTGACCTTGTCTCCGTGTTCCTTGCCTTGCCTTGCCTTGCCTTGCCTTGCCTTGCCTTGCCTTGCCTTGCCTTGCCTTGCCTTTCTACGTCAAGGTAATTGTACCCTCGAGGACCACACCCAAAAGTTTCTGGACATTGCACATTTATCTGACTTGCCTGACTTTGCTCTCATTGATTTCTTTTCATGGATTAAACGAACCACTGCAAGATTATTTAATCAAGTATGGTCCTCGAGGGTCATTTGTTGAATTTTTGGATTTTGCTCTACTGGTAACTGGCTCTCTTTTCACTGTGGGGGTCGCGGAGGAACGTGACATTACTTTTGTGCCTTTAATGGTGGCTGCGCTAGAACCCACTCACAAAATGGCGGCCACCACAACACCAAGTCAAGTCACAGTTGATCTTCGTGAGCCCAGTCCAGTCACAGTTGATCTTCGTGAGCCCAGTCCAGTCACAGTTGATCTTCGTGAGCTCAGTCACATCTCAGCAGACCTCCCAGAGCCTTGCCACGTCTCAGCAGACCTCCCAGAGCCTTGCCACGTCTCTGCTACGCACTCAAGTCCGCCAATGTCTACGGACAAGATGGCCGCCACGCCTGAGCCTACGGACAAGATGGCCGCCACGCCTGAGCCTACGGACAAGATGGCCGCCACGCCTGAGCCTACGGACAAGATGGCCGCCACGCCTGAGCCTACGGACAAGATGGCCGCCACGCCTGAGTGTCTCGTCTCGCCAGATCTTCCATGTTTTGAAATATATATTAGTTTATGTACCAGTATATTAATACATACACATTAAAAGGTTGATTGATATTGGTTTTTGCCGATACGATAATAATTACATGCAGCAGTGTTGTGCTTTGACTTTAAATGTGCAGCGCTCACATTTAAATTATATGATAGCCTTTTGAAAGTTTAATGATCACATTAATCGATATCGCAATTCCTCAGTTTTTTTTCTCATCTCCAAATTAATGTCAACTTCATATGAGTTATGAACAATCAAAGTCAACATGAAATTAGAAGTCGACCTTAATTACTATTTTAGTCCATGTTTCTGCATTTAATGTAAATTATTAATTAGGGTATGTCATTGGAAAGAAAGTATATTATCTCAAAATGTAATCCTGAAACTTGCTTTGTCAACTTTACTTTTTTCTTTTTTGATAAGTCCCTTCCTTTTTTCACTGAATGTACTGATTCACTCAGAAATAGGTCATATTAGTAAGTAAAATGAGGTTAACGCTCCTTCATCTCTGACATTATGATCTGTATCCCACTATAACAGCACTCCACAAAATAAATTTTACACCTCTTTTTCTCACCACATTTTTTCACCTCTGGAGTAAGGCAAGCCTAACAAAATGTATATCAAACCGAAGATAAAAGCAACAGGAATATTAAGGCAAAAAAAAAAAAGAAAGAAAGAAACACTGAAACAGTACAGTCAGGAGGAGAACTGGAGGAAAACTGGAATCAATTCACATCCAAATAACAGGCAAGACTGATGGTGCGTTCACACCAGATGTGAATGAAGCGTTAAGTGTGAGTGATTTACATGTTAAGTCAATGCAAAGACATGAATAGACATCCTGCGGCACGATTCGCGTGAATTGAGCATTTCAGGCGTTTGACGCGCGTAACACGTGATATGCGTAAATCGGCCGAGTTGAAAAATCTGAACTTTGGCGAATATTCTCGCCGCGCAATCAGGAGCTTGCTCTAGTAGTGACGTGATTACGACAAAGCGAGCGGAGGCAGAAATCCGAAACAACAATGCAGGACAAAATCATTATTGCTGTACAATACATCTTTGTACTTTTATAGAAACAGGAATAAAAAGGATCTTGCTTGGAAGAAAGTGAGTGAGGAGGTCGTACAATCTGGTAAGTTGTAAAAAATGCTCTTTACTCAATTTGAGATATATATATATACATTTTGAGACTACAAGCTAGCTAAAGCCAGCAAATTGAGCTTATTCGCCGTATTTTACAACTACTTTCCTGCTGACGAGTTGATGTGTTTATTCAGAGGAAGTGTGCAGAAACGAGATGAGCCGCCTGGCAGAAGCCCGTCATGGCGCGAATTCGTGTCTGTTGTGAAGTGAATTTCACGCGCGAATGAAGCGAGTAAACTCAAAATGTTCAAGCGTCCAACTACGCACGAATAGCGCAATTTATTCGTGCAAGTCGTGTCTGGTGTGAACGCCCCATGAGTCTTCATCTACACTGCATTCAAAAGACTGCTGAAAATTAGTGAGACAGAACTGAAGAAAAGAGAAAGAAACAAAGTTATTTCTTGGTTAAGTGAAATACAGTATAATATAGAAACTAGCATAAAAACTAGCAGCAGTCTTACAGTGACAGTTAAAAAGTGACAATTATGGAAAACAAAACAATGGAAGCCATTGCAGGGGAGCCCCACTCCACCACATACCCACAGACTATCAAGAGCACAAAGGACAAGAAAGCCTATAAATACAGCCTGCTAAAGAACAACCCAGATACTCTAATGGCAGACGTTTCACAAAAAGAGGGACATAGCCATCATCACTAATCTGCTCCTCTACACAACAGACTGTAATGTTTGGTACCGGTAATCTGTAAATATTACAAAAGTTACAGAAAACTGGGTATCTGTAATAGCAGACAAATTCAAATTTATGAAGAAAATGACACTACCAAGGCATTTCTAACTGTAAACATCTACCATAATGTTCCAGGGGACTGAAGCATGCCTCAGCTCTGTCCAGGCAAACTTTACGAGCCTAAAAGCTATGACAGAGGCTGAGAAAGGAGCTGCAGGAGACTGTGAAGCCCAGAGCTCAAGGGAGGGGCTGGAGGGGGCGGCCCTTTCACACAGAACGCGGAATGAGCTGCGCTCGCCTAAGCAAAGTAGGTGGAATTTTCAAAACTTTTAGCGGGAGTTCTATACGTCTAGTCATTTGATGCCCCGTTTTTATTCGCCGCGCTGGTAATCGTCACAGAGCGCAGCAGCGAAAGTTGAACTGTTTTGAATTTTACCCGCGGCGTGCGTGCGTGCAAGCTCTCCAATGGTGTACTCCGCTGCGCGTGCACTTTGGTCGATGCAGCAACAAACCGTTCTCGTGCAGCGCAAGCCGTTGAAATAAATGGTTTTAATAGCGCAGTGAATTCCATGTCCTGTGGCCATAACCCTGCTGACTGCGATTCACAGCTGAAGCAGTCTGTCACTCAGATCAGAAACAGTCTCTCTGTTTAGAGGTGGTGGAGCTCAGCAAACTAACACTCTCCTATGCGACATCAAGTGAGCGCTTACAACACTTGGAAAATAAACTCACACAAGACTTTGAAGCTACTATTAAGGAGTTAAGAGGAAAGATACAAAAACTGCAGCAGGACAGAGAGACCCTGAGTAAAGAACTGAAAACAGTCATGGAGAAGCTGCTGCTCAAGAGAGGGAGAAATACAAAGCCTAAGAGAATAGACAGAGAGCCTTACACACACCTGCAAGCAGCAGCAGCCCACACTCTGACACCAAAGTCTAGCAATCCAGCAGCAGCAGCACCACCACCGACATCACAGGCAGAGGCCTCTGAAGGCCCCCAAGAGCAAGAAACTGCCCTACAGAATGCAGAAGTGATCATCTTGATTGACAGCTCTATCCTGGCCACAAAACATTAAAACTCTGGTTCCCAAAAACAGATAATGCCGTACAACAACTGATCAGGGAAAATTTGGGTGAACCCAACCACATCATTATCCATGTGGGCACGAATGACCTGAAGGCACAACAAGAGCGAGTGGCAGAATCAGTAACACAGGTGGCCATTAAAGCAACACAAACCTTCCCAACTTCAAAAGTAGTTATCTCCACCATCCTTCCCAGATCAAACTTCCATCCTTGCACCATACAAAGAGTAAACACAGATATCTCACGTAGATGTTGTAGCGAATTTACAGGTATTTAATTTATAAGCTCAAATCATGGGTGAAATATATGTATAATCAGATCATAACGCGTTATGATTAATTATAATGTAGATCAACCAAAAAGGGAATTATGTGCATATATTGTGAATTAATTACATCGGATTATAATTAACTACAAATATGACTAGTTCTAGTTTAAGAGTTGTTTGAGAAAGACTACCCTAGTTTGTCCAGCAAACCATCCGTCTTCTCATAGACTATTATAACAGGAAGTTTATTCTCTGGCTACGAGAATTAACTTCCCTCTAGCATTAAACCGTAAAGCAGTTTTGCAGAATCAAACGCAGAAGTGACTTGGTTTTCTGAATGAGCAGCAGAAACAATCGAGCATGAATATAATGTATTTAATAGATACGAACTACGAATATATGACTCAAATACAACACGAAACATACATAGAATAAACGAAAGTAAAGTCAAGGTGAGGTGATCAAAGAAATGGCAAAATTACAAACAGTTAAAACCTTTGAAAACCAGCAAGGAAACTTTAGTTTACACAGAGCTTAAAGCACGTGGAAAGAAATTCGGTACTTGCATTAGTTCGGGTGCTGTGGTTGCTCGCCTTTATGTAGGAGTTTTCCGTTCACGTGGTTTGGTCGATTGGTCCTTTTCCAGGCGGGTGCGTTCTTCGGCGGGGTTTTCAAACAAGGTTTTACTTGAAAGTAAGATGACCGGATGACAAACTCCACGTGTGTTTGCGTGTGTCTGTATGCTTGTGTGTGGGGTGTGTATTGGGCTTCAAAGCCAGTCTTGTGATCAGATGGCTTTGATCAAATCCCACAAGGGGGGGTTCTTTGAAGTCCCTGGAGCGATTTACGCCTCCTTCTGCTTTTCTTCGATGAGGCAACAAATGTATCAATGGGGCAATCATGAAGGTCAAGCAGCAGATGGTTCTTACTCACTTTCGACCCTTGGTTCCTCAGATGAAGGGTCCATCTCGATGAGGTTTGGTATATTCTCCGTCTTGGTACCTCCTCTCCTTGGCTTTCTCTTGAAACCTCTAGGAAGGGCAGGCAGGCACTTGTCCATGGATTCTTGCATCCCTTTAAGCCTCTTGAACAGGATGAAGGCCAGGCCCAGTGTCAGTGCGTACCTGATTGTCATGGAGAGGCAAAGGGCCGTGTCGGCAGCAGTCCAAGCCTGGACTACAGGTGAGCCGGTCAGGATGGGCAGTCGGGACAGTGCTTGGAGGTGCCGATTAACTGGGACCCCCCTTTCTCAATCCTCAGTTTCAGTTCTGGATCTAAGGTGAGGTTGTGATTCTTGAAGAAGGCTGGGATTTCCAGCTCCGACTGGTACTCTTCGCTTGGGAGATGGTATAATGCCAGATCATCAAGGTGAAGGATAGCACCTGGGGGTACTTGAATTCATATGCTTTGGTTGGGCAGGCTGACATGAGTGGCAGTGTCGTACAACAACTGATCAGCTGTACTGTGAAACTCTGCTGGGATAGAGTGCTCTGTATACATTGCGGGGGTCGAGCTTTCTGAGTGTAAGTCCGGCAGTTGGTGATCAGAAGTCCCGGTTGTTCCCTCAGTACAATGCCTGATGCTGGACCCGGTGATGTGATGTCTGATTGCGGCTGTCCTCCGGTTGGCGGGAGGCACAAGAGGGTGAGCCACAGCAGCATCCTGGTACAGGAAAGAGGGAGAGAGAGAGAGAGAGAGAGAGAGGGGAGAGAGAGACATGGTTGGTCAGCGAGGGATGTCCTCGGTTAGTGACAGTCTTTTCGTTCTGAGGATTGCAACTGAATTTAGTTTGCATTGGCCCCTCTCTGCCTTCCTCTGTCAGCAGTCACATGTCTCTTAATTTGGTTGCGATGGACCCATTTGAAACTTGGTTCTTTCTGTCCCCGGCTTAGTTTGATTCGGTACGCCACTTGGGAGAGTTTGTCCACAATCTCATGTGGTCCTGTCCAGTGGGGGAGAAATTTCTTTGACAGCCGCTTGGAGACTGTCTTAGGTGGCTGGGCGAAAAGGTTGTACCAGACCCTGTCACCCACATCCAGTTCCTGGTGTGACGCCTTGCGGTCGTAATAGGCTTTCTGGCCTTCCGCGCTTTTTTGAAGTTGTTGCTGGGCGAAAGCGAACGTTGTTCTCAAGTGCCGGTGTAGCTCGTCGAGGTACTGGTGAGTGGTGTAGGCAGTGACAAGGCTGGAGTCTCCCGGTTGATACAGCAGGTGCAGCGGCAGAGTCATTTGTCGCCCAGTCATTAGTTCAAAGGGAGACACCCGAGTTGACTCCTGCGGAGTGGCTCTGATGGCCATGAGCACCAGAGGGAGTTTCACGTCCTTCACGTCTTTCTGGTTGGCCGACACATACTTTCTCAGCATGCTAACCACAATTTGATGATTGAACGTTCCACTTGGTCCAAGGAGATCGGTTGGTGGCTGATGTGCAATTGGGCTTGCACGCCCAGAAGTCTCCAAATCTGTTGCATGATCTCGGCCATAAAGTGAGTACCCCTGTCGGAGTTGACTCTCTGTGGAAGTCCAAACCTGGTGAAAATGTGGGTCATCAGGAGGTATGCCGTGGTCTGAGCCGTGTCGTTAGGTGCTGGGAGACACTCTACCCACTTGGTAAATTGGCACACCACCGTGAGGAAATACCTGTTGCCTCTTGTTGATCTGGTCAGGGGTCCCACACAGTCTATCTGGAGGTCAGACCATGGAAATGTGACTCCTCTGCGTTGCAGTGGAGCTCTGTGCCGGTTGGAATTGACAGCAGACCAGACACCATCGGACATACTCTGCCACATCTTGCTGCATGCCGGGCCAGTATGCCACTTGTTTCAGTGTCTCGTAAGTGGCTCTGGTGCCATGGTGTCCAGCGCATGGTGCATCGTGGGCGTACATTAGCGTGACCGCCTTTTGGCTCTGTGGCACTACAAGCCTTGGCGCAATGAGGTCATCAGGGGCATACCACAGAATGTTTTCTTTCAGACGCAGCATGTGTTTGACGTCATGCAGTTGTTTGAGGCCGGGATAGGCTGTGTAATCAGCTTGTGTGATTGGGTGGTTGGAGAGGTCCGAGAGGTGGTTTTTCACAGCTTGTATGGCCAGATCGGAGGATTGAAGGTCAGCTATGTCATTTTTGGAAATTTGTGGAGCAAGTGAAAGTGGTTGTGAGGTGGGAACCATTGCCGGAACAGTTGGCTGCGGGTTATTGCTGCCACCTTAAGGGTGGGTGGCTGGGCTGGGGGTACCCACAGGACGCCGTGCAGTGCGCCAGTCTTGGCAAGGGCATCAGCTTGGTCATTCAAGTCTTTGTCAAGGCCTGGTTGCTTTGAATGCCTTTCACCTTTTTCCAGTAAACAATCATGTCGTGTGGACAGGTGGAACAGGTGTTGGTGTTTGACTGGCTTGTTGTTTGCGGTCTTGAAGCCATTTTGTTTCCAGCCCGGAAGGTGGCATGTGAAACTGAGTCTTGATGGTTTGAATAGCTTGGATGCGGCTGGACTGTGGTTCAATGCCCTGGGAACCGATACATAGACCCACGTAACTGACCTTGGTCCGGCACCATTGTCCTTTGTGGAGGGTGATCTTGGCACCTGCGGTGGCCAGTTGGTTCAGAACATGGTCTATTTCTATCAGGTGGTCAGCAACAGTTGTACTTTTCTGGAATCATTGCAGATGGTATTGCACCAATGACTGGTAACATGAGTTCAGAGTCATGGAAGTCATGACTCACTAGCCATCCCAGACAGTAGGCCTTGGGAATCCTGATGTCGGAGGCCGTGCAGTTGTTGAACAAGATGTAGACTACCCGGACTACCTGTAAAGTCATTGGGGCCCACACAACTTCATTAATAATGTCCACATGAGCTTTGAGGCGAATCAGGAGGTCTGCTCCAATGTAGACCTCATGCGGTAGGTCCTGAAGGACCAGGAAGTAATGGGTTAGACGCCGGTCGTTCCACTTCAAGTTCAAAGCGCAGATGCCCTTAGCAGTCGTCATGGTTGACAGACGAGAGTCTAATGGGAAACGTGTGCGCTTGCAGGAGATCAGGTGTGTTTCCCACGAGAGCATTGGACAGGGTGTGGCTGAGTTGTCTGCCCATAATGCGAGAATAATGTCTGTAGTTGTGAAATCATTCAGGTGCAGGTCTGCTATGACCTTGGGGCAGAAGGAGTCAGAGTCTGTGGTGAGTTGGAGACTGCAGAGTAGCGAACTTGACCAATGCTCTGGTGCTGAGACGGTGTTCCTGCAGCTAGCTGTGAGCTTTCCCGTGACCTCTGTGACCTGACGGTCTGGCTCAGGTGACCTGGGTGACTGGAAGGGTAGAGGTTCTTGCACTTGAGCCCAAATTTTCAGCTGTCTGAAGTCCAACAAGGGTTCAAAGCGATCTAGCAAGTCTTTGCCAATGAGCAGGGGAAATGTGTCCATCGGTGAAATGTATACGGGGTGTACCAGGCTCATTGGACCGACTGTCAGATGAATGGGAGCTATTTGTTTGAGTTGGATCTCATTTTGGCTGTATGACTGCACATTTAGCTCACACCTTTGTGATTTTAGTGTCTGATTTTGTCTCTTAGCTTCAACTCGGAGTCTTTCAAAAAGGTCAGTGGACATCAAAGTTAGATCTGCTCCGGTGTCTATCAGGGCTTCAATCCTTATGTCATTTTCCACAGTGATGGCTATATACAGTTTTCGGGCCACCCCCTTCTCGATGAGGTTCCCCAGGAGTCTTGGTACCGGGGCTTGGATGCTGACCGGTAGGCAAGTGGGCTGGTCTCGTGCGGTTCGTTAGGAAGGCAGACAACCAAAACCGCGCTTTCTGGTAACGTTGAGCCTTGGTGGTCAGGGTGATTACGTGGGTTGGTTTGCTCTGGGCGTTCAGCCGTCGACTGAGGTGGCTGGGTGATGCTGTCACTTAGTGATGCATTAACTGGTTCTGCGGTTAGTAGTTGGTTAGCAGGGAACCAGGTGTTAGGTTCCATCGGAGGGCTGTCAGGGCAGACGTTGGGGGCAGGCCTTACTCCTAGTCATAAGGTGTCCGGCTTGTCTTTTTCTTATCTCCTTTGTGGCTCTTTTGGATAAGCTCTTTTAGGGCCTTTAAGATCTCTGCAGACTCAGACATAGCTGCACGGTTCTGCTCTTGTGAGAGCTCGGACTTAGGCTTGTTCGGTGGGTGTCGAGCGGCGTTCCGCTGCTGGCGGTTGGGGCTTGGAGTTCTGGCTGATGAGGGTCTGCCATTTCTGGGCCGTCGGCTGGCATTCCACGTGGCACCACCCTTTGGGTGGTTGGATGGGCATGGTTTGTCCCATAATCTTTCAGAGCGCCCGGTCTGTTGCTTGGGACGGGCACTCTCATAGTGAGGCTGCCCTCTGCTGGCTGTGAACAGTCTTGGATCTCCGTTAAACGGTCGGTCTCTGTGGTGTGTGTGTGCACCCTCTAGGGCGAGTTCTGGACGGTGATCAGAGACCGGGTAAATAGTTGGGTCTTTTCAGATGCAGCCTTCTGCTTAGAATAAGCCTTGTGGGCTATCTCGCAGCTGTTGAGTAGACATACTCCGTGGGCAGGCCAAGGCGCCCAGATGGTGACTCACTGCAGGGTGCAGATTTCGGAGAAACAAAGTCTTAAAATTGAAATCCTCCTCCATTCCTGGCTCGTTACGAGCTCTGAAGTAAGCCCTTTGTAGTCTGTTGTAATATGCTTGTGGGGTTTCCAGTCGACCCTGTTTAAGGTCCATGCCCGCAAGAAGCCCTTGGTCCAATTCAGGGTCAGCAAACTCTCTGTTGCACCTGCTGGTAGTCTGATTTGACAACTTCTGGCTGCCGATCTAGAAAGCTGTGCACCTCGCGGCTGGACGTGATCCGGAGTAGATACACCCTATCCCATGCATTCACGTTGGCCACATTCTGCAACAGAAAATCAATGTCCTGCAAATACATGTGTACGTCGACACCCCCTGACGTGAGAATATTTCTTGCTAACTTGTCAAGTTCTTTGGGAGCCATGCCGTGGCTAGGGGCATGGATTTTCTGGGGAGATTCCCACCCTTTTACTGCTGAAGAAGGTTCTCGGCCAGTTGCAGGTGACATCTGGGGCAGTGGGCTTTCGACCCCCTTTTGAACTAGGGATTCTTGACTGGGCCCACTGGCCGGAGGAAACTCTGTGACGCGTGTTTCCCCTCCCCAGTCACCTTGCAATTTATAAGAGTGTTTCAGTTCTCTGTGAATGGTGTCCAACTCATCTTTTAAATAGTCTCTTTGTTGTTTCAGGGCAAGGATCTCACTTGGGGCCTGTTTAAGGTGATTTTCACAGGCCCAGGCTTTCCCTTTCCTTCAGTTCGATCTCTGCTCTTGTTAGGAGAGTTTCACCTTCCTGGAGTTTTTCAGTTAGTTCCTCTCTGGATTCCTTTTCCAACTGCTCTCTGTGTTCCATCTCCAGATGGAGCTCTGCGAGGGCTTTTTGGAGTCTGTCCACCTTTTGCTGAAGCTCAGGGTCGGACTCATCCGCTGTCCCACGCTGGTCCTGTGTCTGGAGGAGTAGCTGATCGAGGCAATGTTGAGTGTGAGCCTGGTTCCTCCGGGCCTCCTCGGCCTGGAGCTTGAGCGCTGCTGCTTCCTGCTCCAGAAGGGCGTTGCTCCTTTCACTGAGCCTCGCCTGGGCAATGAGATTGTGGGCGAGGCCTCCGATGATTTCCGCCCATTCTTTGTGACTGTAGCTCTGCGTCGGATCGTGGGCCATCAGTCGATTCAGGTCCCTGTCCAGCTGCTCACGGCTCAGTTGCTGGAGGTCAACGGCGGCATTGGGCAGAAACGTGCTGGTCATGACGCCGAACCAGGTCTCGAGGTGGTCCCAGTAGGTGTCAGGGCTGGATGTTCGCGACATAGTGGCTTTACTGTTGGCGAGAGAAAGGCAACACAAAAAGAACCAATGCAAGCTTGTGCTGGACTGGTGGGTTACGCAATACGTAATTAGATACTCTTTGTGTGTGATTCCAACTAATTGGTGCAGACAGTTAGTGGAATGTAGGCCAGACACTTATCGTCAATGGCCAGGTTTAAATAAAGATTTTGACAGGCGGTAGCACAGTTGGTCCTCTAGTGACTCTGGCTGCTCAGGTCGTTTATCTATTATTCAGCGTCCGTGATGGCTCTCACAGGTACTGCTTTTGCGTGAACTGAAAGAAACAAAACACAACAAAGAGGCAAAAAGACCAGGACAAAATAGGAACGATTAATGAGTAAATAAACAAAAGTGTGATAAGAGCAGAAAGAGATAGAGTGGAGTTAAGGAGCTTAAACCTATTACCACAGTTAGGGTTTATGGCAGGCCTGATGAGGGCGCTGTTGAGTTATCAAACCTAAGGGGATGGTATGGTTTAAGAATAAAAGGGGTTTGGCCAAACACTTAAATGATCAGAGAATATCTAATATTCTGGGCTTTTTAATAAGTGAGTGGACTGTATGTCATTATTCTAGGCCTGGGGGAATTGTGATTGCTCAGATAAGGACTCAATGGCAGCGTCAACCTTTCCTAGATGCTCCAACACTCGACTGCTGTGTCCGTGGGCACCCTGCACCCTTCGTACCACAGTACAACCACTCAAACAGTGACTTTTAGCACAATTGTCAGGTTTGCAACTGTACCCAGGCAAGGTCTTTTTTGCCAACGGCCAGGCTGGCAGGTCAAGAATTGAGTTTTCCCTGAACCCAGAGTCTGTCCCCTCAATGGGCAGTTAGTCCAAATGGGCGGTTCTGTCATGCAGAAGCCTTAACAGGGAAATTAAACCAAAATTGCTTTTGTTGTCAGCCTGGACTTGTTGCCTCCCTACACCTGTTGTCCTGCGTGTTGCCCGTGGTACGAGGTCAGAAATGTCCACGATTCACACACAGCCAGAGCCGGATCCACCAGGCCAGGTGACTCCACTCACTGGAACTCACTGAAACAACCGTCAACTCACCACCGAGCACTAGAGGGGGCACTATCTGCAAGTACACAAATGGCCAAGTAAACACAGCTTAATTGTAAATTTAAATCTAAATCTTGTTTAAACCAAATTTAAATAATTAAGTGTGTGGGGCAAAAGAAACAGGGGTTTAAAATGACAGTCAGAATGAACTAGCTGAAAAGCAGAACAGGGATAAACAATAAGGCAGAGTAAAAACAGTTCAGAGGCACTTGATTCAAATTTGACTTAAACTCTGTTTAAATGAATTTAAATAAGTGCATATAATAGCAGAATGGGAGGAAAAGAGAGGAGAAAGCCTTCCCTATTTGAGAATTCCCCAAAGGGGTGTGCTTCTTGATGAGCAAATGTCAGCTGATGATTCATTTTAAAATTTTAATTAAACGTTGTTTAATTCAACCAAAAATAAGTGTATAAAATAAGGGAGGCTTGGGTGTGAAAATGCTATTACCAGCAATTAAAGGAAAAACAAATACAATTTTTTTTAAAAATAAATAAATAAAAAAATGAAGTAGAATAAAGTAAGAGTGTAAAACAGGAAAAGGAGAAAAACGAAAACAATACAAAAAGAAAAGAAAAACGCAAAGGGGAAGGAATTGACTTATCTGGTAGTGTCCACAAGGGGGAGTACTTCCAGAAAGTGAATTCTCTTGTTGGAAGGGGAACTTAATTCAAATTAAAAATTTAAACGTGTTTAAACAAATTTTGAATCAGTAAACCACATTCCAAATACAATTGCAAAGGATAGCCATAAAAAGAGAATTATAACATTAAGCAAATTAAAATAGCCAAGGGAAAGTGGGAAACAATTCAGATCAAGGCAAGAAAAGCAGACCTAACCCAGAACGCCCACAAGGTGGCGTCAACGAGTCCACACAACAATGACGTAGGGAGGTGTGCCACACACCTGAACACAGACTGCCCTCTGGCGTTTAGTCAGAGGTACTGCATCCACCTATTTTACAATCGTGACTTCTTAAATCTAGCGCACGGCCGATTTAACTGCAACTTATCACTTACAATATTTAGAATCTCTGTGGATTCTTTTGTGCCAGTTTACTGGACACGAATATGCAACCTTTCAGCACGGGTACACAATTTTGGGGATCAGTGGATCCTTTTTGTGCAAACTTAGTGCACACAAATATGTAACTTTGCAGGATTTCTTTGCTGCGTTACAAATCAAACACTGGATCAGGGTGTCGATAAACTCCCAATTTTACACATTTTAAATCAGATAAACTGTTTTATTTGATTAGATTTGCACTAGGTAACGTTATTGGTTAGCTACGCCAATGATTTACCAAGGGAGCGAGGCGCTATTTTGGGTTATCGGGCAATAATCCAAATTTAATAGCACCAAGAGTTATGAGGCCTTCTTGAGAGAGCGAGGGAAATTTCGTCCCACACTATCTTTTAAAACATGCCGAACAACAATTTCTTCGTTTTATTCAGGCGGAAATTAATATTAAAACTGTGTTGCAAAAAGATTGTCTTCCTTTTGCAGGAACAAGTTTTAAATATTAATGAACTGCAGTTTATTTTAACGGTTAACAACTGGTTAAAATGTTTAGACACAAAATAGCAATTTGTTAACGTTCATAGAGCGAGTCTTGTCTTACTGAAAACAGCGCGCGGAAAACATTATACTCAAACAGATTTATTCTGGGTTGCTCACGCACAAAACCAAGTTTAAAACGTTGCCCGCGTTTCTCCACCAATTTTCTATCTGTAGCGAATTTACAGGTATTTAATTTATTAGCTCAAATGATGGGTGAAATATATGTATAATCAGATCATAACGCGTTATGATTAATTATAATATAGATCGACCAAAAAGGGAATTATGTGCATATATTGTGAATTAATTACAACGGATTATAATTAACTACAAATATGACTAGTTCTAGTTTAAGAGTTGTTTGAGAAAGACTACCCTAGTTTGTCCAGCAAACCATCCGTATTCTCATAGACTATTATAATAGGAAGTTTATTCTCTGGCCATGAGAATTAAATCCCTCTAGCATTAAACCGTAAAGCAGTTTTGCAGAATCAAACGTAGAAGTGACTTGGTTTTCTGAATGAGCATCAGAAACAATCGAGCATGAATATAATGTATTTAATAGATACAAACTACGAATATATGACTCAAATACAACACGAAACATACATAGAATAAACTAAAGTAAAGTCAAGAAAACAGAGGTGATCAAAGAAATGGCAAAATTACAAACAGTTAAAACCTTTGAGAGCCAGCAAGGAAACTTCAGTTTACACAGAGCTTAAAGCGCGTGGAAAGAAATTCGGTACTTGCATTAGTTCGGGTGCTGTGGTTGCTCGCCTTTATGTAGGAGTTTTCCGTTCACGTGGTTTGGTCGATTGGTCCTTTTCCAGACGGGTGCGTTCTTCGGTGGGGTTTTCAAACAAGGTTTTACTTGAAAGTAAGATGACCGGAAAATGAAGAAGAGAGAGAGTCCGTCTCCTAGGTGATGAAGGATGACGGAGGCTTGGCAAGAGAAAGGAACTTGAGCCACGAAGAGACGCATGTCATTGTGTTTTAAGGACAACAGACCAGCACGCCTCCTTGGGTACGTCTGCCAATGATAAGGGTGCAATTTTGGCAGGCAAGCTTGTTTCTTTGTCTCCATGTATGACCTAATTTGCATGGTTTATGATGTGTCAGATCTGAGTACATTTTCTTCAAAATACCGTTACATATAAAAGAATACATTTTACAGTAATGTGACATGCATTTTCAGTTGCGTAACAACAGCTTTACGGTGAGACCAAGCTTGCCAGATGCCAAATACATAAAAGGGGGGGTACAGTTTATATTTGGATTATACAGTTTATGATAGAAACTAACGCACTACAGTCATAGCTAAGCTTATATACTAGGGATATATATATATATATATATATATATATATATATATATATGCACCTTGGAATGCAACAACAGGTACACTTTGGCACAGTCATATTTGGAGAAAATGTGTCAATGGGGCAATCGGGCCGGACTTGCCGGAGCCGATTCGTGATTTACATGCACAGTTCAGGAGGTTAAAAGCATTTTGGAGATTGTAAAGTAGGCTGGCAGATCTGGTCTTTGTACAGATGCTACAATGTGCTGGAATGCCAAATGTTCACCTGGCACATAATGCCACACTGGACCTCCACCACCTCCATGACCACGTCCACCTCCATAAAGACAGTGTTCACATGTTTGCTAAAACCCTTAAAGACGTGGCCCTAGGCCGAACCCCTGGTAGCCTCCCAAAGAACACCAGAGCAGCCACTACCCCTCAGCCAGCGAGACGCTTTCTTCACGGAGCACCACAAAACATTGTCTCTTCACACTCAGCTGAGCCTCACTCTACAGCCCTTTCCCAGAGGCCTGCACCCTATCACAAACTCACTGAACACCCACCACCCCACCCTGGGCCCCGCCACCCACATTTTGCCCCCCTACATCTGTATCCTGGACCCCACTGCCCATGGCCTGGACCTCTACACCCCGCTCTCTACCACCATCAGCCTACACCACAGCAACAATACCCTGCACCACAGGACCCTTTCTTCTGGCACCACAACCACAAAAGACCCAGAGCAGCTCCAGCGAGGAACAACAGCATCTCAGCAGAACAGAGTTATGCTGCAGCCCTGAAAGGACCGAACCACTCCAACCTAGTAGAGATTAAGGACCTTCTCAAACGTATATGTTCTCAAAATGTTATATATATAGCAGGGGTTCCCAACCACATTCCTGGAGGCCCCCCAACACTGAACATTTTGCATGTCTCCTTAATCAAGCACACCTGAATCAGGTCACCAGCTCATTAGCAGAGACTCAAAGACCAGAAATGGGTGTGTCAGACAAAGGAGCATACAGGGTATTCATTCATCTGGTTTTGGTTACAAAACCCAAACCTTAGATTTAAAAACAACCAAAAAAAAACATATCAAACATGGACATAATATTACTACAGGAAACTTGGCACAGAACTCATAAAGTTACACTTTGTCCCTCAGGATACTGTGAAACATCTCTATCCTCTAGAAAGCATGAAAGAATCACATGTGGGAGAGATTCAGGGGGCATCATAATCTGGCACAAACAAGAAATCGAAAAATACATTTAAACAGTTAAAAAAGAAGAATCACACATCTGGCTCAGAATCAACAAGCACCTTATCCAAACAACAAAAAAATGTGTTCTTATGTGCTCTTTATATTCCTCCCTCTGAATCTCCATACTATAATGAGGACATCTTTGAATCTCTCCACAGTCAAATTAACCACTTCCAGGCCCAGGGAAGTGTGTTAATCTGTGGGGATCTAAATGCCAGAACAGGATCCCTTCCTGACTACACTACAAATAATAGTAATAACTACTATTTTTTTTTTTTTTTTTTGGACAGAGCTTCCCACAAGACATTGTAAACTTCCCAAGGTATAACTCTGATGCTCAAGTAAATAGGAAAGGGAAGCTTCTGATTGAGCTCTATCAAAGCCTTGGTCTATACCTCGTCAATGGCAGGGTGAAAGGGGATTCTCTAGGGAGATACACCTACAGTTAATTTCATGGTTGCTCAACAGTAGATTACATGATCACAGGTTTAGATCCATTCTCTTTCAGAGCATTCATGGTCAAACCACTAACACTCCTATCAGATCACAGCCAAATTACAATTTACCTAAAAAGGACAAAAAAAACTAGCATAAATTCACAGCCCAGTAAGCTGTACAACATTAAAGAGAAGTACAGATGGGCGCAAAACAGCACAGAAAAATATGTGACAGCAATGGACCATGCAAAAGTATGCTCACTTATAGACAACTTCCTCGGCAGAATTTATCCTCACGATAGAGGAGTAAATCTGGCAGTGGGGAACATAAATTATATATTTGATTATTTGGCAACTTCATCTAACCTCAAATCATCTAAGAAAATCCATAAAACCAAACAAGATAGTGTTTTTTATTTTTATCAAATAAAAAACACAGACAACCAAACGATGCAGATTTGCGCCATCAATATTATAAGAAACTTAAACAGTATAAAAATACACGCAGAAAAAAGAGAGAGCAATGCATGCAAAAATCAGCTAAAACTATTGAAGTATTTACAAATTCTAACAAATTCTGTGACAAATGGAATTTCCTGAATAAAAAATAACATGAACAAACAGTCATACAAAATGGAGACACCTGGAAAAAATCACTTTGAACAACTTTATAGCTAAGT
This sequence comes from Elopichthys bambusa, assembly GCA_037101425.1. Classification (NCBI taxonomy): domain Eukaryota; kingdom Metazoa; phylum Chordata; class Actinopteri; order Cypriniformes; family Xenocyprididae; genus Elopichthys; species Elopichthys bambusa. The sequence continues at coordinate 18,148,457 of CM074448.1, read as the reverse complement.
AAAAATGAACCCAGACCAAATCCAAATATATGGAAAAATTATCAATATGGAAAATACAATTGGTAAATACCAAAACCCATTAGACTACCCCATCACAGAAAATGAACTGATTGTTAAAATCTAAACCCTAAATATCAAAAAAGCAAGTGGACCAGATGGCATGCTCAATGAAATGCTGAAGAACACAGAGCACAAATTAAGATTGTCTTTACTAAAACTGTTCAACTTGGTTCTGAGTGTTGGTCATTTCCCTGACACCTGGAATAGAGGACTCATAACGCCCATTTTCAAAGACAAATTCGATCCAAATAATTACAGGGGCATCTGTGTGAGCAGTAATCTGTACTAAAGTACTAACATTCCAGAAAAGACCTAGATATCAGAGAAAGAGACACAATTTCACCCTTGGTATGACCAAAATTGATCATGCCAAAAGCTACACATACCTCGGGCTGAAAATAAGTGCAAGTGGAAAGGTAAATATGGCCGTGAATTAACCGAAAGAGAAAGCAAGAAGGGCCTTTTATGCCATCAAAAAAATCAATCCAAATTGAAATACCAATCAGAATCTGGCTCAAAATATTCCAGTCAGTCATAGAATTGCACTATATGGCAGTGAAGTTTGGAGTCCTCTTCTAAATCGTGAATTTGACAAATGGGACAAAAACCCAACAGAAGCCCTGCATGCAGAGTTCTGTAAGAGTATCCTGAGAGTACAGAGGAACACACCGAAAAACACATGCAGGGCAGAATCAGGCCAATATCCTCTATTAATCCACATTGAGAAAAGAGCCATCAAATTTTGGAAACATCTAAATATGAGTGACCCCAACTATAGCCCTTAAAAACCATGAAATGAACATTGAAAAAAGCCATGTGATTCCTGAGGCTGCAAAAACCTTAGGACACTGACACCCTCAACCACAAAATTAGGCCCAACAAAATTATAAAAGCACAAAAAGAAAATTACCTGACTTATTGGACTGAAACAACAGAAAAACAACATGAACTTGAATGTTATTTGGCCCTAAATAGAGACTACACAACAGCAGAATATCTGAGTACAGTGAAAGACTGTAAATTAAGAAGCATAATGACGAGGCACAGACTGAGCAATAACACGTTGACTGTAGAGACGGGCAGATACAGACAAAACTGGCTGCCCAGAGAGAGCCGCATCTGCCTGTACTGTGACCAGGGAGAAGTAGAGACAGAGCAACACTTTATCACAGCTGCCCTAACTATGGGAAAGTCAGAAAGACATTTTATGCAAAATTTGACATACTTTGCCCTAACTTCATAAAATTAAACAATAAAACACAACTTCACACACACACACGCACACACACACACACACACACACTCACACAAACATATAAACATGCAGACTCACGCACATACACACAATGAATTCTAAATTGTTCATAAAACTCTAAAATGTTGATTGATTGTTCTACATATTTTTTTATGTGTATATGTACATGTATGTTGATTCACTGTAAAAATTAGAAATGCTTTGGCAATACATTGTAACAATTGTCATGCCAATAAAGCACACTTTGAATTGAATTGAATTGAGAGAGAAAAAGAGAGAGAGAGAGAGAGAGAGAGAGAGAGATGAGAATAAATGGCTGATGGAGGGTATTACTGTACCATTCTGCATGGGCTCATCTTTCCAGCGGGAGGTGCATTTGTCTGCTTGCTCTAAAATAAATGGGAGAGGCATTTTATTACAAAGACATTTAGAGAAATCGAGGCAGACACAGCTTGTGAAGTTACAATTTTTGAAACAACAAGTTCAGGGCTCAATAGTAAGGATGTTCTGACGGCCTGGAACCAGTGTGAGAGGTCAATTCAATTGCACCTTCAGTGTGCTGTAGAAAACTCAAGAAGAAGCATATACACACGAAAACTTTCATTTAATTTTTCTAAGGGCCAGTAGGAAAAAATATGCAAAATAAGCCCTGAAGAAAACAAGCAGACAAAGACTTTTTGGTACGCTTTTCATCCATGTGGTCAGAATTAATGTCACAATAACAGACCACAATGTACGTCACAGGATGAGAATGCTGATAAGTGATAGCTATATGTCTGTGTCTGAGCAAAAATGTAGTGTAAACGTTTAAAGATCATTATGTTCAAAGATGTGCAGCACTGCTAAACACAAAGGAAACTGTGATAACAGAACATACGCATTTATACTTGGATAACAGACACAGTCTGAAAATGCCAAATATTGTATTGCTACAATGGTTACTGTTCCCTTTTTAAGGGAACTCGCGTTGCGTCGAGAAATTGACGCTTTGGGAACGCAACGCGTGATGTCGTCATGAAGCACGTGTGAAATCAGTCCAATGGTGTGTCGAAACGTCAGAAGCGGGTGACGTCACGGCCAGGAAGCTATAAAGCACGCTCAAACAAAGCAACGCTAGCTTCTGTGTCTTCAGTTGCGCTCTGTGTCTCGTATGTCTTATTTGGTGTTGTCTGTCTATCATATTTATCCTTATTATGGCTGATAAGCAGTTTAGATCTTGTGTTCATCCCTGCCCACGTTACATCACAGGCGGGGATACACATGATCTTTGTGTTGCCTGCTTGGGAGCGGAGCATGCCGGTCAGCACTCGAGGGTGCTGGCTGTGAGCACAGCGATCGTCTTCCATTGCGGACGCTCCGCTCCCGCCTGGCGCTTTTCGATGAGGGCGCTCAGGCTCGCCTTCCCCAGGGTTCGGGTCCCGCTGCTGCCGAGGCATAGCGTCGATCCAGATCTTGGGGATCGCAAATGGATCTGTCAGAGGGGTTTGAGACGGGCCCCGCCCTATCTCAGCCCTCACCTGACAGGTCCAGTGCTTTTTCTTAGTGCTTGGAAGCACGCTTTGCGGTTCCTTCCACACTGGGTGAAGCACCGGTGCTCAACGTATCCAGCTCCGAGGAGCTGGATGTGGAGAGCACCGACGTAGCAGAGAGTGACGACTCGCCATCCCACTCCCCTGCTTATGAGGAGCTGGTGGAGGTCATAACTCGCGCCGTGGCCAAATTAAATATCGACTGGCCAGCGGAAAGGCAGGACGTTCGTCCTAAAAGTAAGCTGGATGAGCGCTTCCTGCCCTCACGAGCGCAGCCTCCTCGTCGGGGTCTCCCTTTCTTTCCAGACCTCCACACTGAGGTGTCGAGGTCCTGGAAGAAACCGGCCTCCTATCGCCTGCATAGTGCTCAAACCACGCACTATGCATCGATAGTGGGGCTCAAGGAGCACAGTTATGGGACGATGCCAAAGGTGGAGGAGACGCTTGCTAGCTATCTCTCTCTTGCTAGCTATCTCTCTAGCTATCGGCATCGCCCCTAAAGGCCCCGACACTGCCCACCAAGCCCGTGAGGGTTACATCTAGCTTGGTGGGCAAAGCTTATCAGGCCTCGGGTCAGGCTGCGGCATGCCTTCACACTATGGGCGTGCTGCAGGCCTACCAGGCTGAACTTTTGGGGGATATTGATGAGGGCGGGGGAATGACTCCCGACATAGTCGACGAGCTATGTCGGGCAGCTGATTTATCTGGCCACGGAGAGGCATTTATGGCTAAACCTTAGTACCATCAAGGACAAGGACAAGCACTTCCTGCTGGACGCCCCGCTTACACCTCCTGACCTCTTCGGCGACGCTGTCAATACGGTCGTTGAGAGGTTCCAGGAGGCTAGTAAACAAGCGGCGGCGTTCCAGAAGCTCCTCCCCCGCCGCTCTCATACCCCCGGGGCTGCTCAACAACACCAGCAGCCCCACACATCTAAAGCCAGCTCCTCACAACAACACCGTGCTGCCCAAAAGCAGAGCGTTACCACCCGCACTCCCCCTCAGCGACACGGGGGGACGGGTGGTCGTTTTTAACCGCAGCCTTCGAGGGGTAGGATGGATCTGCGATCCGTCCTTATCGCCAAGAAGGCTGCGGGGAAAGTCCCCTTTGGAGAGAAGTGTATTACACCTCAGCGCACAGCGCTCACTTCTCTTCGGTGCCCTCAGGGGACCGTTTTGCCAACCCTGCCATCTCGGGTGTTCCAGGGCGCAGCGGCCCCCAGCGAGCATTTACTCAAGCATTCGCCCGTAAGCGTAGCGGTGCTGGGGTGTTCGCTCCCTCCGAGGAGGGTCTCAGAGCGATCAGTTCGGTTGTCCCCTGCCGGTGTGCCGCATCGGGGCACCGAGCTGGTTATTCAAGATATACCAGAGGCCAGTCTCGAGAGACTGGTTCCCTTAGTAGAATATCTGACAGCGTGGAAGCTACTGCCAAATATTTCTCAATGGGTCCTGCGTACAATCGAAAAAGGTTATGCCATTCAGTTCGGGTCTCGCCCGCCCCGGTTTATGGGGGTCCTACCCACCGTGGTGGGCCCCGAGCAGGTTCTGGTTCTGGAACAAGAAGTAAAAACTCTATTGGAGAAGGGAGCCATAGATTATGTATTTCCCTCCGATGCAGAGAACGGTTTCTACAGCCGTTACTTTATTGTTCCAAAGAAGGATGGCGGGTTGCTTCCCATTCTAGATCTACGTCAACTGAACCAGTCCGTTATGAAACTCAAGTTCAAGATGTTGACACTGAGGCAGATCGTATCTCAAATCAGGTCCGAGGACTGGTTTGTTACGATCGACCTCAAGGACGCATACTTCCATATCTCCATCCTTCCACATCACAGGAAGTTCCTGAGGTTTGCTTTCAGGGACAAAGCTTACCAATATCGGGTTCTTCCATTCGGCCTAGCGTTATCACCCCGCACATTCACCAAATGCATGGATGCAGCTCTCGCACCTCTACGTCTTCAGGGCATTCGCGTCCTCAATTATATAGACGATTGGTTGATTCTGGCTCATTCACAACAGTTAGCGGCTCGGCATCGAGATGTCGTCCTCGCTCACATGAAGAGCCTGGGGTTGAGGCTCAACGCCAAGAAGAGTATGCTTTCTCCAGTTCAGAGAACCACTTTTCTGGGCGTGGTTTGGGACTCTGTTGCGATGCAGGCGCGTCTTTCTCCTGCTCGCATCGAATCAATCCTTTCTACCGTAAGCCGGTTAAAGCTAGGCCAGTCACTCACTGTAAAACAGTTTCAGAGGCTGTTGGGGCTGATGGCAGCGGCATCCAACGTGATACCTTTTGGTCTGTTGCACATGAGACCCCTGCAGTGGTGGCTCAGAACCAGGGGATTCTCCCCGAGGGGAAATCCTTTTCGCATGATCAAGGTCACGCGGCGTTGTTTACGTGCCCTGGCCATTTGGAAGAAGCCCTGGTTCCTATCCCAAGGGCCCGTGCTGGGAGCTCCTTGTCGTCGCAAAATGCTAACGACAGATGCTTCCCTCACGGGCTGGGGAGCGGTCCTAGACGGACGCTCGACTCAAGGTCTGTGGGGCGGTCACCACCTCTCCTGGCACATCAACTGCCTGGAGATGCTGGGTGTCTTTCTGGCTCTCAAGACTTTTCTCTCAGATCTCAGGGACCACCATGTTCTTGTCCAGTCAGACAACACATCGGTAGTCGCCTATATAAATCACCAGTGTGGTTCTCCGACCTAGTATCTCTCCTGCAAAATTTATCCTCTTCGGGTCCCCCAATAAAGGGGCCCCGGCGTCTAAGCAGAGGATGAGTAAGTGGTTAGTCGAGGCTATCTCACTTGCTTACGAGTCGGCCGGACTGCCTTCACCTCTAGCAGTCCGAGCCCACTCTACCAGGAGTATGGCGGCCTCCAAAGCCCTCCTTTCGGGAGCCTCTCTACACGAAGTCTGTGATGCGGCAGGCTGGTCCTCACCGCACACATTCGTCAGGTTTTATCAACTTGACCTCAGCTCCCCCGGGGCCCGGGTTCTCTCTGGCGACTGACGAGTCACACCAGACAGGCCCTTATAACTATGGCGGCGTGGGTATTAACGTTCCCAAAGCGTCAATTTCTCAACGCAACGCGAGTTCCCTTGAAAGGGTTGTGTCGTTGTGTCGCCCTGCCATACTTCCGGCACGCCTGTCAGCGCTTACCTCAGACACTTTAAGCTAGCGTTGCTTTGTTTGAGCATGCTTTATAGCTTCCTGGACGTGACGTCACCCGCTTCTGACGTCTCGACACACCATTGGACTGATTTTACACGTGCTTCATGACGACATCACACGTTGCGTTCCCAAAGCGTCAATTTCTCGACGCAACGTCTCGTTCCCTCTTCAGGGAACTAAGGTTACAGTCGTAACCGAGACATTTTATTTATTAGATTTTAACTAGCTAGAACAGACATCAACCGATAATAGCTCTTTTCTGAAACTGAGCTGAGCCAATCTGGACAGCATTTTAAGGCATCGTATGTTCCTAAATTCTAATTCTAAAGGCGAATTGTATTTATTCTTCATGGAGAAGGCAATCCCAGAATCCTTTATGATGAAAACATTTGATTCAACAATGAATGTAATCAAAAATATTACCGCAAAATTTGTGTTGAAAAATCAAGTCATTAGCAACATACTAACGCCAAACTCTAATGGAAATGACCAAGCCCTGTCTCTGTTTTTCATTTGGCTGCAAAATTATGACTGAAATATTTGTTTTAATATTTGTTATAATTGGTAATTATTTCCCCTACTGTAATCCCCAATATTAATTTAGATTACACATTATTGGAAAAACACAGCAATATTTACTTTTTCTGAGATCTATATTGCTATATGCTGTACAGGAAATTTAACCAGATGACTTGAATAGCTGTATTTGGAAAGCATTAATCATCCCAGAATGAGGGTGATTTTGGTGGGGAGTGCAAAATCAAAATAATTTAAAAAGCTTGAAAATGATTTTTTTTTTTTTTTTTTTTTTTTTTCCAGAAGTACGAACCTTTTTTTTTTTTTTTTGCAAACCACCCTTTTAGGGCTGAACGATTTGGGATTCTTTTTAAATTTGGGTGTTTACACTATGGTTTGCTCTTTACAAGAACTAACACAAACCTCTTTCAGTAACCATATATTGAACAGTTTAAAAAAATCACTTGAGTTTGCAGAGGACACATTCCAACTTGTTTTTGAGCAATTAAATAATATTACTATTTAAAATAATGATTGTGATGTTTAATGTGATTATCATTAAATTACAAAATAAGAAATATATTTTAATATTGTAAATATTGTTCTGTAAAATAAGAAATTTAATAAAATTATTTTATTTTATAGTAGACCTGTAAAATTACAATATTAATATTTATGTCTTAATGTCAACCATTAAACCATCAAGCATTTATTTTGACTGGCTGCTGGCAAATGGATTCGCAATGCTGGTTTCAGAGTGAATCTCTGGAAAGCACTGTATTATGGGGCGCACGTTTGTGCATGAGCTATGCCACTCTGGAGCCGATAGCGCATACAGGTGCTGGTCATACAGTGGGTACGGAAAGTATTCAGACCCCCTTACATTTTCCACTCTTTGTTATATTGCAGCCATTTGCTAAAATCATTTAAGTTCTGTTTTTTGTCTCATTCATGTACACACAGCACCCCATATTAACAGAAAAACACAGAATTGTTGACATTTTTGCAGATTTATTAAAAAAGAAAAACTAATATCACATGGTCCTAAGTATTCAGACCCTTTGCTCAGTATTAAGTAGAAGCACCCTTTTGATCTAATACAGCCATGAGTCTTTTTTGGAAAGATGCAACAAGTTTTTCCACACCTGGATTTGGGGATCCTCTGCCAATACTCCTTGCAGATCCTCTCCAGCTCTGTCAGGTTGGATGGTAAACGTTGGTGGACAGCCATTTTTAGGTCTCTCCAGAGATGCTCAGTTGGGTTTAAGTCAGGGCTCTGGCTGGGCCATTCAAGAACAGTCACGGAGTTGTTGTGAAGCCACTCCTTCGTTATTTTAGCTGTGTGCTTAGGGTCACTGTCTTGTTGGAAGGTAAACCTTCGGCCCAGTCTGAGGTCCTGAGCACTCTGGAGAAGGTTTTCGTCCAGGATATCACAGAGCCACTCTGCCATAAAGCCCCGACTGGTGGAGGGCTGCAGTGATGGTTGACTTTCTACAACTTTCTCCCATCTCCCGACTGCATCTCTGGAGCTCAGCCACAGTGATCTTTGGGTTCTTCTTTACCTCTCTCAACAAGGCTCTTCTCCCCCGATAGCTCAGTTTGGCCAGACGGCCAGCTCTAGGAAGGGTTCTGGTCGTCCCAAACGTCTTCCATTTAAGGATTATGGAGGCCACTGTGCTCTTAGGAACCTTAAGTGCAGCAGAATTTTTTTTGTAACCTTGGCCAGATCTGTGCCTTGCCACAATTCTGTCTCTGAGCTCTTCAGGCAGTTCCTTTGACCTCATGATTCTCATTTGCTCTGACATGCACTGTGAGCTGTAAGGTCTTATATAGACAGGTGTGTGGCTTTCCTAATCAAGTCCAATCAGTATAATCAAACACAGCTGGACTCAAATGAAGGTATAGAACCATCTCAAGGATGATCAGAAGAAATGGACAGCACCTGAGTTAAATATATGAGTGTCACAGCAAAGGGTCTGAATACTTAGGACCATGTGATATTTCAGTTTTTCTTTTTTAATAAATCTGCAAAAATGTCAACAATTCTGTGTTTTTCTGTAAACATGGGGTGCTGTGTGTACATTAATGAGGAAAAAAATGAACTTAAATGATTTTAGCAAATGGCTGCAATATAACAAAGAGTGAAAAATTTAAGGGGGTCTGAATATATACACTGTATAAATACAATATCATCAAAAAGTAGATTTATTTCACTAATTCCATTCAAAAAGTGAAACTTGTATATTATATTCATTCATTACACACAGACTGATATATTTCAAATGTTTACTTCTTTTAATGTTGATGATTATAACTGACAACTAAGGAAAATCCCAAATTCAGTATCTCAGAAAATTAGAATATTGTGAAAGGTTCAATATTGAAGACACCTGGTGCCACACTCTAATCAAAACACCTGCAAAGGCCTTTAAATGGTCTCTCAGTCTAGTTCTGTAGACTACACAATCATGGGGAAGACTGCTGACTTGACAGTTGTCCAAAAGACGACCATTGACACCTTGCACAAGGTGGGCAAGACACAAAAGGTCATTGCAGAAGAGGCTGGCTGTTCACAGAGCTTTGTGTCCAAGCACATTAATAGAGAGGCGAAGGGAAGGAAAAGATGTGGTAGAAAAAAGTGTACAAGCAATAGGGATAACCGCACCCTGGAGAGGATTGTGAAACAAAACCCATTCAAAAATGTGGGGGAGATTCACAAAGAGTGGACTGCAGCTGGAGTCAGTGCTTCAAGAACCACTACGCACAGACGTATGCAAGACATGGGTTTCAGCTGTCGCATTCCTTGTGTCAAGCCACTCTTGAACAACAGACAGCGTCAGAAGCGTCTCGCCTGGGCTAAAGACAAAAAGGACTGGACTGCTGCTGAGTGGTCCAAAGTTATGTTCTCTGATGAAAGTAAATTTTGCATTTCCTTTGGAAATCAGGGTCCCAGAGTCTGGAGGAAGAGAGGAGAGGCACACGTTGCTTGAGGTCCAGTCAGTGATGGTTTGGGGTGCCATGTCATCTGCTGGTGTTGGTCCACTGTGTTTTCTGAGGTCCAAGGTCAACACAGCCGTATACCAGGAAGTTTTAGAGCACTTCATGCTTCCTGCTGCTGACCAACTTTAAGGATGCAGATTTCATTTTCCAACAGGACTTGGCACCTGCACACAGTGCCAAAGCTACCAGTACCTGGTTTAAGGACCATGGTATCACTGTTCTTAATTGGCCAGCAAACTCGCCTGACCTTAACCCCATAGAAAATCTATGGGGTATTGTGAAGAGGAAGATGCGATATGCCAGACCCGACAATGCAGAAGAGCTGAAGGCCACTATCAGAGCAACGTGGGCTCTTAAAACACCTGAGCAGTGCCACAGACTGATTGACTCCATGCCACACCGTATTGCTGCAGTAATTCAGGCAAAAGAAGCCCCAACTAAGTATTGAGTGCTGTACATGCTCATACTTTTCATGTTCATACTTTTCAGTTGGCCAAGATTTCTAAAAATCCTTTCTTTGTATTGGTCTTAAGTAATATTCTAATTTTCTGAGATACTGAATTTGGAATTTTCCTTAATTGGCAGTTATAATCATCAAAATTAAAAGAAATAAACATTTGAAATATATCAGTCTGTGTGTAATGAATAAATATAATATACAAGTTTCACTTTTTGAAAGGAATTAGTGAAATAAATCAACTTTTTGATGATATTCTAATTATATGACCAGCACCTGTATAAGACAATAAGCCATGTCGCGATATTGATTTTATTTTAATACACTGCAACTTTAATTTTGATTCATATTTAAATTCTAATTCTAAATCCTAAATCCTATTGCTCAATAAGTCTCTTATTTATACTTTATATGTCTTGTTGATTATCATTGGAGCATTCTTGTTTTGTCAAAAATGCAAAATTTTGCTTTTTTCTTTAGTTTTAAATGTCAGGTGATGTATGTGATCTGTTTAACAGGAGCAGCACAAAGATCTTGAAGTGATACTGGAAGTAGTGAAAATTAAAAACAACAAAAAAAAATTGATATGTAAAAAAGTTTACCCAATCACACTTCTTAATTCTTTAATAAACTAAATGGAACAGAATGTGTGTTTTGGTTTAAACTAACCCGGAACATAGTGTACACATACAAAACATAACAGAGAAATAAAGATGGTGGGACATCAATCCAGATTGATCCAGATAAAATAAATAAATAAATTTTAAAAAAAAAATTAAAAAATAAATAAATAAATTCATGGGATGCTGCCTAGAAGGAAACTGTCTATGCAGAATGTATAGATTTTGGAACAGAGCCAAAGTGTGTAGCGTGTTTTAGAATTTTCTGACATTACCTGACATACTGCTGTATATTAGACATTAAACTTCATTCTTTTGTCATCCACGGACTCACTGATATCTGACAGAGAAACAGAAAATAGTCAAAAGAAGAATGACATATAAGAAAAACAGAACAGAATGAATGCAGTAAATATTTTGCCTGGTGGTCTACACAACAAAAGTTGCTTTGGCCCACCTTGTTCTTTGTGATATCGGAGTCGTCTCAGAGTGGTTTGGAGCAGCAGAGACTGAGGAAGATACACACAATGAGAGAGTCACGGTTACAAAGTGCAAGGAAACGGTCTTCATCAGAGGAGGGCAAATAACAATATGCACTAAACATTGGACACAACAGGAGCACCAAAAACTACACTAAACTGTTCATGTTATTAGTGGTGTTATTGGTAGTTCAAGCACTGCTATTACATTTTCTCAGACTTAGGAAAAGTGATTTGAATAAAGTAGCGCTGTCAATTAAGGGCTGCCAGTACTGAGATTAGAACCCACAACCTTCGGGTAAAAAGTCAGACTACAATTAGACCATTAGACCACAACTGCCCTGGGTGTGCCCTTTTTGTTCTGACTTTGGTCTTGTCAATGTTGAGTGAGAGGTGGTTCTCCTGGCACCATTTTTTTGGAGTGTGCACCTCCTATCTGTAGGCCATCTCATCGTTGTCAGTGACAGCCTACCACCGTTGTGTCATCAGTAAATTTGACACTGGAGCTGTGTGTAACTGTACAGTCGTGTGTGTACAGGGAATACCGGAGTGGGCTAAGAATGCAGCCCTAAGGAGCACCAGTGTTGAGGGTCAGCGCACCTTGCAAATTGTATTCTGCACTGTCTGGACCACACTCTCAAGAATTTCACTCACCACGGCACATGCTGTTATTGATGTGACAATAAATGTGATTTGATTTTTTATTTGATTTAGTTTACAACTTGAAGGGACAATATTTAAAGTTAGCTTAATGATGCTGTAGTGATCAGCAGGCAGACATAAGGGAAGACTCCCCTCATCACCTTATCTGCCATGATGAAAAGCACAGGACTCCAAAACTCACACCTCCAAGAGAAGCAAACAAGGAAACAGATAGCAGATAAGCCTATCAAGACAATAACCCTGACCATTTGTGCAAAGGAAGAATGATGACATTAGCATGTCATTAAGCAGGCTAATCCTATCACAATTTACCCCATTGTTCACCCCAGTCCCTCAGTCCTAAAACCTGAGGTGTGAACTGAACTCCACTCACCAAACAAGTTTGCCATGTGGCTTGAAGTCACAAAGGACACAAAATAGACACACAGTGGACAAAATGGAGCAAATCTTCTCCATTTCTATTATCAGAACTCTATATACTTAATGAGTGTTGTTTATGTACATGCAAAATATACAAACTTGCCTATTAAGGTATACATTAATGCATAGGTAAAAGTTCAATATAACTCAATAATGTTTGGTCTTTATGTTTACAGCACAATGCCTAGGTTAATCTGAAATTGGTTTCAACGAATTATGGTTGGTTTGCGATTTGGGTCGGTTCCTCTGTGTGTGTGACTGTTAGGAGATCAGTGTATACCTGCAGTCACACCATTGATCCCTGTGTGCTTCAGCACAAAGAAACAAAGAGCTGATTTTTCCCTCTTCTAAAAGAGCTTCACAGACGAACACTGCGTCTTTTTCAAGATGTCATTTCCATGCCCTTTTCCATGTCATTTCCAAGCTGTTGGTCTTGACCAACAGCTGCTGGGGGAGCTGCGCGTCGCCGCCGACCTCGCCCTCTGGGCGACTAAGGTGACGGCATTCTCCCTTGGTCAAGCGATGGCTACTCTTGTGGTCCAGCAACGCCACCTATGGCTGACCTTGACCGACATGAGGGAGACCGATAAATATCGGTTCCTGGACTCCCCCGTGTCGCAGGTCGGCCTATTCGGTGATGGGTCGAGAGCTTTGCCCAGCAGTTCTCGGCCGCGCAGATGCAGACTGAGGCCATCAAACAAATCCTGCCCCGGTGGTCCGCAGCTGCCTCCACCCCACCGCCAGCTGCACAGTCGTCCTCCGCCCCTGCCAAGTCTGCGAAGCAGCCTCCGCCCGCCAGACAGCAGAGAGCCAATCGCGGACACAGCACCCAGCCCGCTCAGGCCCCAGCCAAGCCAGGTGGCAAGAGAACAAGGAAGCGGTCCTGAAACGGGCGACCTGGAGGAGAGGATGTCAGCTCTTCGGGAGATGATGTCAGCTCTTCGGGAGATGATGCCCGCATCGCTCCCTCCCCCGGAGGAGGTCCGGGGGGATGTTCTGTGTTGTTTTGTGGTTGCGGAGGCGGCCATTGTTCCACTCAAGGGACAGGGCATTCGCATTCTCAACGACTGGCTCATTCTGGCCAGCTCACAGGAGCAGTTGTGCGAACACGGACATTGCTTCATATGACGGACATTGCTTCATATCCCAAGATGGGTGTGGCATGTTCCCGTAACACAGAGCTGTCACCGCACTCTTACTCAGTGCTCAGACCTTTCGTTTCTGCGGGCTGGAGTTCCCCTGGAACAAGTGTCCATGCTGTGGTCTCCATGGATGCCTCCGCCACCGGGTGGGGAGCCACGTACAATGGGCATGCAGTGTCGGGTCTGTGGACAGTGCCTCAACTGCATTGGCATATCAATTTCCTCAAGTTGCTAGCAGTACGTCTTGCACTGGGCTGCTTCAAGGAGCTGCTGTCAGACAAGCACATGCTGGTCCGCTCGGACAGCACTGCAACCGTTGCGTACATCAACCATCAGGCTGGTCTACGCTCCCGTTGCATGTCGCAACTCACCTGCTTTCTCTTGCTATGGAGTCAGAATGGCAAGGATGGCAAGATGAGTCTTCCCCTATCTCTAGGCTGGAACCATCCCAGGGACTCCATATGCGTACTGCCCACGGCCAGTGCATATGTGTATTTCCACGTAATTCCTTCCCCGCTGGGTAGGTTGTGGCCTCCGCAGCGTCCCCTATGGGTTCGCTTCCCAGTGTTGTCTAAGTCTTACTGAATGGGTCTTGCGGAACAGCAGTAGACTCTCTCGGTGTAAGCTTGCCCCCTTCTCCGCCCCAAGGTGCGCCGGGTGGCTGGAGCTTACGCTGGGCGCTGGAAGGGGTCAGTAACTGCGGCGTTTTATTTGGGATCCCAATTCGTCAGTTCACTTCTGATGTATGTCGAACGTGACCGACTGAAAGGGAACGTCTCGGTTACGTATGTAACCCTCGTTACCTAAAGGAGGGAACGGAGACGTCTCCGTCTATGTCTCTTGTCTATCCTTTTGTTAATAAAATCCATTTATTACACTTGTGCCTTCCTTGTGTTGATAATACAGTAAGAGGCTCTACAAGTTAACAATATCTCACAAATCCTTCAGATTGGTCAGATGACAAACTTCCTCCAATTTATATAATTGTAATTCAGTCAACAATCTTCCATGATTGTTCTTTATTGTCAAGGTGAGACCCCTTGGCTGGTGCCCGGAAAATATTGGAAGGAATCATCTGACTCAATATTAATATTAATAAATTATAAATTAATAAATAACTACATGTGTGGTACCCTTGTGTGAGGGTAGTCCAAATTACTACAATGTCGAGACTGGGACGGGCAGAAATCATGTTCATGGATGAGATTATTAACATTACTGTAGTATGAAGCAGAGCAGGGCCAAATGATATTGGAGCTGAACGAGGCTGCTGCAGCGATTGCCAGTGAGAGACAAACACGACACACGCCCTCGAGAGCAGCGGAATCTTTATTAGGCCACAGTCGTTGCTTCCGCTTCTTCTGGTCAAGCATATGTGGGGTAACACAGCACTTTTTTTTTATCATATTAGATACATTTGAGTGTGTTGAAAATGATGTTATAACATTATTCTGAGCGTTCGCTCTGAACGTATAATACAAAAGCTTGTGTTGCTGAACATTAGATCCCTTTATTTTCAAAAGCACTTATTGCAAATAATATGATCACAGATTATAAACTAGATGTGCTGTGTTTGACAGAAACCTGGTTATAAACACGAGCCACGTCTGAAAGGCAAAGGGGGAGGTGTTGCTGTAATTTATAGTAATATCTTCAGTAGTATTTAGAAGTCCAGTTTCAAATACAATTCCTTCAAAGTTATGGTTCTTTATGTAACGTTATGTAGTGTAAATGAAAAATCCCATTTGACATTTGCGCTGGCTACTGTATACTGGCTACCAGGGCACCATACAGACTTTATCACAGAATTTGCAGATTTTCTATCAGAGTTAGTACTGGCTGCGGATACAGTCCTAATTGTTTGTGTTTTTAATATCCATTTTAATATCCATGTAGATAATGAAAAAGACACATTGGGATTGACATTTACAGACATTCTAAAATCAACTGGAGTTAGACAACACGTGTCAGAACCCACTCATTGTTGTAATCATACGTTAGATCTAATATTGTCACATGGGATATTGATGCCATTGTAATTCTGCAGAAGGGTCAAGTCAAGTCACCTTTCTTTATATAACACTTTTTACGATGCAGATTGTGTCAAAGCAGCTTTACACTGATAATTGGTATATAATTTTGGCTGCACAGCAGCTCTTAAAGAAAATGATGTCAATGCAGGCAGATGCAAAGCACTGTTGAATATCAAATGTCAAGTGTCCCCAACTAAGCAAGCCAAAGGCGACAGCGGAAAGGAACCCAAACTCTAACAGGTGACATCAGGTGGCAAGCAGGTGGCAAATAGATGTTAAAAAGGAGAAGAAAAAAAACCTTGGGAGAAACCAGGCTTAGTCTGGGGGCCAGTTCTCCTCTGGCAAACAGTGCTTTGTTACGATTCAGGTAGCTAACATAAGTCCGATGGGATCGCAACATTCAAGGTATTTATTCCAGTTCCATCCAGTTGAGGATCATATTCATCACGGCGGTACAGGCGGTTTGTTGAGGAACTGTGCCACTGGCTGTCGTGTCGATGAGGCCTTCACAATGGATGATCTAGTTGACTCAATCTCTGCTGATACTTCAGGGCTGTGTTGTGGTCGTGTCAAGGCGCAGGTCCTAGATCTCACCTGGATACGGCCCGGATCCGGTTGACTACGGTAAACCTCGGGATAAACAGAAAGACTAATATTAGCGTAGATGCCATTCTTCTTCTGATGTAATGAGTACATCTGGTGTTATAGGAAGTGTTCCCGGTTCCGGCTGACCTAATTTATGCAGCCTAATAGTCCTTTAATAGATTAGAAAATATAAATTGATAATGTGTTATGTGTTATGTGTATGCCAGGTTAAAAAGATGTGTTTTTAGTCTAGATTTAAACTGACCGAGTGTGTGTGCTTCCCGAACAATGCTAGGAAGATTGTTCCAGAGTTTAGGTGCCAAATAGGAGAAGGATCTACCGCCTGCAGTTGATTTTGATATTCTAGGTATTATCAACTGGCCTGAATTCTGAGATCGCAATAGACGCGAAGGACTATAATGCATTAATAGCTCGCTCAGGTACTGGGGAGCTAAACCATTTAGTGCTTTGTAAGTAATTAGCAAGATTTTAAAATCTATACGATGTTTAACAGGAAGCCAATGTAGTGTTGACAGAACTGGGCTAATATGGTCATACGTCCTAGTTCTAGTAAGAACTCTAGCTGCTGCATTTTGTACGAGCTGTAGTTTATTTATCAGGCGAGCAGAACAACCACTCAGAAGAGCGTTACAGTAATCTAGCCTTGAGGTCATGAACGCATGAACTAACTGCATTTGTCATCGAGAGCATATGTTGTAGTTTAGAGCACGCCCAGGTTTCTAACTGACGACGAAGACTTAACACAGCAGCCATCAAGTGTTAGACAGTATTCTAGGTTATTACGTGAAGTTTTTGGTTCAAAAATTAGAATCTCTGTTTTTTCTGAATTTAGTAGTAGGAAATTACTGGCCATCCAATTTTTTATATCAGCTATGCATTCCGTTAATTTTGTGAATTGGTATGTTTCGTCAGGGCGCGAAGAAATATAGAGCTGAGTATCATCAGCATAACAGTAAACTAATGCCATGCTTCCTAATGATATCTCCCAAGGGTAGCATATACAGAGTGATAAGCAATGGTTCTAGTACTGAGCCTTGCTGTACTCCATATTGAACTTGTGATCGATATGACATCTCTTCGTTTACTACTACGAACTGATAACAGTCAGATAAGTACGATTTGAACCATGACAGTGCAATTCCACTAATGCCAACATAATATTCGAGTCTATTCAAAAGAATATTGTGATCAATAGTGTCAAATGCAGCACTAAGATCCAGTAACACTAATAGAGAGATACAACCACAATCTGATTATAAGAGCAAATCATTAGTAACTCTAATGAAAGCAGTCTCAGTACTATCTAAGGTACGGTCTAAATCCTGACCGGAAATCCTCACAGATACTGTATCTTTCTAAAAAGGAACATGTTTGTCATGTTTCAGCTGTAAGACTATATGCCATATTACTAGAGAGAAGAGCAGCACCATCCCAGGAGGGATGAATACCATCTCTTTTCAACAGGTCAGGTCTGCCCCAAAAACTTTTTCAATTGTCTATGAAACCTATATTATTTTGCAGACACCACTTAGACAGCCAGCCATTGAGTGATGATAATCTGCTAACTATCCATCACTCCAACGAACAGGAAGAGAGCCAGAGCAGATTACTTTTCCTGACATTATACTTGTGAGTTCACACACCTCTTTAATGTTAATTTTAGTGATCTCCGACTAGCGAAGTCGAACATCATTAGTGCCCACGTGAATTATAATTTTAGAGTATTTACGATTAGCATTAGCCAGCACTTTTAAATTTGCTTTGATGTCAGGCGCTCTGGCTCCCGGCAAACGTGACTATGGTGGCTGGTGTCTCTATTTTCACGTTCTGTGTAATAGAATCGCCAATAACTAGGGCACTTTCAACAGGATTCTCAGTGGGTGCATCACTGAGTGGGGAGAACCTGTTTGATGTTCTTATTGGAACGGAAGAGTGGTGTTTTCCGCGGCCAGGCCGCCTCACCCTGAAGCCCTTGCATTCTTACTATCCTCGATTAAAGTTTGGATGCGTGTCTTTAACTCTGAGATTTTCTCTGTCAACCTGACTATTTCCCTACATTTATGACATGTAAATCCCTCGTCGCTGACAGAGAAAGCTATACTGAACATGTGACAAGCAGAACAACTTGCAATAGAAGGAGAGGATGACATGACTCACCGTGTTTGTAGACTGATACGACTTACCACAGCTTTTTGATGAACACGTAGAAAAAGGAAAAAAGGGGCGCGCGAGAGACTGATGACAAGTTAACAAGCTAGCGAGGTGCAAATGCGTTGTAATAGCGATTTAGATTAAAAGATTAAAAGCTATCAACATCAGATTAATGTGGTAGGCAATATTAGATATAAGGTAATAATAAAAGCAACAATGAATGAAAATAAGAGATTCACAACAAAGCTATACGGAGTTACGGACGCAAACCACTCTGAGCAGCGAGGCAGACAGGCAGAAAGAAGCAAAAGTGATGACATCTCATATCATTATCTAGTCTTGTGTATACTACATTTAGCCAAGGCTATAAAACCGACTCTGTGTTACAAATATGGTAGAACTATCAAATCTACCATTAAAGATTGCTTTATAAATAATCTTCCTGATCAGTTTCACCTCTTTAGCATACCAGATATCTTAGAAGAACTTATCTTTTCTAGCACATTAGACACAGTTGCACAGTTGAAAATAGTCCAACGCAATGGTACAGCGAGCACGCTTGGTCGCTTAAGAGAGCAGCCAGAAAAATGGAGCGCAGCTGGAAGAAAACAAAACTAGACTTTTTTTGCATTTTGTGGAAAGAAAGCATTTTTGCATACAGAAAGACCTTAAAAACTGCTAGATCTGCTTATTTTTCAACTCTCTAGAAGAAAACAGACACAACCCTAGGTATTTATTTGATACAGTGGCTAAATTAACGAGAAATAAAATTTCAACTTCTGACGTTTCCAAACAGCAGAGCAGTAATGACTTTATGAACTTCTTTACTTGCAAGATTGATAATATTAGAGAGAAAGTTATAACAATGCAACTGTCTACAACAGTATCACATCAGAAATTCCATTCATCATTGCTATAGGAGAGGAAGAATTGTCTAATCTTGTTAAATCATCAAAAACAACAACATGTATGTTAGACCCTATACCGACTAAGCTACTGAAAGAAATGCTTCCATAGGTCGTAGATCCTCTTCTTAATATCATCAATTCATCTTTGTCACTAGGATATGTACCGAAAACTTTTAAGCTGGCTATTATTAAACCTCTTATTAAAAAACAAACAAACAAACAAAACAACAACAACAACAATAAAAAAAAAAACCAATAACATCTTGATCCTAGAGAATTAGTCAATTACAGGTCAATTATTGTCAATTAGTCAATTATTGTCAAAAATAGTAGAAAAGGCAGTATCATCACAACTATGTTCCTTTTTAGAAAGAAGAACCATAGCACTGATACTGCTCTGATTAGAGTTACAAATGATTTACTCTTATCATCAGATCGTGGTTGTATCTCTCTATTAGTGTTACTTGATCGAGACATATGCTCTCAATGACAAATGTGGAACAGTTAGTTCATGTGTTCATGACCTCAAGGCTAAATTACTGTAATGCTCTACTGGGAGGTTGCCCTGCACGCTTAATAAACACACTACAGCTGGTCCAAAACTCAGCAGCTAGAGTTCTTACTAGAACTAAGCAAGCTCTTAACTCTTTATAGCGTAATGCGTTCTCAGAATTCTGGCCAGTTGATAATACCTAGAACATCAAAATCAACTGCAGGCGGTAGATCCTTTTGGGACAGTCTTCCTAGCATAGTTCAGGAAGCAGACACACTCTGTCAGTTTAAATCTAGACTAAAAACACATCTCTTTAACCTGGCATACACATAACACATCATCAATTTATATTTTCACAACCGTTAAAGGATTGTTAGGCTGCATAAATTAGGTCAGCCGGAACTGGAAACACTTCTTATAACACCCCATGTACTCATTTCATCATAAGAAGAATGGCATCTATGCTAATATTAGTCTCTCTGTTTATCCCAAGGTTTACCGTAGTCAGCTGGATCCAGGCCATACCCAGATCAGATGGCGGACCTGCGCCTAAACACGAGCACAACACATCCCTGAAATGTCAGCTAGATTGTATCAACTAGACCATTCCCTGTGAAGACCTCATCGACATGACAGCCAGTGGCACAGATCCCCAACAAAACCGTTTCCAGACCGGCGTGATGAATCCGATCTTCAACCAGACGGAACTGGATTAAATATTTTGACTGTTCCGATCCCAATCTGACTTAAGACCTGTAATGCTGCCTGAATCATAATCATGCACTGTTCATTGCTGGCCAGAGGAGAACTGCCCCCCCCCCGACTAAGCCTGGTTTCAAGGTTTTTTTTTCTCTCTATTTTTGTAAACTGATGAAGTTTGGGTTCCTTGCTGCTGATGCCTCTGGCTTGCTTAGTTGGGGACACTTGATATTCAACAATGTTTCTGATCTGCCTGCATTGACACCATTGTATGAGAACTGAACTGAGCTAGACGATGACATCATCCAGAGCTGCTGTATAGATAAATTAACTAAATTAATAACTAATGAGTTTTACAATGGAATGAATCAATGCCAAACTTTTTTAAGTTGGAAAATGACACTATTTTCTTCTAGAGCTGCTGTTCAAGCCAAAGTTATGTTGCCTGCTTTGACACAATCTGCACTGTAAAAAGCGCTATATAAATAAAGGTGACTTGACTTGACTTGGCTGCTATGAGACACTTGTTGCACACTGCAGTAAGCTAGATCGATATGATAAATGCTGGATTGCATGCAATTCATTTTAAAACATATTATATGACGGACAAAATGCTGTATTAGTGTTACTAAAAATAAAGCTGCATCTGATTATGCTATGTTAGCCACTTGACAAAATAGTGTTTTTCTCGGAGGCATGGTGAAAACATGCAGTCACGGAAAATCAAGAAAATGAGATTCAAATAATAAAGACTAAAATGTGTTGAGCTGTAACAATAATTAATTTTCCATTAATTTTAAATCTGTCCATAAATGTATCCAATCAGTTGTTCCCTTGTCTAATAAAACATGTCATATATTAAATTAAAGAAACAGAAATCGAGGGTAATGCAGGTATGATGTCACTGATAGGCGACACACGGATATGGTCCATGTCCTGGTTAAAATTGCTTATTTCTCTAGATTTAAACATTCTTGGAAACATCTGGGATAACAGAAGTACACAAGTCCGGGAACACTTCCTATAACACCAGATGTACTCGTTACATCAGAAGAAGAATGGCATCTATGCTAATATTAGTCTTTCTGTTTATCCCAAAGTGTACTGTAGTCAACCGGATCCGGGCTGTATCCAGGTGAGACCAAGGACCTGCACCTTGACATGACCACAACGCAGCCCTGAAGTATCCGCAGAGATTCAGTCAACTAGATCATCCACTGTGAAGGCCTCATCAACATGACAACCATTGGCGCAGCTCCTCAACAACCGTCCATACCGGCACGATGAATACGATCCTCAACTGGATGGAAATGAACTAAATACTTTGAATGTTGCGATCCTATCAGACTTATGATAGCAACCTGAGTCGTAACAAAGGAGAACTGGCCCCCCGACTAAGCCTGGTTTCTCCCAAGGTTTTTTTTCCCTCTCCATTTTAAAACCTATTTGCCACTTGTGTGCCACCTGTTTGCCACCTGATGTCACCTGTTGGAGTTTGGGTTCCTTGCCGCTGTCGCCTTTGGCTTGCTTAGTTGGGGACAATTGACATTTGACTTGACATTTGATATTCAACAGTGCTTTGATCTGCCTGCATTGACACTATTCTTTAAGAGCTGCTGTGCAGAAAAAATAATGTACTAGTTATCAATGTAAAGCTGCTTTGACATAATCTACATTGTAAAAAGCGCTATACAAATAAAGGTGACTTGACTTGACACAAGTCAACAAAATAGTATTGGTTATAGTAATACTAGTGGTTTTTGAATATTTTAATCCAAAAATCTTACATATTTTGCCTTTAAATACTTTTAGGACATTTTTTATTTTATGAAAGTACACTTTGAAGTATACTCTCAGTAAACTAATAGTTTAGTAGCTTTATACTTTAAGTATACTTGTAAGTTTTCTTTAAGTGAACTTAACATAATACTTATCGTTTACTATTTAGGTATTAATTTTTGCACTTTAAGTATACTACTATGTTCCTATTTAGATATTAATTTTTATAATTGAGATATTTTATTTTTATACTTGAGACCTTTAACTTTTAGCACATTTTTTGAGCCTCTGCCTAAAAAAAAAAAAAAAAAAAAGATTAAAAATTTTATTTATTATTCTTATTTATCCACTCAAAAAAAGCAAGTTTTAACCCATTTTACGCTTGACATTGCTGTGATAGTTGCTGCTAGGAGAAGGTACCACAGTGAACAGAAAGCATGATAGAAGAGAAAGAATTTCTTGCATTATTTATTGCCGGAAGAAATGGCTATTATCATATTTTTTGCCTAGTCAAGTTTTTTTTTTTTTTTTTTTTTTTTTTTTTGCACTGTTCTTGATAGATTACGCATTGTCAGTAGATCACCCACAAGACATTTCTACTCCCATCAGTGCTTTTATAGGATTCCGGTCTCACGCTAATTTGCCCTAGTAAATCTGTCCCCTGAAATCTAATCTGAATTAGACTTATTCTGTGATGTTTTTTTCTCAGTAAATGTGGTTTGTTGAGGTGCATTACTTGTATTAACAGTTGGGGCTAGACTCGCTGTAAATACACTCTTCACAAAAACATGCTTTGCATTTAGGTGATACTTCAAGTTTAAAGTTTTATAAAGTATTTTGTAAACAAGTAATTGAACTTGTGATTAACAAGTTAAACTGACAGCCCTAATTAGAAAATCTGTATTTCATTTACAGTACTGAAAATCATCTCTAGAATATCTGTTCAGTTCTTTGAACCTCAGCCTAGATTAATCAATGAGCCATTTTGCAGAGAAAAAAAAAAAAAAAGTATGAGAAATTATTATTATTAAAATTCTTCATGTGGTACAAACACAAAAATCAACAATGACTGAATTTTGCTTGCTTTAGCTGACTTATTCAAAATTAGCTCATTAGCAGCGTGCAACACAGCGTGGCACAATGGAGGAGGCTCCATCATGAACTGGGTTGCTTTTTTCTTCAATGGGAAAACGGAGCTTCAGGTTGTGCAGGGGCGTCCAACGGTGGTTAGCTATGTGGACATGTTGCAGTGGGCATCCCTTTTGACTGAGGGCCCTCGTCTGTGCGGTAATGACTGGGTCTTTCAACAGGACAACGCTGCAGTTCACCTGACGAAGGACTTCTTCCCAGAGAATAACGTTGCTCTTTTTGATCATCCTGCGTGTTCCCCTGATGTAAATCCCATTGAGAAAGTTTGGGGATGGATGGCCAGGGATGTTTACAAAAACAGACGTCAGTTCCAGACCGTGGATGCCCTTCGTGAAGCCATCTTCAACACTTGGAGCAACGCTCCCACCAGACTCCAGAAAACAGTCGCATCAAGTATGCCGAAACGAGTGTTTGAAGTGATCAACAAGAACAGTGGGGCTACTCAATACTGAGTCCTTTTTTGACACTTTTACTTCTGTTGTGGGTTTTTTTTTGGGCTATGGTCTTAAACTTTTGATCAGCTGATGAACAGCCTGTTTCAGTTTAAATGCAGTTTTCAATAAATTGCCTGCTCTCTATTTGATGTCTCTTGCTCCTGTTTCTTCTTTTGGCATTTTGAAGCAGTACTTACAAAATGATCCAGCAGCAAGAAAAGTGAATACTTGTAATGTTTCCCCAGGTCTTAAGATTTTGTTCAGGAGTGTATATTAATGTATATATTAATGTTTTTTTTTTTTTTCTTAAAAAAAACAAACAAAAAAAACATACATCTTGGGACCAAAAAATGTTTGTCCAATAATTGCATTCAGTCTGAATGCAATGATAGAATGTCCTAACTGCCTGTCCAGCCTGTCTTATTGTTAATACGTAAGTATTAATACGTAAAGACACGAAACATCTAAACGTAGCATTATTACGTTTTTACAGTAAAAAAAAAACATAAAATATTTAAGAATCTTTCATGTCATAAAGACATATATATAATTTCTCTTTTATCATTTTATAGATAAATGTAAGATCCCTAAACCCCACCCCGAACCTAAACATACCCATTTTATACAGAATATTAAAAGAATAAAACATAATGGACATGAATGTGTAGGAAAATGACAATTTATTAACAATATAGCATTAAAACAGTATACTGAGCCGCAAATCATACACCTTCCCCTAAACCTAACCATAACCATTCCTTAAAACTATGTAACTTACTGTTATCAATAAAATAATAACAGACAAACAAGCATAATCACAATAATTTATGTATTGCGAAAATGACAAAAGTGGTACCAAAAGTAGTTCAAATGATGATGAGTTGCAGTCACAGTCCTCTCTGGCTGTAATAGTTTTTTTATGGGGTACAGAGCAGTTAAATTAATAATCCATGAAAATATGAATCCAGCTTCTCTCCTTGGCTGCTTTCCAGTTTGTTTTTTTATGCCCTTTCCTCGCTAACTTCCCTTAGTCTCGTTGACTCAGATGTACAGTGGGTACGGAAAGTATTCAGACCCCCTTAAATTTTTCACTCTTTGTTATATTGCAGCCATTTGCTAAAATCATTTAAGTTCTTTTTTTCCACCTCATTAATGTACACACAGCACCCCATATTGACAGAAAAACACAGAATTGTTGACATTTTTGCAGATTTATTAAAAAAGAAAAACTGAAATATCACATGGTCCTAAGTATTCAGACCCTTTGCTCAGTATTTAGTAGAAGCACCCTTTTGATCTAATACAGCCATGAGTCTTTTTTGGAAAGATGCAACAAGTTTTTCACACCTGGATTTGGGGATCCTCTGCCATTCCTCCTTGCAGATCCTCTCCAGTTCTGTCAGGCTGGATGGTAAACGTTGGTGGACAGCCATTTTTAGGTCTCTCCAGAGATGCTCAATTAGGTTTAAGTCAGGGCTCTGGCTGGGCCATTCAAGAACAGTCACGGAGTTGTTGTGAAGCCACTCCTTCGTTATTTTAGCTGTGTGCTTAGGGTCATTGTCTTGTTGGAAGGTAAACCTTCAGCCCAGTCTGAGGTCCTGAGTACTCTGGAGAAGGTTTTCGTCCAGGATATCCCTGTACTTGGCCGCATTCATCTTTCCCTCGATTGCAACCAGTCGTCTTGTCCCTGCAGCTGAAAAACACCCCCACAGCATGATGCTGCCACCACCATGCTTCACTGTTGGGACTGTATTGGACAGGTGATGAGCAGTGCCTGGTTTTCTCCACACATACCGCTTAGAATTAAGGCCAAAAAGTTCTATCTTGGTCTCATCAGACCAGAGAATCTTATTTCTCACCATCTTGGAGTCCTTTAGGTGATTTTTTAGCAAACTCCATGCGGGCTTTCATGTGTCTTGCACTGAGGAGAGGCTTCCGTCGGGCCACTCTGCCATAATGCCCCGACTGGTGGAGGGCTGCAGTGATGGTTGACTTTCTACAACTTTCTCCCATCTCCCGACTGCATCTCTGGAGCTCAGCCACAGTGATCTTTGGGTTCTTCTTTACCTCTCTCACCAAGGCTCTTCTACCCCGATAGCTCAGTTTAGCCGGATGGCCAGCTCTAGGAAGGGTTCTGGTCATCCCAAACGTCTTCCATTTAAGGATTATGGAGGCCACTGTGCTCTTAGGAACCTTAAGTGCAGCAGAATTTTTTTGTAACCTTGGCCAGATCTGTGCCTTGCCACAATTCTGTCTCTGAGCTCTTCAGGCAGTTTCTTTGACCTCATGATTCTCATTTGCTCTGACATGCACTGTGAGCTGTAAGGTCTTATATAGACAGGTGTGTGGCGTTCCTAATCAAGTCCAATCAGTATAATCAAACATAGCTGGACTCAAATGAAGGTATAGAACCATCTCAAGGATGATCAGAAGAAATGGACAGCATCTGAGTTAAATATATGAGTGTCACAGCAAAGGGTCTGAATACTTAGGACCATATATTTCAGTTTTTCTTTTTTAATAAATCTGCAAAAATGTCAACAATTCTGTGTTTTTCTGTCAATATGGGGTGCTGTGTGTACATTAATGAGGAAAAAAAAAAGAACTTAAATGATTTTAGCAAATGGCTGCAATATAACAAAGAGTGAAAAATTTAAGGGGGTCTGAATACTTTCCGTACCCACTGTACATCATTGCTTACGATGCACGAGTGCCCACTACTGGCGGAACCCTTGCAATGGGCTGAATTGGAACGTCCTAAGCCTTTGATCACTTGGAATCTGCTAAGGAGTTGATTTATTATTTGTTTGTTTGTTTGTTTACATTTATTGTCCCCCTTAGGGGAAACTAGTTTTTCAGTAAAAAGGAAACAGACATACAGACAATACATAATACACTAACAATATACCATACATATCGCACGCATCAAAGTTTATACCAAAAAAAAGACATCCTATTTAGAGTTTATTAAACCAATAGCCACCGAAACAAAAAAAACCCTTAAAATGTTTTGTCCTACCACCTGGTACCCTAAAACGACGCCCGAAGGCAACAATTGAAATTCTCTATATAATGGATGATCAAAATTTCTTAAAATTGAATGTGCCTTATTCAGAACCTGTCTGAAGGTAGAAAGTACTACACCACATGACAAATCATCCACTACAGGACCATGCCCTTGATCCTGTTCCTGCAGAAGACTCACTATAACAGAATCATCTGCATATTTAATAATATGCCTGTTCTCATATGAAATGCAACAATCATTTGTGTACATAATATATAACAAGGGTGACAAACAACATCCTTGAGGAGACTCCGTTGAACAAAATAACTGTTTAGAATATACATCATTAATTTTAACACACAGTGACCTTCCTGTTAAAAAAATCTAAAATCCATCCAGCAACATTTAAATCAATATTAAAATTAGATATTTTCTCTATTAACAAATGGGGCTGAATGGTATTAAAAGCAGAAGAGAAATCAATAAATAAAAGCCTGGCACATGCCTTAGGTTTTTCCAGATGTTTATAAATAAGATTTAAAAGATAAAGTGACATTTGATGACATTTGATATTCAACAGTGCTTTGATCTGCCTGCATTGACAATATTCTTTAAGAGCTGCTGTGCAGCCAAAATAATGTACCAGTTATCACTGTAAAGCTGCTTTGACACAATCTACATTGTAAAAAGCGCTATATAAATTAAGGTGACTTGACTAAAGTATAGCATCCTCCACACCTCTACCCTCTCTATAGGCAAACTGTAATGGATCCAGGCTAGTCTCTATTTGCTGTAAAATCATTTCCCTAATTATTTTTTCAAAACATTTCATAATTAATGACATTAAAGCAACAGGTCTGAAATCATTTAAATTCTTTGGCACTATTTTTTGGCACAGGGACTATTTTAGATTTCTGCCATATTCTTGGGACCTTTTGGAACTTAAAAGAAACATTCCACACAACTGGTCTGCACAGGTCTTTAACACCTTGCCTCCTACATTATCAGGGCCTGGACTTTTTTTAACATCTATATTTTGAAAAAGACGTTTAACCTTATAAACTTCGATATTTTCACGATTACTAGATTATGTTCTCTGTTTTAAATAATTGATTTCTGCACTAAAATCATGATTATCAAACCTTAAACAGTACTCATTTATTTTATCAGGAAAAACCATATCTGAATTAAAACCATCTAATTTGATCCTCTTGGCATCTTCCTCTCAATACCTGCCATAGTTTTAATTCCTTGCCATGCTACTCTTAAATGACTTCCATTTAGCTGATCTTCCACCTTATCTTTAAATTTGATCTTATCCTTCTTTATTTCTGCTCTCACCATCTTACTAATCTCTCTAACTGTTTGTGATTCTCCCATCTGAAAAGCTATTTTATTTATGTAAAAGATCTTTAGTTCTCTTTGAAATCCAAGGCTTATTATTTGGATATACTCTAAATGTCTTACAAGGAATAACACATTCAGTACAAAAAGAGATGTAATCACACACAACCTCAGTGAGTTAATCAATATTGTTTGTAGCTTCTTCAAAAACAGTCCAGTTTGTACAGTCAAAATACCCCTTTTATTAAATTATTAAAATCCCCAAGAATAAAATTTAGTGCGTCTGGTGACACTGATTGCACTTTGTGAATCACTTTCTGAAGAGTTTCAGCCGCAACAGAGTTATTTGTTCTCAGGTGAATGTACACCACTGTGATAAATATCTGTGGAAATTCACATGGTAGATAGAATGGCCTCACCGACACAGAAAGTAACTCAATATCAGGTAAACACAGAGTTTCTCTTACTGTGATGTTGGTACACCAGCGTTGATTTATATAAAGACAAACCCCCCCACCTTGACCTTTTCCCGTTACCTCTTTATCCCTGTCCAAGCGAAGTGGAGCACCAAATCCACTGATTTCCAGAGATGAATAGAGGTCCTGGGAGTTAAGCCAAGTTTCCGTCAGTCCAATTAAACAAGCGCTCTTGTATTCCTGAAAATAGTTGACACTCGCTTGTAATTCATCAACTTTATTCCTCAACAATTGCACATTTGTTAGGATCATTGAAGGAAGTGGCATGCGGTTTTTCCGTTGTAACTGTTTAACACGCTCCCGCACACCTCCTTTCTTTCCACACTTTCTCCCTCTCAGATACACTCGAAAGGGCATTTCCCCCGAATCCACCATGGCTTCGTCACAAGCTGCATCTAGTTTCCTTCCCGAAACAACAGAAAATCCAGCGATTCATCCATCGACAGAGCATACTCCTTTGAACTCCATCTAAGTCCCAATAAGCGCCCTGGTTATTATTTACAGTATCTCGCAGAAGTGTACACTCCTCACATTTTTGTAAATATTTTATTATATCTTTTCATGTGACAACACTGAAGAAATGACACTTTGTAACAATGTAAAGTAGTGAGTGTACAACTTGTATAACAGTGTAAATTTGCTGACCCCTCAAAATAACTCAACATACAGCCATTAATGTCTAAACTGCTGGCCACAAAAGTGAGTACACCCCTAAGTAAAAATGTCCAAATTGGGCCCTATTAGCCATTTTCTCTGCCCGGTGTCATGTGACTCGTTAGTGTTACAAGGTCTCAGGTGTGAATGGGGAGCAGGTGTGTTAAATTTGGTGTTATCGCTCTCACTCTCTTATACTGGCCACTGGAAGTTCAACATGGCACCTCGTGGCAAAAAACTCTCTGAGGATCTGAAAAAAAGAATTGTTGCTCTACATAAAGATGGCGTAGGCTATAAGAAGGTTGCCAAGACCCTGAAACTGAGAACAGGCCTCGCCATGGTCGACCAAAGAAGTTGAGTGCACGTGCTCAGCGTCATATCCAGAGGTTGTGTTTGGGAAATAGACATATGAGTGTTGCCAGCATTGCTGCAGAGGTTGAAGGGGTGGGGGGTCAGCCTGTCAGTGCTCAGACCATAAGCACACTGCATCAAATTGGTCTGCATGGCAGTCATCCCAGAAGAAAGCCTCTTCTAAAGATGATGCACAAGAAAAGCCCGCAAACAGTTTGCTGAAGACAAGCAGACTAAGGACATGGATTAGAACCATGTCCTGTGGTCTGATGAGACCAAGATAAACTTATTTGGTTCAGATGGTGTTGAACATGTGTGGCGGCAACCAGGTGAGGAGTACAAAGACAAGTGTGTCTTGCCTACAGTCAAGCATGGTGGTGGGAGTGTCATGGTCTGGGGCTGCATGAGTGCTGCCGGCACTGAGGAGCTACAGTTCATTGAGGGAACCATGAATGCCAACATGTACTGTGACATATGAAGCAGAGTATGATCCACTGACGACCACTGCCTTGCTAAAGAAGCTGAGGGTACCTTAACCCTATTGAGCATCTGTGGAGCATCCTCAAACAGAAGGTGGAGGAGCGCATGGTCTCTAACATCCACCAGCTCCGTGATGTCGTCATGGAGGAGTGGAAGAGGAATCCAGTGGCAATCTGTGAAGCTCTGCCTTAACCCTCTTGTGCATGGAGTTCACCAGTGCTGGAAAATAATGGTGGACACACAAAATATTGACACATTGGGCCCAATGGGATATGCGGTGACGTCACAATCGTGTTGCACTGTAGTATATGGAGCTGCCTGAAGTGTACATATGAAGTAGACTCTCTCCCTTGGTCAAAATCGAGGGAGCGAGGGTCTGTCCATATAAACTGCCCTCGTCTACATCACAAAGTGGAATGCACCTCAAAATGGCAGCAGGGATTCCCCAGAGGGGAAGTGCTTAGGGAAGTTCACGAGTGCATGTCTAAAATGGAGTGGAATGCAGCCCGTGAAAGCACACACTCATTTCTAATGTCAACCTACTGAAACATGACATGTCGCAATCTGTGACGAAGCAGGCGAGAGCTAATGAGCGTTCGATATCAATGCCGTAAACCATGTAGTAACGCTTCTCGAGGGTGCAACCTTCAAATTTGAATCATAACGAGCGCTTTGACCGTGACGGTCGCTGCTGAGAATGAATATTAAGATCGCCATATAAAGGGCTGAATTTGGATGTGTTTGGACACATATTGGGTGCTTCTCAATACTCAAATTGATGCTTCCTCGTTTCCTCGCTCCTACATCCTCCAGCCTGTGACCTGGAAACTGATCGAGCTCAGCCATCTTGAAGGACATCTCAATTCTCAATTGTACCATGAGGAGGCGAGGAACGAGGAGTGAGGAAGCTTCCCGAGGAGCAATGAGTAAGAATACACAGGTGTATCCTTTGCGGAAGTCTTTCTCGTTGAAAAACCTGATGCACATTTAAATTCTCCTCCCCTTCATCTGTCACAATAATTTAAATGTATGCTTCACTTTTGCAGTTTAAATTAACTTTACATCTCACATATTTCAACGGGGCATCTTGCTTTATTATTATTTATTATGTATTTTTTTTAAATAATCAAACTTTAACAACATAACGTCACTTTGAGCACATTTGAGCGTCACTTCAAATCGTCATCAGCTGCGTTCGAGGGATCTGCCCATCCCTCGAACGCAGCTGATGACGATTTGAAGTGACGCTCGAGGGATCAAAAACATTCCAATATCCAAATTAAAGCTGCAAGCAGCGATGAAAGGGCCCTCGCACCCGGGACCACCGCCGCCCGGTGGCCTTAGGAAAACAATTAATAGTGGGCGACATGCATGTAAGCGAATAAATACAGGAGAAATATGGCAAAGTCATTTCAACGTGCCACACTTCCTGCTGCCAACAGGTGGCGCTTTGACTATTACTGAATATTGCCATGTAGATTATCAGGACTATTATCAGATATGTGAAGTTTGGGGCAGATTGGACATTGTATGCCTGAGTTACAACAACTTCCTGTTTCGTGGCGTTAATCACATACATTAACACTCAGCGAAGTGTTGCATGATTTAATGTGTTTCTAACAAGTTTGGTACTTTATGGCATATTTAAATGTGTTTCTAGGAGTGAATTACAGTGCAAAGAATGTCATTTCCTGTTGCCAGCAGGTGGCACTATGATTAACTGAATATTGGCATATAGATGTCTTTAGGCCAAGACTCTTATCAAACATGTGAAGATTGGGTCAGGTTGGACATTGTATGCCTGAGTTACAACAGCTTTCTCTTTCATGGCGAGACATCAGACTTTGTCAGTCCGCCACGGACACGCCCTTCAGCGAAAACTCAAGATCTTCGCAATTTAATGTTTCAGGTTACGCATGTAACCATGTTTCCCTGAGAACAGGGAACGAGACACCGCGTCTTAACACGCTATGGGGAACACCTCCGCGGTAACCGGTGTCTGAAACGCTATCAAATCAAGACAATCGTATTGGCCTGGGATAGCCTATGATGTCACTACTAGTGCGGCCCGAATGAACAAAGGGGCGCCTAGAGAACAAGTCATCCACTTATCGTCTAAAGGGACTGTTCAGCAGACGGCCCCTGAGGAATGGCAGGGAGACGCGGTGTCTCGTTCCCTGTTCTCAGGAAACCATGGTTATATGCCTAACCTGAGACGTTCCCTTTCGAAAGGAAACTCGCACTGCGTCTTAACACGCTATGGGGAACAAATACCCATGCCACCATGTTGAGGGGAGTGCATGCCAAAGAATGGCTGACAAAAAACAGATGGACAATTCCAACAGAAATGTCAAAATCACTCCTCCTATGGGTCTAAAAATATCCAGAGGCCTATCAGGGCCGCTGAAAGGCTTGGAACCAACAACTTCAAACCGAAGGGGTCCCTTTGAGGGAATGTGGCCAGGGAGCCGAAAGAAGCCCGGCCAGTCACTTCTCAGGGGAGCATAGTCTACCCCAAATGCCACCAGGGAGGCCGACCTGGTCCTACTTTAGTAACCTAGTCTGGCCAGCAACCTGTCTGTTACCTAAACAGTCTCTAAAGCACTTGCCTCCAGAAAGAGGGACTGCAAACGGGCAGTAACCAACTCAGACCAGATCTTAGAGACGGGCATCCTGGGGACTCAGGACTCAGCATAGCACTTAAACCCTTGCAATCGAGGGGAGTTACTCTGCTCAACCTAGGATCTACAGAGCGCTTCTTAAACAAGGCACTCTGGAGGCTGAGTACTCTACATAGGGTCCCTTAAAACTTTAAGACCAACTCAGGGAGCGAGGTCCTCTATATGATGACCCACACAAGAGAGGGGAGTACCTACAGCCTAAAAATACTGATCTACCAGGGAGGTCTCACGAGAGACCTTCCGAACAGAACTCGGGAGCGCTGTACTCTAAGGAACGACCCTCAATGCGAGGGGAGTACCAACTAGACTCAACCAAGACGAGTATTGACAAAGCTCAATGCAAGTACCAGGGAGGCTCCTGAAGAGCCTACACTCTGATATAACTCTAGGGAGTCAGGATACTGCCTTAGCTGGAAGTGCTAAGGACCTACTCGACCCAGAGGATCGCCTTCAAGGTGGCCCGCTCGAGGGCCAGCTACTTGCTAGCAGATCTAGAATTATAGGGCTAGTATCAGGGAGGCTCCTTTGGAGCCTGAGCTACCTGATAACCAGCTGCTCAACTCCAGGGAACTAGGACATTCAGGAACCTAGCCCAACCCGGAGGATCGCTCTCAAGGAGACCCAAGGAGGGCCAACTACTTGGTAGCAAATCTAACTCCAGCAGAAACAGCCATTAGAGGTACTGCAGGCTTGGAATACTTGTTTGCATTGCCATAACGAGCCATGTACTCAGCATAACGCTTTCTACCCTTAAAACAAGGGGAGTACAAATCTATGCGACCGGGCTTACGAGGAGGCCTCAGATAGGGCCTACTGCTCTAGCTCAACACAGGCCTGGGGCTAATGCTCGAGCTCTAAGGGAGCGTGCTCAACTCACCCTGAAAGGAGGGAGTACTCGACACACTCAACCTGAGCATCACTGGTGATGGGCATATATGGGGCACAGACAGTGCAAGCAAACAGTTTACTCAAAAACTGAACTTGCGCGCTCCTTGCCCAAACAAACAACACACAAGTAATGTGTGTCATTAAGTGTCAAAAACTTGAACCAATCCACACAAACCCCTGGAAGTAAAAGAGCACAGTCTGCCGATACTGACGATGCAAAAGACAACGCATCCTTAAACAGCACAACACTCTTGTCAGCCGCTGAAGCATACAAAATAAACACCTACAAACACTTCAGTCGAACTTATTCTGTGCGCATCGAGCACAAAAGATTGTCCCTCTTCCCACAGGAAGAGATACAAACGAGAATGGAGCTTCCTCAGCGGGAAAAGCTCTCACAAAAACATGTAAGGAACTCTCAAGCACTGAACATGCATGCTCTAACAAAAGACGCACAAGTCATGAGTGTCATCAAGCATCAAATATCTATGACACGGATGTACACACCGCTTGAAACGTCTGCTTAAAAAAGCCATTCTTACCTCGAACAGCGTTTAAATAGCATTTAGACAAAACAGTCCCTGAAGACGAAAACAGGATGATTGGTTCTCTAGGCGCCCCTTATGTGCGTTCGGGCCGCACTAGTAGTGACATAATAGGCTGTCGCCGGCCAATACTATTATCGTGATTTGACAGCGTTTCAGACACCGGTTCCCACAGAGGCGTTCCCCATAGCATGTTAAGATGCAGTGCGAGTTCCCTTTCGAAAGGGAACTTAAGATTAGGCTGACAACATATGATGTTGATCTGATTAAATCTCTATGAACAACATCATATTAGTCTTTCTGTTTATCCCGAGGTTTACCGTAGTCAGCCGGATCCGGGCCGTATCCGGGTGAGATCGAGGACCTGCACCATGACACAACCACAACACAGCCCTGAAGTATCAGCAGAGATTGAGTCAACATCCACTATGAAGGCCTCATCAACATGACAACCAGTGGCACATCTCCTCAACAACCGTCCATACCGGTGTGATGAATACGATCCTCAACTGGATGGAACTGAATTAAACACTTTGAATGTTGCGATCATATCTGACTTATGATAGCAGCCTGAGTCGAAACAACGCACTGTTCGCCAGAGGAGAACTGGCCCCCCGACTAAGCCTGGTTTCTCCCAAGGTTTTTTCTCCATTTTAACACCTGTTTGCCACCTGATGTCACCTGTTGGAGTTTGGGTTCCTTGCCGCTGTCGCCTTTGGCTTGCTTAGTTGGGGACACTTGACAATTGACATTTGATATTCAACAGTGCTTTGATCTGCCTGCATTGACACTATTCCTTACGAGCTGCTGTGCAGCCAAAATAATGTACCAGTTATCACTGTAAAGCTGCTTTGACACAATCTACATTGTAAAAAGCGCTATATAAATAATGAAGAGTTAATCACAGTGTAAAACGTCATTTCCTGTTGTCCACAGGTGGCGCTATGACTGTAACTGAATACTGGCATGTAGATGTCTTCAGGCTAGGACTCTAATAAACCATGTAAAGTTTGGGGCATATCGGATATTGTATGCCCGAGTTACAACAACTTCCTGTTTCATGGCGAACATCGAATTTTGTCAGATTTATCTGATAAAATGTCTAGGAGGAGTTAATTAAAGTACAACGTCTGGAAATAGCAAAAACTGCAAATTCTCATTTCCTGTTGGATTTTCAGATTTTGCACCCAGGGACTTTTTTGTAGGTATTGGGCTGTTACATGAATCTCATACCTGTATGTGAAACATAGTGTGAAGGGCAATTAATTGAAATTTTGTAGGTGCTGCTATCGAGCCATTTTGCCACACCTAATTATGAAACCCATATCAGATGTAAATTTTCACCACTTC
This sequence comes from Elopichthys bambusa, assembly GCA_037101425.1. Lineage (NCBI taxonomy): Eukaryota > Metazoa > Chordata > Actinopteri > Cypriniformes > Xenocyprididae > Elopichthys > Elopichthys bambusa. The sequence continues at coordinate 18,113,117 of CM074448.1, read as the reverse complement.
TGACGTGTGTGCAAAGTTTCATGAGTTTTGGAACATGTTTAGGCTCTCAAAAATGCGATTCATTTCGGAGAAGAAGAATTGACTGAGCAATTACAAAAGTCCTTTTCGATTCCTCTGTCCTCATTTTCTTTCCTTGCATCCTCCCCTCACATCCTACGGGGGTGGAGCTGAGGCATGAGGAAAGGAAGCAAGAACAGAAAACGAGGATGCACAATTAAGAAATGAGAAGCACCCATGGATTCTAAAGATTTGGAGTATAGCGAACAAATAAAACTGTGATTTGTGAATTTATGTTGTGTTTTGGTGTATCTTATGGTTGTATTGTCAGTCGCTGGCTGCATAGGAGAAAATGCCTTTTGTGTCTCACAGCAAAAAAAATATTACAAAATGGTTAAACAATTACAGAAATGTTATTCATTTTAAGGCTTTAAAGTTTAATCTTATTCAACATTATGTAATCTTATAAATGTACTAAAACATGTACTGATATGACAATTGAATACAACAGAATCAAGAATAAATGCGTTGATTTCAATATTAAGACATGGGAATTCATACACATTCACATTTGGATACTAGGGCTGGGACAATAAACCGTTGCAATAAATCGAGAAATGATTCTGGATCGATTTTGAGATTTTCTTAATGCATCGCAATTCACTCTCGAATCGTTTCTGAGCTTAGTTTGTAACAGCAGATGGCACTGCGTCCTTTAGAAACAGCCTATAAAATAATCCCTTCTATAAAATAATCATTCATAAAGTTTGAAAAGGTTGAAGCAAATTACAAAGGTGTTTGCAGTGGGCTGTTTACATTATTCTCACATCATAAAAGCATTCTAAGGTGAAAGTACATTCTCAGACTCAGCCGAATGTACGAGCGGTCTTCTTCATGAGCATTTGATTGTGCGGTTAAAAATTAGCCTAGAGCGCCATCTGCTGTTACAAACTAAGCTCAGAATCGATTCAAGAGAGAATCGCAATGCATTCGGAAAATCTCAGAATCTATCCAGAATCCTTTCTCGGTTTATTGCAACGATTTACTGTCCCAGCCCTATTGGACACGTAAATAATTTATGTTTTCTTGCTGTCAATACGTATTTTTATAAGTATTTTATGTTTTAGTGCTATAAATACGTCAATATTGTACGTAAATGGACGTGTAATAGAACCACACTTTACATAAAAATACACACGTATTCTCATGAGATTATGTTGGCCTGTCAACCTATGCATTTCCATACCTTCGCGTAGACATCACACATCATCAGCATGTTCCATGAGGCTATGCAGAGTTGTAGACAGACAGTCACTGAGCACCACAAACAAACAGAAGCCACTTTTTACAGTTCTTCCTGAACCAAAACAACAAGCTTAAGCTGCGTTCATGCTATGTCATAATTACCATCTGATTTATGCATTTCTATGGCAACACTATTAATGCCGAAAGTCAGAGCTCTTTAAGTTGTTGACATTCATTATTGTAATGTTATATTGACACATGAGGCAATTCTTCAAAATTGCCTACCCTACCTTTAATTTGGTCACTGTAAACAGACCCGAACCCATTTCTAAAAGATATGACAATAAGAAAAGGTTTACGGGAGACAGAAGCTGAAGGAGTTGTTGAATGTGTTCTTTAGTTCTATGTGTGTTTTGTTACTTCTTCCTATAATGAAGATTATGTTTCTGTTTACTGCAGAGAGACAGAGGGAGCTAATTTCGCCTAAGCAGAAATCAGTTAAATGCATTACAGAGGCAGTTACCAGGAAATGACTTTATATCAGATGGCACTCTTTGAAGCAGCGTATCACCACACTTCCTTCAAACTGTGTTTCCTCATATCACTGTACATGTGCAACTACACACATAATTGTCTTACATAGAATGAGCACAAGAAGTCACACGGCTCTGGCATTTCCCTGACTGTTAGTTAGGACATGATGCGTGTGGAGTGGCAGAGTGCAAAGAAATTATTAGTATTCAGTCTGCAATATTTCAGCACAAATCCAACATAATCAACTGCAACATCACAGCACTGCTTTAGTTTTTATGCACAATCTGCATTCTTTTTTATGCAAATGAGCTTTATTAAAGAATGCATGGATTCACAAACAGTAGTGATATTTGCCTGGTGGAGTTAACATTGTGCTTTTACCACCAGAAAAATTTGTTGGTGAACAAAATTTTCTGGTAGGGCTTCACAATAATGAACTGATAATATAATACTGAACTGATAATATATATATATATTTAGCTTAAAATCACGATTATTAAAAGGGGGTATAATGCTATTTCATGTATTCTGACTTATTTACACTTTTAAAGAGTTGGATTCTCATGCTAAACATGGCCAAAGTTTCAAAACACGAGTTGGACGTATGACTATTTCTGTGCCAAAAATACTCTTCCAAAATACTTTTCTTCGAGTATAAGGCTCTGTGACGTCATAAAGATCAGAATTCCTTGTACGGGCACTTCTCCCGGAAGAGCGCGCATGCACACTTCAACCAGAGCGAGAGAGCAAGAGCACGCCCATCACAAAATCAACAATGTCATCAAAGAAGTGTGTTTTTGGTTGTAAGAGAAAGATAACCTTGCTTCCCAAAGAACCCAGCGTTAAGTGGAGCTGAGAGTTTTGTTCTCACGCATTACATTGATGCACTCTCGATATTTGTTATTAAAATAACCATAGAAACTGATAGTTGCAATCACTTTTTTACTGGTTAAAATCAATGGAGAATATCTCGTGTTTTTCTGTGGCTGCTCGAGCCCTCAGGATCGGCGCTTATGGTTTCATAAACAAGGCCCAGTTCTACGCTGGATTTACAGATCATTTGAAAAAGAAAGATGGAGCGGTCACTGCGGTAATGATCCCGGGCATGAGTTGGAACCGCAGGTGGTGAGTAAAACTGCTGTAGCGTCTGGACCAATCAAGACACACAATTATCCATATTGAATAATCCAGAAACTCATGCTCTCAAAGTTCTGTGAACCCATCCCCCTAAACTGTAACTAGCATCCCAAATGAAGCTAACACACAGACAGAATTAGATGTCTTGTTACATGACACAAAAAAAGTCTCAGGTTACGTATGTAACCATGGTTCCCTGAGAACAGGGAATGAGACACTGCGTTTGAACGCATATGGGGAACGTCATCATGTGAACTGGTGTCTGAAAGCAACTATCAAATCTCACCAATCCTATTGGCCGGCGACAGCCTATGACGTCATTATAGACGTGACCCGTAAGTATAAAGGAGTGCCTAGAGAAGCAGTCAGTACCTTATCGTCTGAAGGGACTGTTCAGCAGGCAGCTCCGATGCATGGCAGGAAACGCAGTGTCTCGTTCCCTGTTCTCAGAGAACCATGGTTACATACGTAACCTGAGATGTTCCCCTTAGAAAGGGAACTCTACACTGCGTTTGAACGCTAATAGGGAATGATATACCCACGCCGCCATGCTTGAGGGGAGTGCATGCCAACAAAAGGCTAGACAAACGTCAGAACTAGCAGCTTCAACTGAAGTGCCACTCTCCCAACGGGTCAAACATAGGCTGTCAGTGACAGCACTCCCTATGGCCAACAGCCCAAGCTATAAGCCTCAAAGAGGCCTTCCACAGAAGGCCTTCCACAGAAGGCCTACCAAGGCCGCTCATAGGCTTCTGGGACCAAACTTTTTTTCAGCAGAAAAGAGTGTACCAGGGGGCCTGAAGGAACCCTAGCCAGTCACTTGTCAGGGGAACAAAGTCAACCCCGAATGCCACCAGGGAGGCCGACCTGGTCTAAAGCAACCTAGTCTTGGCCAACAACCTGTCTGATCACAGAGTCTCAAATCATATTCTTCAGAGAAGATATCCAAATGCAAAAAGGCAGTAACTAACTTAGACCAGAGTGTAGGGACGGGCATCCTGGAGAGCAGGACTCAGCTTAGCGCCTTTTACCCTTACCAATGAGGGGAGTAAACTCTGACCCCAAGACAGGGGAATACATTTACTAGCCTAGGGGCTGATCCTCAATAGGGAGGCCTCAGAAAGGCCTTCAACCACTGACCAGCTTTGGGAGCTAAGTACTATGCAGGACAACTCTCAACAAGGGTTAAAGAACACCCAGATGTGGTGGGGGAAGGCTTAAAGGGCGGCCTGTGAAGGCCACACACCTAGAACAGCTCACTTGCTGATAAGCAAGAGCCCACAAACATGGAACTTGTTCAGAATGAAACCGAGTCAAACCAGCAGATAAGACTGTAGAGTGCCCACATAACAGTCAACCTTAACACAATCCGACAAGCAGTGTACTCAGTAAAAACACTTTTTACTGTTTAAGCAAGAGGAGTACAAACATATGCCATCACACTCTGCAGGAGGCCCAAAGAAGGGCCTACGACTCCCAGAGAGACACGTAGCATCAGCTCGTGGTAGTGTTATTCTAATATTCTAAAGTGTTCTAAGCTAAATATGATAACCAAACTCTCCGGTGAGGTTAATTAATTTAACTCGACCTGAGCCACCATTCCAGGCAATGTACTCAGTAAAAACACCTTTTACTCTTAAAGCAAGAGGAGTACAAACCTACACCATCATGTTCTTGAAGGAGGCCCAAACAGGGCCTGCGACTCAGAAAGACATGGGCGTCAGCCAGTGGCAGTGTAGAAATAAACCAAACATACAACCAAGCAATGTACTCAGTAAAAGAACTTTTACTCTTTAAGCAAGAGGAGCACAAACCTACGCAATCATGCTCTTGAAGGAGGCCCAAACAGGGCCTGTGACTCAGAAAGACATGTGGCATCAGCTAGTGGCAGTATCTAAGCTCTAAGGGAGCCAACATAGAACCAAACTTATGTAGTGAGGTTAACTACTTAGCTCAACCTGAGCTTGATTCTATTCAACACATTCCAACAGGCAATGTACCCAGCAAAACGCTTAAACTCTTTAAGCAAGAGGAGTACAAACTACGCCAACAGGCTTCGAAAGAGGCCCAAACGGGGCCTATTATTGCAGAAAGACACAGGCGTCAGCCAGTGGCAGTGTCTAAGTTCTACGGGAGCCAAACATAGAACCAAACTTATGTAGTGAGGTTAACTACTTAGCTCAACCTGAGCTTGATTCTATTCAACACATTCCAACAAGCAATGTACCCAGCAAAACGCTTAAACTCTTTAAGCAAGAGGAGTACAAACTACACCAACATGCTCCGAAAGAGGCCCAAACAGGGCCTACTATTCCAGAAAGACACAGCCAGTTGCAGTGTTCCAGAAAGACACAGCCAGTTACAGTGCCAGTTGCAGTGTCTAAGCTCTAAAGGAGCCTAGTCTGAGAACCAAATTACCAAGTAAGGTTACCTATCTTAACTCAACCGGAGCTTAAAACTACACATTCCAACAGGCATTGTACTCATTAAAAACAATTCTTACCCTTACAGAAAGGGGAGTACAAAGAATATATGCTGCCATGCTATGAAGGAGGCCAAAGACCAGCCTACTACTTCAAATGATCACGGGCATAAACCTGTGGCAGTGCTAGTTCTAAGTGAGTAAAACTCTGACCCAACATTTACCAACAAACTTGTGATACACCAAGCTATTGTGCTCTGAAGGAGGCACAAACAAAGCCTTCTACTCCAAACAACACAGTCAACATCTGTGACAGTGTTCAAACTCTAAAGGGTGTTATATAAGAACCAAACTGAATAATGAGGTTCGCAACTCAAAACTCAACCTGAGTTATGCATTCCAACAGGCCATATACTCAGTAAAAAACACTTTTTACCCTTAATAGCAAGACAACAATAGACAACAATAGTCACCATGCTCTGAAGGAGGCCAGCACAAAGCCTACTACTACAGAAAACAGATGCTAACCTGTGGCAGCAATAGAGTTAAAGGGCTCACATTGTGTAGGGAAAAATAGAACTAGAGCATTAACAACCCTGAGAAACAGGGGAATGCTTCACTTTTCATTCATACTACCCTGAAATTGTGAATTTCAAGGGTGGGCACTTTTCACCAAAGACAGAGATATCTGTACTGAACCCTAGGGAAAAGGAGCTAAAAGAAAGCTAACACTGTTTCAACACTAGCATTTTTTATTCACATAGTGATAAGGGGCCTACCACCTGAGACAACCACACCAGGGAGACTTAGCAATAGTTTGCTACTTTAGCTACTACCTATCCTGCACGTACACAAAAGGGGTAACAGGCCTCTGCCTGACAACTCTGATGAGAGGAGGCCAGAACTAGGAAACTACACTCTCCTGACAGGGGTAGTAATAAAAGGGGTGAAATGCTTCAGTATGTCGCCTAAACCCTAGCTCTAGCCTATGCCAGCTATAGCTATATAAGGCCACATATAAGCATAGATCTGCCTGGGGCTAAAACTCAACCTCTAAAATTCTCAATAGAGAGGAGGAAACTCTGAAATAAACTCTAAAAACAAGAGGTCAGAGGAGTGAAACTCAACAATGTCAAACAATGTCAGACGGCCCGAAGGCTGACGCTTAACATAAATCTAACTGAAGTAAAAAGTGCCAATCTTTAATACAAACTCTAGCTATGACCAGAGGAGAAAGCTTCTCTACCATATCGTGGCTGAAAAAGGTGGCCAAAAAGCCAACACAAAGATAACCAACCTAATGGAAACTTCAGGGCCCTAAATTCCCTTTCTATTTATTTTACACACCCAGGAAAAGCTATACAGGAAATCTACGGTCAATATATTAAAATATATAAATATAGAACAAGCTTAAAACCTGCGGCTTGAAGAATGGAGACTTACCATCATAGAAGGATGGAATCTATGTTCCTTTCAAGCCTGAAAGAGCGTCTTTCCACAAGCCACAGAAAACTACATCATGGGCCCAGCCCTCGGCCTGATCGTAAGAAGCACCTGGGTAAAAATCAGACTGGTAATGCCTGTAACATTGCCATAGTGTGTGAAGCAGTGACCCACTGCCGTGTATGCCCTGCCATTCAAGCGAGATGCCACTTAAAAGAGCTTCAAAGGCAGGACCAGAGCTTCATTGTCGGTGCCTGTCCCATGACGAAATAGTTAGCAAACAACTCGTCAATAGCAGGGGCACGACACATACCCAAGCTGGCTCATTCCCTCAACATCAACGAAATCAGCTCGCTGATGTCGGTGCATATGAGCCGAATACGGGTTCTTCTATGCCCTCTTGATCACCTCATGTAGATCAAGAAATGTAAGGCTCACAGATGGAGGCTGATTATGGTCGGAAAGGAATCGCATGTCGAGCCGTCCGCATGTGATCCCTTTCTTAACGCACTCTCATGGCAGCTGCAGCCTGCCAGAGGCGTGCTCCATAACCTAAACAGCTCTGTATACACGGGGCAGGGAGGCTTAGAAGTTTCAAAAGGCTTGCCTTCCTCCTTTCTAACAGCCAACTCCTGCTCTATTGGGCTAAAAACCAGAAGAGCACTCGCTGCCAAATCAGATAATGACAAAGAAAAAATATATCATATCATATCATTATACAGAACCCTACCCTCATCAGCCACTGCAGATTACGAGAGAAACACCTCTCTCTAACTCTTCTGCAAGCCCCATCTGTGAACCCCATGATTTCAGTCGCTGCCCTGCCTCAGCACGGGCGGGACCAGAACCACCGGGCACAGATGTCGACCGCTTTTTCCTCAAAAACCTGGGACACAGATCCACACACTTCCTGAAACGTTTGTTAGTACATAGTAAAATCCCTTACCAGATTTGAAGAATCACAGTCAAACAAAACAGTCCCTGAAGACGATAAGATACTGACTGCTTCTCTAGGCGCTCCTTTATACTTCCGGGTCGCGTCTATAATGACGTCATAGGCTGTCGCCGGCCAATAGGATTGGTGAGATTTGATAGTTGCTTTCAGACACCGGTTCACGTGATGACGTTCCCCATATGCATTCAAAAGCAGTGTAGAGTTCCCATTCGAAAGGGATCTGATAAGAACTTTTTATGACATCAGGAATTTGTGTTTTTTCTGAGAAGATATAGATTATAGATTCTATATATAACCGCATGAGAAATGTATAAATGTGTATCCAATTTTCCCCTCTCATGATTTTCCTTTTATAGAGTTTATTTTATGTATTAATTCTCTTTTGAACTATTTTGGTATTAATGTTTCAGAGTTGCAAACTTATAGTTAACTAAAATCACATGGGTAGCATGTTTGGTATTGATGGACTCCAACTTCCGTTTCCTGTTTGTTAATTAATGTTACATGTTGCTAATTCTGTGACAGAAGGTTCTTCTCTCATACATCCAATCCAATGTCTTATGCTAATATCTTGCTACAGAACAAAGACTCGTAAAACTTGTAAACTGTTTGCTCAAGGTTGTTAATCTGCTGAATTTCAAACAATGCTGTAACCTCTTGCTTTCTTGTATTCTGCTTCAGCTCTCTCTTTCCCTTGGTAAACTGTATGCATGTATATGTGTGTTTCTTAGTTTAGTTATGTGTTTGTGATTTAGTTATGTGCACGCTCTTGCGAGTTGATTCTGATCTGCTTATAAAACCAATGTCCCTGATAACGATTATGATCACAGCTACATGCTAAGAAAGCGATATTTTTCTGTGGCCACGGAAAAGATCCTTTTTGAAAAGTTGACAGACGATCAGTACTGAGTGTTCGCTGGCCGAACAGATTAATGATTGTAATATTAATTCAGCTACATTAAGTTAATTTGATTAACTGATTCAAATATTTATAATTAAGTATAACGAGTTATGCTTAATTATTCATATTTCTTTTGAGCTAATTTGCTTATACTGCTTCAGATGTCTTTTTTGGCAATAGGCGCCTAAATGTATATAGTGTAAACAAAAAGAACGTATGAATTCATAAATTCATTATTCATCATTCACTATACGCATTATAGTGATTCAAAAGTTATCCAGGGATAATGCGATGGTGTATTGTGTGTGTTTAAATACATTTGTTTAGCTGACCATTGATAGCTTACAGACGATCGCTACGCAAAAGCTGCGCATGCTCGTCACTCTTTAGCTCCACTCACACGGCACGCCTCCAGGCACTCGGCTGTTTTCGGAAAGACTCGGTACAGCATATGTATCTTTTATAAATATGATAAAACTAAAAACTTTTTGGAGATATGAAGGATGCACTACTGAGATTGGCAGAAACTGTGTGTGATCCCCCCCCCACCCACCTTCAAAGGGTAAGTCCACCCAAAAATGAAATTAATTACTCACCCTCATATCAGGTTTTTTTTATCCCCCACAGAAAACAACATAATTACCACATTCAAGGTCCATAAAGACATCGTTAAAATAGTCAATGTGACTACAGTGGTTCGACTTTAATGTTATGAAGCGTTGAAGCATCGAGAACAAAAAAAAACTTCAACAATTTCGTCTCTCCCCTGTCAGTCTCCTACACTGTTTACGTTGTATAGACAGTGCAGGCTTCCGTGTTCTACGTCAGAATGCCGACTCAATATTGGCCGATGCTGTTCATGTGAGCAGCACGACACATGCGTGTGATGTTGTAAATGTGTAAAAGTAAATGTGAATTGATTAAACAAATCAATTCACATTTACTTGATTTGCATAATTCCTTTGGTCCTTCACATTAGAACACCGACTCGTTATTGGCTGGCTGCTGTGTCAACATCACACGCATGTGTCCAATTAAACAAATCAATTCACATTTACTTGATTTGCATAATTCCTTTGGTGGATTGACTGCTTAAACAATGCAGACAGCAAATGTTAAATAAATGATGATATCAGCAGCACAATTTTTTTCAATGTGTTGGACATATGAAATCTGCTTTGCATTAACCAACTTTGTATCTGAAACGCCTACAGACACCATCCTAAAGGTTATTTTGCATGTGTACTGAGGTCAGTCTCTTGTGTGTTTTATCCCTTATTATCATATAACAAAATATGAAAGGATATAAATTAAAGACTATGGAACATTCATCAGCTCTATACATGTTTATGTGTCTAGACACGTCAGACACAGGTAATAAGGAAAGCAGTTTTCATGGAGAAAACAAGTCCAGACAAAACACACACAGCCATACATCTATTTATCGGCCTGACTATTCTCAAACACATAGAATGACAACAAAAGTTAGAAGAAAAACATAAGTGAAATTTTGAGCTTGAAATTTTACGCCAAATTTGCCAAGATATGCATTGAGACTAATTTATTTTTACAGTATGGTTCTATGGGCTGCCATATGACTTCCACTACACCAGAATAATGACAAGAACAAAAAAACAAAAAATGATTTGATTTTTTAATGTTTGAATGCTGAGCCACAGAGTTTCAGGACATTAGTCCATGCAGTCTTAAGAGTTGCACTACCTATACGCAGTGGCTATCTGTAGTCTTGTGATCTTTGGATAAACAATGAATTTCTAGAAAATTAAAGATAATGACAAGGATATTAAACTGAGCTGTAAGGTTCGGTGTGTCTTTAGTGCTCCAAACACTACGGTCCAGTGGCGTGAAGTGAGCATTTTCAATTTATTCCTATGGAAGGTGAGCTTCACGTTCACGCATGGGCGTGAAACTAAACTTCTGTAGGAATGAACTGAAAACGCTCTCTCTGCGCCTACTCCAATCTTCAGTGTCACATGATCCTTCAGAAATAATTCTAATATGCTGTTTTATCATCAATGTTGGAAACATTATGCTGCTTAATTTTTTTATAACCTTTTTTCAGGATTCTTTGATAAATAAAAAGTTCAAAAAGAAAGTCTCAGTTACGTATGTATCCCTCGTTCCCTGAAGGAGGGAACGGAGACGTACGTCAATAATGACCGACGAATTGGGATATTGCTAGAGAGCCCTATCAGCTTAGAGTAAACTAAAACAAGCCAATGGAATTGGCGTGCGATATTTGCATAATGCGCACCGCCCCCGCAAGGCGGGTATAAATATTGAAGTGGATGCAATCACACTCTGTTTTTCACTGAGGAGACAACCTTGAGTCTGCACTACAGCGAGGGAACAGGAACTGTGGCGATGGGATGTACGTCTCCGTTCCCTCCTTCAGGGAATGTGGGTTACATACGTAACCAAGACGTTCACTTTCAGTCGGTCACGTTCGACAAACGTCAGTAGTGACTGACGAATTGTGATCCCAAATAAAATGCCACAGTTACAGACCCCTTCCAGCGCCCAGCACAAGCTCTAGCCACCCGGCACACCAGTGACCGCTGAAAAATCTCTTCACAGGCTTGTTACAGTTTCACTCCAAGACAATAGGAGAAGTGGGGCGGAGAAGGGGGCGAGCTTACACCGAGAGTTGTTCCGCAAGACCCACTACAGTAAGACTTAGACAACACTGGGGAAGCGAACCCGTAGGGGATGCTGCGGAGGCCACAACCTACCCGCAGGGGAGGAATTTACATGGAATACACATATGGACTGGCCGTGGGCAGTACGCATATGGAGTCCCTGGGATGGCTCCAGCCTAGAGATAGGGGGAGACTCATCTGACAGGTGACAGCAGAGCTGGCTCTGCTAAGGGAAAGACACGGGCTCACCGTGGGGAGTTTGACCATGGACAATACACATATAGGACCACTCACGTGGAGGGGTCACAACATATGGCACCCAGCCAAACATCAACGTCGGTGACGGATGTTTGGCCTGGCATCAGACACTCCGCAATGTCCGAGCTGCAAGGGGAGGCGGAGGAACTTGACAGGGTTCGCCAAGTGGGGAACTCTACTGGAGTAAACGAATGCACGTATCTGGCCCAGGGGGCGGGAATGACATTGCAAGCCGACACTAGAACAGGTTCTTCGCGTTTACTGGCTACTGAAAGTAAGTACACAGGAAGATACCGGTTTTTTACACGAAGGCTATAAAATCTATCGAACATGTTGGGTGTCGCCCATCCCGCAGCTCTACAGATATTCATCAGTGAGGCGCTGTGTACCAGCACCCAGGAAGCGGCAACTCCTCTGGTGGAGTGAGCTCTTAACCTGAGCGGGCAAGGCACGCCTTGGGACTGATAAGCCAAGGCAATAGCATCCACTATCCAGTGGGCCATCCTCTGCTTGGAGACAGCCTTTCCCTTCTGCTGGCCTTCATAACAGATGAAGAGCTGATCTGAGGTCCTAAAGCTTCACGCTCTATACACGTACAGGCGCAGAGTGCGGACTGGACAGAGCAAAGCCAGGGCTGATCTCTGTGAACATGGCCTCGACCACCACACTGGGGCCTACTGGCGAAATGAGAGGGGGCTAAGAGTGGCACCTCCTCCGGGGGTGGGAGAGATGCTGGTATCCTCTCCCGAAGAGCTGAATCCCTCTCCTCCAGGTCGCCCGTCTCAGGACTGCTTCCTCGTTGTCTTGCCACCTGGCTTGGCTGGGTTCTGAGCGGGCTGGGCGCCACTTCCGCAACTGGCTCCCTGCTGTCTGGCGGGTGTAGGCTGCTGCTTGGCCTGACTTAGCAGGGGCGGAGGACGACGCAGGCAGGCGCCCTCGGCGACGAGCAGACTGAGGTTGTGCAGCCGGCGGCGAGGTGGAGGCAGCAGCAGACCGCCGGGGCAGGACATGTTTGATGGCCTTAGCCTGCTTCTGTGCGGCCGAGAACTGCTGGGCAAAGCTCTCGACCTCGTCACCGAATAGGCCGACCTGAGACACGGGGGAGTCCAGGAACCAATATTTATTGGTCTCCCTCATGTCAGCCAAGGTCAACCATAGGTGGCACTGCTGGACTACAAGAGTAGCCATCGCCTGACCAACAGAACATGCCGTCACTTTCGTCGCCCGGAGGGCGAAGTCAGTGGCTGCGCGTAGCTCCCCCAGCAACTGTTGGTCAAGACCACCCTGGGGCATGTCCATGAGCGCTCTGGCCTGGTAGACCTGTAAAAGGGCCATGGCATGCAGGGCGGAGGCAGCCTGTCAGCGCCCGGGATGGGAGACGCAGTTCAACGCGCCAGCCAGCAGCCGTTGGACACAGCTGCATCGCAACAGACCGCTCGACTGGGGGGATCCCAGCATACCCTTTGGCCTCCCCGCCATCCAGGGTAGTGAAGGCAGAGGAGGGACCAGGCCTGGCACGAACACTGTAGGGCGTTCTTCAAGACTTGGTCACCTCCTCATGCACTTCCGGGAAGAATGGTACTGGGGTGGGATGCTGAGGAAAACAGCAGTTGAGAGCACACAAGCTCAGGCTCCTCTGCAGCTCGTGACCTCGCTGTAAAGTGCCGTGACACCAACACAAGGCCGCTGAAAAATCTCTTCACAGGCTTGTTACAGTTTCACTCCAAGACAATAGCTCTGTTTAACCAAACAGGAACACATAGTTGGCTCCGAAGCGAAAGACAGAGTGCAATTGCATCTGCTTCCCTATTATACCACCTGGCAGGGGCGGTGCACATTATGCAAATATCGCACGCCAATTCCATTGGCTTGTTTTAGTTTACTCGAAGCTGATAGGGCTTTCTAGCGATATCCCAATTCGTCGGTCACTACTGACGTGCGCCAAACGTGACCGACTGAAAACGAAACAGCATTTATTTAAAAATAGAAATCTTTTGTAACAATAAAAAAAAGCAGCACAACTGTTTCCAACATTGATAATAAACAACAGCGCCACACACTGCATTCAAATAGCTGCTGTCGCGACTCTACAAAAAAGCTGATTATAGTAGCGTGAAATAAAAACACATTACGTTATATGTATTTGTAACAATACACTTTACAAATTATATATAGGCCTAGGCTACACTACAACCACTACATATTAGGTAGCGAAACTCTTAAGACTGCATAAACTGATGTTTTGAAACTCTGTGGTTCAGCATTCAAAATTTGATTAAAAAAAAAATCAAAGCATTTTTTAGTTTCTTGTTGATTTTCTTTTCCTTGCATCAACGGAAAAAATGAAAATGGCTTGTTTTTCCGTTGTTTGATTCTGGAATATTAGAAGACAATTAAAATAAGTCCTTTTTCATTTTTAAAATTATCTTAAATGTTGATTTTTCCCCAAGCCTCAAAGTAGCACTTGAGTCATAACCTTGGAAAGGTTTTATGTCCAAATGACTTTAGATCAACAGACGTTTAGAGCTCCTATAGAGCTCTTAAAAAAAAAAAAGAGAGATCCAACCAACTCTCTACTGAGGACTCTACTGGGCTCTATTCATGTTAACATGACTTTAGCGGGAAATAAACTTGATACAGTCCTTCAAATACGCCTTTAATACGCCTTCAAATATCCTGCCATTACCAGCCTCAGCATCCATGTCACTTGGCTAAATGAATACTGAGACAAATAAATAAATAACTGAACTCAGTTCAAATGCTGATATAAAAGCTTACAGTACAGTGAGAATGAGCATGTGTCACACAGAAACGCGGCAACACTGCCAGACACAAATATGAGTCACATGAATCAAATTCAAGTAACACCCTTCTTTTGATGTACTCTCTGTCTGTACTTGGTTTGCAGTTCAGAAGTCCTGGTAATCATGACTTTAACCCCAAAACAGAAATGTTTTATGACAGATTTTCTTGGAAGAGCCAAACTATGACTTATTCACTGAAACAGAGGCAAGCAAAGACAAACACACACAGGTGAACAACAGACCTGTGAGCTCAGTGTAAGAGAATAGAATGAACTCAGACAAAGAGTGAAAAAAGTGTAAATTTAGTCTTTACAAATATCAAAAATCCAGCGAGATGAGTTCACCAGCAAATGCTATGCTAATCACACAGGGAAACGAAGAAACAATTTGAATCTACAGAGTCATGACAAGAATCTAATAAATGTGGCTTATATTGTAGTGCCTTTCCCATGCTCAAAGTTGCTTTACAATAAGTAATTAAAGGGATATTCCACCCAAAAATTACAATTATATCATCATTCACTAACCCTCTTGTCATTCCAGATGTATATGACTTTCTTTCTTTCTTTTTTTTTTTTAGAACATTTTTAGAAAAATAATTGATCTCTGTGAGTTCATACAATGCAGGTGTGCATGGGATGGGACCTCCAAAGTTGACGCTTCAAAAACCACACAAAGCAAACATGCCAGTAATCCATATGACCCCAGTTCCCATGGTCCCTGGGGTCATATGGATTACTGTTGTGTTCGTTTTGAGTGTTTTTTTTAGTGTCAACTTTGGAAGTCCCGTACATTTGGACTTACAGAGATGGATTCTTTTTCTAAAAATCTTTGTGTTCATCTGAAGAAAGAAAGTCATATACATCCGGGACATCTTGAGTGTGAGGAAATGATGAAAGAATTCAAATTTTTGGGTGAAGTATCCCTTTAACATAAATAACAAAAGACATCAACAATATAGAAAAACAAAAAAACAAACAAAACAAGCGGAGTTCAGTCTGATGCATATTGCACACAAAAATGACAAGATCTTACTATAAATGGCAAGTGACAATCTGTCTGGCAGTCTAGTGAAGACATGTTTACAAGGTACCAGGCTGCTACACTGAGTGCTTCAGAGCACAGAATCTGCCAATTTTGAATGGTCATGGCATCAAATCTTTTAGCTTTTTCTTGTTATTTTTTATTTATGAGCAGGGTTGGGGAGTAACGGAATACATGTAACAGCGTTACGTACTCAATTACGTACTCGTACTTTAATTACAGTTAAAAAACTTAGTAATCAGATTACAGTTACATTTTGGAAAAAAAGGGGTGATACTATCAGGATTACAATCGTTTCATTTAAAACTAAATAAATCATTATTTTGCCACAATAACACCATATTAAGCGCTGCTTGATTATACAATATTTCCTGGTTCTGTTGCCAGTGATGACTCACGTGAGCCACCCGCTGGTGCATGCGCAAATAACACCCATCTACAATCTGCTTAGACGCAGATTGAAACTTGCTGCTAGTTTAAACGATGCTGCCCGTGGGGAAAACGCTTTCAATTCATGGAAATTTCGCTGCTGTTTTGTTTTCAAAGAAGAAATGGTTGTACAGTGCAAACTCTGCCTTCCAGCTAAGAAAACACTTTCTTTATCAAAGGACTAAAAATGAGCTGTAATAACATACAGTAGCCACTAGATGTCTGAATAGCCCTTTACATTTATATATTCAGGGCTGTGTATTCCCAAGTTGTGGAAATGAGACATGATTGCTTAGTTTTAATATGTTTTAAAAGTAACCAAAATGCTAAACATTTAAAGCAGAACAAACATAAACAGAAATGTTTGATCCGAGCATGTTCAGTTTATGATCTGATGTGACTTTTATATTTTTAAGCTCTAAACAACAACAACGATAATAATATTGCAATAGATAATTTATCAAATTTGTAAAATATTTTTATTGTTGAGACCCATTCAAAAGTATGGAACGTGTAACATTTAAAAACTTGCAGAAATTGAGAAGAAATGAAATATAAATATATATATATATATATATATGTGTGTGTGTGTGTGACCTTGAAGCTGATTACGTTACTGAATACTTTTTTATGAAGTAATTTGTAACTGTAACGGAATACATTTTTAAAGTAACCCTCCCAAGCCTGTTCATGAGTTTATTTGAGACACCTTACAGCAAGTAAATAAGATGTCCGTGCGCACACCTATATTTTTTGATTTATAAGAAAATTATATTACACTTAATTTAAGGTGTACATTTACAGTGTAATTATGTTACAGTATAGACGGGCCGGAGACAGAAGATGACAGGTAAGTTAGTTTATTAGACACAAGCTGAGCATTAGGTGATGACAGGTGAGTAGTTGAAGCAGTATAGGTGAATGAGGAATGATAAAATGATACTGTCCTTTGTAGTTTGCAGGATGAATGTAGCAGAATGGCGATGGCAGGGAGGAGACGAGGAAGGCAGACGACACTCACACACAGGCTGGGAAACACGGGAGGTAATTAGGAGACACTGGTGAGTAGTTGAAGCAGTATAGGTGAATGAGGAATGATAAAATTATACTGTCCTTTGTAGTTTGCAGGATGAATGTAGCAGAATGGCGATGGCAGGGAGGAGACGAGGAAGGCAGACGACACTCACACACAGGCTGGGAAACACGGGAGGTAATTAGGAGACACTGGAAACAGGTAAGTAGTTCAGGGAGTCCTTTCGGTAAGCAAGAGGTAAGATCCTTAATGCGAACGAGACCGGACAATGGGAGTGAGTGTGTGAGTGTCTTTTATACTGGTGCTGATGAGTGAGCTGATGAGGTGCAGGTGTGTGTGATCAGTATTCAGGAGATTCAGGAGTGCGCTGTGATTGGTTGTTTATACTGGTGCTGATGAGTGAGCTGATGAGGTGCAGGTGTGTGTGATCAGTATTCAGGAGATTCAGGAGTGCGCTGTGATTGGTTGTTGTATACATACAATCATTATTAAACAGCGCTGCGAGATCCAGTGAGAAGTGTTTGAACTTAGCACACAATTAATTAACAGTGCTGCAAGATCCAATGATAACAATGTTAATGTAAGTATATTTAGTGAAACAACTAAATATTGCAAGGCACACGTGTTTAAGCGTTAACAGCCTTTAACAAACTGGGCTAATACATTAAAACATTAATAGTGTTGATCAACGCATTTCAGCTTAACACAGCCTTCTTCAGGATGCACATCCATTGCTTACACAAACATTCTTTAAATCAGTGGATCATCAAAGCAGCTGGTTAAACAGTAGGAATGGCTATATATATATATTCTAATAAAAGTTAAGTCTTCTTTAAAACAGCAACAAGATATCATGAAGTGGCAATACGATATCATGAAGTGGTAATAAGACATTTGCTTTGAACATTTTTATTGCAACACTTAGAAAATAAAATGTGTTCGATATGTAAAATCAACTTAAACAATATTGTATTGTTTTAAATGTAAAGCTGAAGTCACCGAGGTAGTTCAGAACCTTCTCGGTGGCAATGGGGGATCACACTCCTCAGCCTCCTTGGAAAAGTCTATGCCAGGGTACTGGAGAGGAGAATTCGGCGATAATTGAGCATCGGATCCAGGAGTAACAATGTGGATTTCTTCCCAGTTGTGGAACACTGGACCAGCTCTATACCCTCTTCAGGGTGCTAGAGGGTTCATGGGAGTTTGCCCAACCAGTCCACATGTGCTTTGTGGATTTGGAGAAGGCATTCGACCATGTCCCTCGCGGTGCCCTGTGGGGAGTGCTCTGGGAGTATGGGGAGTATCCTGGACGCTTCCCTAGGGAGGTGTTCCGAGGCATGTCCCACCGGGAGGAGTCCACGGGGAAGACCTAGGGCATGCTGGAGGGACTATGTCTCTCGGCTGGCCTGGGAACGCCTCGGAATCCCCCCGGAAGAGCTGGAGGAAGTGTCTGGGGAGAGGGAAATCTGGGCGTCTCTGCTTAGACTGCTGCCCCCGCGACCCGGTCGGATAAGCGGAAGAAAATGAATGAATGAATGAATGAATGAATAGTTAACTACATTAGTTAACATGAACTAATAATAAACTGCACTTATACAGCATTTATTCATCTTTGTTAATGTTAATTTCAACATTTACTAATACATTATTAAAATCTTGTTAACATTAGTTATTGCACTGAGAACTAACATGAACGAACAATGAACAACTGTATTTTCATTAACTAACTTTAACAAAGATTAGTAACTACAGTAACTGTTTGTTACTGAGGGAGTTTGTGTATAGTCTCCTGCTCTGCTCCTCTACCTCACTTCAGACATCGATTGCTCCTGTCTGCCTTGCTGCTCAGAGTGGTTTGCGTCTGTAACTCCGTATAGCTTTGTTTTGAATCTCTTACTTTCATTCATTGTTGTTTATATTATCATTACCATATATCTAATATTGCCTACCACATTAATCTGACGTCGCTAGCTTTTAATCTTTTAATCTAAATCGCTATTACAATGCGTTTGCATCTCGCTAGCTTGTTAACTTGTCATCAGTCTCTCGCGCGCTCCGTTTTCTTTTTCAGAATAATATAGGTTTCATAGACAATTGGAAACATTTTTGGGGCAGACCTGTTGAAAAGAGATGGTATTCATCCCTCCTGGGATGGTGCTGCTCTTCTCTTTAGTAATATGGCACATAGTCTTAGAGCTGAAACATGACAAACTGGGGCCCAGGTCAGGAAGCAGACAGACCGGCTAAACCGACCGTCTGCTAGCTGCCTCACGTTACAGAAGTCAGACAATTCCCAACACATAGAAACTCTTCCACCTAGATATTATCACATAGAGACTGTGTCTGTACCCCGAATTAGTAAAAACAAAAAACTTCCAAACCTATTTAAGGGTAAAAATTTAATTGATGTTCAACAAATAAAAAATAGAGATAATACTGATAAACAAATGATAAAGCTTGTGTTGTTAAATATTAGATCCCTTTCTTCAAAATCACTTATTGTAAATGATATTATCACAGACAATAATCTAGATGTGCTGTGTTTGACAGAAACTTGGCTAAAACCGGACGATTACATTACTTTAAATGAATCTAGCCCTCAAGGTTACGATTATCGACACAATCTTCATCAGAAAGGCAAAAGGGGGAGGTGTTGCTGTAATTTATAGTAATATTTACAGTATTACTCAAAAGTCTTTCAAATATAATTCCTTCGAAGTGATGGTACTTTATGTAACATTATGTAAGTTGACATTTGTGCTGGCTACTGTATACAGGACACTAGCACACCATACAGACTTTATCAAAGAATTTGCTGATTTTCTATCGGAGTTAGTACTAGCTGCAGATAAAGTCCTTGTTGTTGGTGATTTTAATATCCATGTAGATAATGAAAAAGACGCATTGGGACTGGCATTTACAGACATTCTAAACTCTATTGGAGTTAGACAACACGTGTCAGGACCCACTCATTGTCGTAATCATACTTTAGATCTAATATTGTCACATGGAATCGATATTGATGACGTTGAAATTCTGCAGCAGAGTGACAACATGTTAGATTGATTATCTAGTCTTGTGTATACTACATTTAGTCAAAGCTGCAAAACTGGCTCCCTGCCATAAATATTGTAGAACCATCACTTCTACCACTAAAGATTGCTTTATAAATAATCTTCCTGATCAGTTTCATCGCCTCAGCATACCAGACAGCTTAGAAGACCTCGATGTTGCAACAGAAACTATTGCCTCTGTCTTTTCCAGCATATTATACTCAGTTGCTCCTTTGCGCTTAAAAAAGATTAAGGAAATGAATCCAACGCTGTGGTACAACGAGCACACTCGGACCCTAAAGGGAGCTGCAAGCAAATGTAACCATGGTTCCCTGAGAACAGGGAACGAGACTCTGCGTTTCACACGTGAACCGACGTCTGAAAGCCAAGAATCAAACCACTCCAATCCTATTGGCCAGCGACAGCCTATGACATCATCATGACATCATCAGGAAGGAATGGAAAGCTTGCGGGAGCTGCAGAGCTATGGACAGAAAGGAACCGCTCGTCGAGCCATCCGCGTGAAGCCCCTTTCTTAACGCGCCCTCACAGCAGCTGCAGCCTGCCAAAAGCGCGTCTCACAACTCCGCATATACAGCAGCCAGAAGACAACTAGAAGTTTTTCGCATTTCGTGGAGAGAGAGAATGATTGAGTACAGAAAGGCATTAAAAACTGCTAGATCTGCCTATTTTTAAAATCTTTTAGAAGAAAATAAACACAACCCTAGGTATTTATTTGATACAGTGGCTAAATTAACAAGAAATAAAGCTTCAACTTCTGATGCTTCCAAACAGCACAGCAGTAATGACTTCATGAACTTCTTTACTTGCAAGATTGACAATATTAGAGAGAAAATTATAACCATGCAACTGTCTACTACAGTATCGCGTCAGACAGTGCATTGTAGTGTCCCTGAGGAAAAATTCAATTCATTCACTGCTTTAGGAGAGGAAGAATTGTCTAAACCATCATTAAATCATCAAAATCAACAACATGTATGTTAGACCCTATACCGACTAAGCTACTGAAAGAGATGCTTCCAGAGGTCATAGATCCTTTTTTTTTTTTTTTAGTATCGTTAATTCATCTTTATCACTAGGATACGTACCAAAAAGTTTTAAGCTGGCTATTATTAAACCTCTTATTAAAAAACCACAATTTGATCCTAGAGAATTAGTCAATTATAGGCCGATCTCAAATCTCACTTTTCTGTCAAAAATACTTGAAAAGGCAGTATCATCACAACTATGTTCCTTTTTAGAAAGAAATAGTATCTGTGAGGATTTCCAGTCAGGATTTAGACCGTACCATAGTACTGAGACTGCTCTCATTAGAGATTCAAATGATTTGCTCTTATCATCCGATTGTGGTTGTATCTCTCTCTTAGTGTTACTAGATCTCAGTGCTGCTTTTGACATTATCGACCACAATATTCTTTTGAATAGAGTTGAAAACTATGTTGGCATTAGTGGAATTGCATTGTCATGGTTCAAATCATACTTATCTGACCGTTATCAGTTTGTAGTAGTAAACAAAGAGATGTCATATCGATCACAAGTTCAATATGGAGTACCGCAAGGCTCAGTACTAGGGCCGTTGCTTTTCACTCTGTACATGCTACCCTTGGGAGATATCATTAGGAAGCATGGCGTTAGTTTTTACTGTTACGCTGATGATACTCAGCTCTATATTTCTTCGCGCCCTGACGAAACTTTTTGGACCAAAAACTTCTTCACGTAATAACCTAGAATACTGTCTAACACTTGATGGCTGCTGTGTCAGTAAGTCTTTGTTGTCAGTTAGGAACCTGGGTGTGCTCTTTGATACTGATCTTTCATTTTAAGGCCATGTTTCTAGCATCTGTAAAACTGCATTCTTCCATCTTAAAAATACAGTGGAAAAGGAAAGTATTCAGACCCCCTTAAATTTTTCACTCTTTGTTATATTGCAGCCATTTGCTAAAATCATTTAAGTTCATTTTTTTTCTCATTAATGTACACACAGCACCCAATATTTACAGAAAAACACAGAATTGTTGACATTTTTTTGATTTATTAAAAAAGAAAAACTGAAGTATCACATGGTCCTAAGTATTCAGACCCTTTGCTGTGACACTCATATATTTAACTCAGGTGCTGTCCATTTCTTCTGATCATCCTTGAGATGGTTCTATACCTCCATTTGAGTCCAGCTGTGTTTGATTATACTGGTTGGACTTGATTAGGAAAGCCACACACCTGTCTATATAAGACCTTACAGCTCACAGTGCATGTCAGAGCAAATGAGAATCATGAGGTCAAAGGAACTGCCTGAAGAGCTCAGAGACAGAATTGTGGCAAGGCACAGATCTGGCCAAGGTTGCAAAAAAATTTCTGCTGCACTTAAGGTTCCTAAGAGCACAGTGGCCTCCATAATCCTTAAATGGAAGACGTTTGGGACGACCAGAACCCTTCATAGAGCTGGCCGTCCGGCCAAACTGAGCTATCGGGGGAGAAGAGCCTTGGTGTAGTTTGCAGGATGAATGTAGCAGAATGGCGATGGCAGGGAGGAGACGAGGAAGGCAGACGACACTCACACACAGGCTGGGAAACACGGGAGGTAATTAGGAGACACTGGAAACAGGTAAGTAGTTCAGGGAGTCCTTTCGGTAAGCAAGAGGTAAGATCCTTAATGCGAACGAGACCGGACAATGGGAGTGAGTGTGTGAGTGTCTTTTATACTGGTGCTGATGAGTGAGCTGATGAGGTGCAGGTGTGTGTGATCAGTATTCAGGAGATTCAGGAGTGCGCTGTGATTGGTTGTTTATACTGGTGCTGATGAGTGAGCTGATGAGGTGCAGGTGTGTGTGATCAGTATTCAGGAGATTCAGGAGTGCGCTGTGATTGGTTGTTGTATACATACAATCATTATTAAACAGCGCTGCGAGATCCAGTGAGAAGTGTTTGAACTTAGCACACAATTAATTAACAGTGCTGCAAGATCCAATGATAACAATGTTAATGTAAGTATATTTAGTGAAACAACTAAATATTGCAAGGCACACGTGTTTAAGCGTTAACAGCCTTTAACAAACTGGGCTAATACATTAAAACATTAATAGTGTTGATCAACGCATTTCAGCTTAACACAGCCTTCTTCAGGATGCACATCCATTGCTTACACAAACATTCTTTAAATCAGTGGATCATCAAAGCAGCTGGTTAAACAGTAGGAATGGCTATATATATATATTCTAATAAAAGTTAAGTCTTCTTTAAAACAGCAACAAGATATCATGAAGTGGCAATACGATATCATGAAGTGGTAATAAGACATTTGCTTTGAACATTTTTATTGCAACACTTAGAAAATAAAATGTGTTCGATATGTAAAATCAACTTAAACAATATTGTATTGTTTTAAATGTAAAGCTGAAGTCACCGAGGTAGTTCAGAACCTTCTCGGTGGCAATGGGGGATCACACTCCTCAGCCTCCTTGGAAAAGTCTATGCCAGGGTACTGGAGAGGAGAATTCGGCGATAATTGAGCATCGGATCCAGGAGTAACAATGTGGATTTCTTCCCAGTTGTGGAACACTGGACCAGCTCTATACCCTCTTCAGGGTGCTAGAGGGTTCATGGGAGTTTGCCCAACCAGTCCACATGTGCTTTGTGGATTTGGAGAAGGCATTCGACCATGTCCCTCGCGGTGCCCTGTGGGGAGTGCTCTGGGAGTATGGGGAGTATCCTGGACGCTTCCCTAGGGAGGTGTTCCGAGGCATGTCCCACCGGGAGGAGTCCACGGGGAAGACCTAGGGCATGCTGGAGGGACTATGTCTCTCGGCTGGCCTGGGAACGCCTCGGAATCCCCCCGGAAGAGCTGGAGGAAGTGTCTGGGGAGAGGGAAATCTGGGCGTCTCTGCTTAGACTGCTGCCCCCGCGACCCGGTCGGATAAGCGGAAGAAAATGAATGATTAGTTACATTAGTTAACATGAACTAATAATAAACTGCACTTATACAGCATTTATTCATCTTTGTTAATGTTAATTTCAACATTTACTAATACATTATTAAAATCTTGTTAACATTAGTTATTGCACTGAGAACTAACATGAACGAACAATGAACAACTGTATTTTCATTAACTAACTTTAACAAAGATTAGTAACTACAGTAACTGTTTGTTACTGAGGGAGTTTGTGTATAGTCTCCTGCTCTGCTCCTCTACCTCACTTCAGACATCGATTGCTCCTGTCTGCCTTGCTGCTCAGAGTGGTTTGCGTCTGTAACTCCGTATAGCTTTGTTTTGAATCTCTTACTTTCATTCATTGTTGTTTATATTATCATTACCATATATCTAATATTGCCTACCACATTAATCTGACGTCGCTAGCTTTTAATCTTTTAATCTAAATCGCTATTACAATGCGTTTGCATCTCGCTAGCTTGTTAACTTGTCATCAGTCTCTCGCGCGCTCCGTTTTCTTTTTCAGAATAATATAGGTTTCATAGACAATTGGAAACATTTTTGGGGCAGACCTGTTGAAAAGAGATGGTATTCATCCCTCCTGGGATGGTGCTGCTCTTCTCTTTAGTAATATGGCACATAGTCTTAGAGCTGAAACATGACAAACTGGGGCCCAGGTCAGGAAGCAGACAGACCGGCTAAACCGACCGTCTGCTAGCTGCCTCACGTTACAGAAGTCAGACAATTCCCAACACATAGAAACTCTTCCACCTAGATATTATCACATAGAGACTGTGTCTGTACCCCGAATTAGTAAAAACAAAAAACTTCCAAACCTATTTAAGGGTAAAAATTTAATTGATGTTCAACAAATAAAAAATAGAGATAATACTGATAAACAAATGATAAAGCTTGTGTTGTTAAATATTAGATCCCTTTCTTCAAAATCACTTATTGTAAATGATATTATCACAGACAATAATCTAGATGTGCTGTGTTTGACAGAAACTTGGCTAAAACCGGACGATTACATTACTTTAAATGAATCTAGCCCTCAAGGTTACGATTATCGACACAATCTTCATCAGAAAGGCAAAAGGGGGAGGTGTTGCTGTAATTTATAGTAATATTTACAGTATTACTCAAAAGTCTTTCAAATATAATTCCTTCGAAGTGATGGTACTTTATGTAACATTATGTAAGTTGACATTTGTGCTGGCTACTGTATACAGGACACTAGCACACCATACAGACTTTATCAAAGAATTTGCTGATTTTCTATCGGAGTTAGTACTAGCTGCAGATAAAGTCCTTGTTGTTGGTGATTTTAATATCCATGTAGATAATGAAAAAGACGCATTGGGACTGGCATTTACAGACATTCTAAACTCTATTGGAGTTAGACAACACGTGTCAGGACCCACTCATTGTCGTAATCATACTTTAGATCTAATATTGTCACATGGAATCGATATTGATGACGTTGAAATTCTGCAGCAGAGTGACAACATGTTAGATTGATTATCTAGTCTTGTGTATACTACATTTAGTCAAAGCTGCAAAACTGGCTCCCTGCCATAAATATTGTAGAACCATCACTTCTACCACTAAAGATTGCTTTATAAATAATCTTCCTGATCAGTTTCATCGCCTCAGCATACCAGACAGCTTAGAAGACCTCGATGTTGCAACAGAAACTATTGCCTCTGTCTTTTCCAGCATATTATACTCAGTTGCTCCTTTGCGCTTAAAAAAGATTAAGGAAATGAATCCAACGCTGTGGTACAACGAGCACACTCGGACCCTAAAGGGAGCTGCAAGCAAATGTAACCATGGTTCCCTGAGAACAGGGAACGAGACTCTGCGTTTCACACGTGAACCGACGTCTGAAAGCCAAGAATCAAACCACTCCAATCCTATTGGCCAGCGACAGCCTATGACATCATCATGACATCATCAGGAAGGAATGGAAAGCTTGCGGGAGCTGCAGAGCTATGGACAGAAAGGAACCGCTCGTCGAGCCATCCGCGTGAAGCCCCTTTCTTAACGCGCCCTCACAGCAGCTGCAGCCTGCCAAAAGCGCGTCTCACAACTCCGCATATACAGCAGCCAGAAGACAACTAGAAGTTTTTCGCATTTCGTGGAGAGAGAGAATGATTGAGTACAGAAAGGCATTAAAAACTGCTAGATCTGCCTATTTTTAAAATCTTTTAGAAGAAAATAAACACAACCCTAGGTATTTATTTGATACAGTGGCTAAATTAACAAGAAATAAAGCTTCAACTTCTGATGCTTCCAAACAGCACAGCAGTAATGACTTCATGAACTTCTTTACTTGCAAGATTGACAATATTAGAGAGAAAATTATAACCATGCAACTGTCTACTACAGTATCGCGTCAGACAGTGCATTGTAGTGTCCCTGAGGAAAAATTCAATTCATTCACTGCTTTAGGAGAGGAAGAATTGTCTAAACCATCATTAAATCATCAAAATCAACAACATGTATGTTAGACCCTATACCGACTAAGCTACTGAAAGAGATGCTTCCAGAGGTCATAGATCCTTTTTTTTTTTTTTTAGTATCGTTAATTCATCTTTATCACTAGGATACGTACCAAAAAGTTTTAAGCTGGCTATTATTAAACCTCTTATTAAAAAACCACAATTTGATCCTAGAGAATTAGTCAATTATAGGCCGATCTCAAATCTCACTTTTCTGTCAAAAATACTTGAAAAGGCAGTATCATCACAACTATGTTCCTTTTTAGAAAGAAATAGTATCTGTGAGGATTTCCAGTCAGGATTTAGACCGTACCATAGTACTGAGACTGCTCTCATTAGAGATTCAAATGATTTGCTCTTATCATCCGATTGTGGTTGTATCTCTCTCTTAGTGTTACTAGATCTCAGTGCTGCTTTTGACATTATCGACCACAATATTCTTTTGAATAGAGTTGAAAACTATGTTGGCATTAGTGGAATTGCATTGTCATGGTTCAAATCATACTTATCTGACCGTTATCAGTTTGTAGTAGTAAACAAAGAGATGTCATATCGATCACAAGTTCAATATGGAGTACCGCAAGGCTCAGTACTAGGGCCGTTGCTTTTCACTCTGTACATGCTACCCTTGGGAGATATCATTAGGAAGCATGGCGTTAGTTTTTACTGTTACGCTGATGATACTCAGCTCTATATTTCTTCGCGCCCTGACGAAACTTTTTGGACCAAAAACTTCTTCACGTAATAACCTAGAATACTGTCTAACACTTGATGGCTGCTGTGTCAGTAAGTCTTTGTTGTCAGTTAGGAACCTGGGTGTGCTCTTTGATACTGATCTTTCATTTTAAGGCCATGTTTCTAGCATCTGTAAAACTGCATTCTTCCATCTTAAAAATACAGTGGAAAAGGAAAGTATTCAGACCCCCTTAAATTTTTCACTCTTTGTTATATTGCAGCCATTTGCTAAAATCATTTAAGTTCATTTTTTTTCTCATTAATGTACACACAGCACCCAATATTTACAGAAAAACACAGAATTGTTGACATTTTTTTGATTTATTAAAAAAGAAAAACTGAAGTATCACATGGTCCTAAGTATTCAGACCCTTTGCTGTGACACTCATATATTTAACTCAGGTGCTGTCCATTTCTTCTGATCATCCTTGAGATGGTTCTATACCTCCATTTGAGTCCAGCTGTGTTTGATTATACTGGTTGGACTTGATTAGGAAAGCCACACACCTGTCTATATAAGACCTTACAGCTCACAGTGCATGTCAGAGCAAATGAGAATCATGAGGTCAAAGGAACTGCCTGAAGAGCTCAGAGACAGAATTGTGGCAAGGCACAGATCTGGCCAAGGTTGCAAAAAAATTTCTGCTGCACTTAAGGTTCCTAAGAGCACAGTGGCCTCCATAATCCTTAAATGGAAGACGTTTGGGACGACCAGAACCCTTCATAGAGCTGGCCGTCCGGCCAAACTGAGCTATCGGGGGAGAAGAGCCTTGGTGAGAGAGGTAAAGAAGAACCCAAAGATCACTGTGGCTGAGCTCCAGAGATGCAGTCGGGAGATGGGAGAAAGTTGTAGAATGTCAACCATCACTGCAGCCCTCCACCAGTCGGGGCATTATGGCAGAGTGGCCCGACGGAAGCCTCTCCTCAGTGCAAGACACATGAAAGCCCGCATGGAGTTTGCTAAAAAACACCTGAAGGACTCCAAGATGGTGAGAAATAAGATTCTCTGGTCTGATGAGACCAAGATAGAACTTTTTGGCCTTAATTCTAAGCGGTATGTGTGGAGAAAACCAGGCACTGCTCATTACCTGTCCAATACAGTCCCAACAGTGAAGCATGGTGGTGGCAGCATCATGCTGTGGGGGTGTTTTTCAGCTGCAGGGACAGGACGACTGGTTGAAATCGAGGGAAATATGAATGCGGCCAAGTACAGGGATATCCTGGACGAAAAACTTCTCCAGAGTGCTCAGGACCTCAGACTGGGCAGAAGGTTTACCTTCCAACAAGACAATGACCCTAAGCACACAGCTAAAATAACGAAGGAGTGGCTTCACAACAACTCCGTGACTGTTCTTGAATGGCCCAGCCAGAGCCCTGACTTAAATCCAATTGAGCATCTCTGGAGAGACCTAAAAATGGCTGTCCACCAACGTTTACCATCCAACCTGACAGAACTGGAGAGGATCTGCAAGGAGGAATGGCGGAGAATCCCCAAATTCAGGTGTGAAAAACTTGTTGCATCTTTCCCAAAAAGACTCATGGCTGTATTAGATCAAAAGGGTGCTTCTACTAAATACTGAGCAAAGGGTCTGAATACTTAGGACCATGTGATATTTCAGTTTTTCTTCTTTAATAAATCTGCAAAAATGTCAACAATTCTGTGTTTTTCTGTCAATATGGGGTGCTGTGTGTACGTTAATGAGGAAAAAAAATGAACTTAAATGATTTTAGCAAATGGCTGCAATATAACAAAGAGTGAAAAATTTAGGGGGGTCTGAAAACTTTCCGTACCCACTGTATATCTAAACTACGACATGTGCTCTCAATGACAAATGCAGAACAGTTTGTTAATGCATTTATGACCTCAAGGCTAGATTACTGTAACACTCTACTGGGTGGTTGCCCTGCTTCCTTGATTAACAAACTACAGCTCGTACAAAATGCAGCAGCTAGAGTTCTTACTAGAACTAGGAAGTATGACCATATTAGCCCAGTTCTGTCAACACTGCATTGGCTTCCTGTTAAACATCGTATAGATTTTAAAATCTTGCTAATTACTTACAAAGCACTAAATGGTTTAGCTCCCCAGTACCTGGACAAGCTCTTAATGCATTATAGTCCTTCACGTCTACTGCAATCTCAGAATTCAGGCCCGCTGATAATACCTAGAATATCAAAATCAACCGCAGGCGGTAGATCCTTCTCCTATTTGGCACCTAAACTCTGAAACAATCTTCCTAGCATTGTTTGGGAAGCAGACACACTCTGTCAGTTTAAATCTAGACTAAAAACGCATCTCTTTAACCTGGCATACACGTTATCAATTTATATTTTAAAATTCGTTAAAGGATTGTTAGGCTGCATAAATTAGGTCTATTATAAGTTATAATCCATTATAACTTAATTAGATAAAATTATGTTCATTGTGTGTTATAAATGATCATACTCTTAATACTTATAACCACAAATAGGTAAGTATTTTTACTGTTGTTATGATTATTTATGAGATTATACAATTATAAAAGTTGTTTATAAGGCATTATGTGTGTATTATAATGCATTAAGAATACTCTTATGATGCATTATAAATGCAGGCCTCATCTGGGGTTATAATGCATTGTACTCTTAAAAGTTACAACCACAAATAGGTAAGTATTATAATGTATTGTACCTATTGTTATGATTATTTATAAGATGACACAAAATAGGTTGTTTATAATAAGATATTATGCATTATAAATACAGGCTTCATAGAAAGTGTTACCGGATATTGTTGCACTCTTTTTTCTTTTGCAATAATAGCTTTCTGTCAACAGAGTTAACTTTCTCTGTGGCACTTGTTAATACTTTCAAATCATACCACCTCTGTCGAAATATATTAGTCATATCCTGCAACTGAATTTAATAGTCTCGTTCTGAATCACAAATATATTTCGGTCTTTGAAACTGACAACAAGGAATATTTTTTTAATCAACCAAGTTGGATGGAAACTATTTGCTCTAAGAATGGTATTGCGGCCCGTTCATTTCCTGAAAATCGAAGTATGCAAATCACCATTAACATCCTTATTAATCTTTAAATCCAGGAAATTATTTTTTAGACATTGAATACTCAAGGCTCAATTTCAAATACTAGTTTGTAATAAACTCATGGAATACATGTAATTCCGACTCTGAGCCAGACCAAATCAGCAGAACATCATCAATGTATCATCCCCAACATACAATTTTATCAAAAAGGGGTTATTCATAGGGGGAATACAAGGGGCTATGCAAATAATAAAAAAAATCATACTCCTTTTGAGATATCCAATTTTTATCCTTTGCAATTTTCATCCAATTTTGCCTCACTTGTCAGCCGGTTTCACAATAATTTCCTTATTTCCAAAAAGCCATTTCAATGCATTTCAATGCTCTGATGTACAGAAGCCCTGAACTGCAAGGTGGAGGGAAAAAGAAAAAAAGAAAACTTGTGGTGGGGGAAAAAAAGAAAGAAAACTGATCTTGTTATTTCATAAATTATTTCAACATAATAACTCATTATTTCAATCTCGTTATTTCGACATGACTAGTTATTTCGAGATATAAAGTCTACATATATAAATTGTATAGGTCTACATATAAAAAAAAATAAAATAAATTCAACATAACATATAAGTATGAAATATTAAACATGAATTCTATGTCAATAAATTGTGCATTTATTAGGCTCTCTTCACAACCCCCAAACCTTAACATAATGAGACTGTAACTCGAAATAATGACTTGTGTCAAAAGAATAAGATATTATGTTGAAATAACAACAAATCTCGAAATAACAAATTATGTTGAAATAAGTTATTTTGTCGAAATAATGAGATATGTCGAAATAACGACATCTTGAAATAACGAGTTATGTTGAAATAACAGCTTAATGTCTTAAAATAACAAGTTATTATGTTGAAATATCATCTTGAAATATCATCATCATCATCACCACCTGATGCCTACCATCCCCATTTTTTCCCACTCTTAAGTTTACTTCAAAACAACCCTTTTTCACCCCAACACCCTCTTGATGATGCCTTCTCAGGCGCACCTTATGATGTCATTGCACTGCATTGGCCAATGAATGGCATGATATTACACATGCCTCAGACACCGGGTTCCACAAGGACGTGTCCCCATAACAACTGACGCAGCGTAGAGTTCCACAGTTTCCAGCAGAAATGAAAACTAGTTCCAGTAAAACACCAACAATTTTAATTCCTTCTCACACAAATTATGATTACAGATGCAAATTAATACTTATTTTTTTGTGTGGTTTCTTGCACAATACTATGTTATTACCTCAAAACACATTTACTATAGTGCATGAATTGAAGACTATTACATTTTCATATTTGCATCACATGACCAGCTCTATATGTATGGCTTTTCTAACATTGTAAACTTGCTCTGTACCTCACCTGGTACACTGGTGCACTTGTGATGTGGAGTGCTGAGAAACAATCACTCAATAAAAGATCTCAAAGACTAGAAGCAAGAAAAAATGGCATCAGCAAATGCATTTTTATCCCATGTTTGCTTTCGTTGACACTATTGATTAGGTTTGGAGTAGGGTTTAGTGTAGGTTGTGTGTTCTTTTCAAAAAATGATACAGCATAAACCTTTTAGACCATTCAGTTTACCAAACTATGTACAACAACCAAGCCAATAAAATGTTGCCACATTTATCTGTTGCTGGGAAAATGTAACCACCCACTGGATATTTCACTTTGAAAATGCTGTGAAAACATGCAAGAAACAACTTAATATAATTTCACCAAAACATCACCACTGGCATGTTTTTCCAATAAGCCTGTATTGTAATTGCATGTTTTCTCCTTTTGTGACAAGATAATAATATGGGATTAGCACAACAAGAGAGTAATTGATCACAGAAATTTAATTTCACCATAACTATTCCAATAAAGGGATTGTTCACCCAAAAATTAAAATGTTGTCATCATTTACTCACCCTCATGTTGTTCCAAACCTATACGAGTTTCTTTTTTCTGTTGAACACAAAGGAAGATATTTTAAAGAAGGCTAGTATAACCAGACAGTTGGTTGTTTCTTACTGTGGAAATCAATTGCTACCGTCAACTGTTTGGTTACCAACATTGCTCAAAATATCTTCTTTTGTGTTCAACAGAAGAAAGCAACTTATACAGATTTGGAACAACATGAGGGTGAATAAATGATGACAACATTTTTTAATTTTTGGGTGTCATGGAGGTCAGAATGTGTAGTGTATACACATCTCCTGTACAGTATTCATCTTCACACAACAGTCGTGTAACCAGAAGCTGAATTATGAGTCTACTGTACTCACTGCTGACCCCCCTGCTTGTGTTTTCACACAGGACAGACATGTATCACTGTATATGGTGCCTCAGTTTTTGTGGATAATGATGGCATCTGTTCCTTGTGAGACTGTGTGTGTGTGCATGTGCGTGTGTGTGTGTGTAGGAAGCACAGAGATGTAACGTGGGAAAAGCCAACTGAGAAGAGTGCAGCCATGCAGAAAGACTTGTGTGAACAAAACACACACAAACACTCACGCTACTGCATGAAGAACTGCACTCGGCCCTCACAGTCTCTCTAGTTAGCTGAAGCAAAACTACCATCCTAACATGACCAATCAGAACAGCGCAACAGGAGCAGGGGTTTATAAAGCATATTGTGTAAAATATTGATGTGAATTGTCATCTTTCCTTATAAAAAATACTTTGCAGTACCATTAGACAATCATGAAATCTGACAGTCTATGTTAGTTTGATATAGGTACTGAATCATTCCCATGTTCAAATACCACAATTAAAGGTTAGTGGAGGAAGATTTCTATTTACATTTTATACAAAATAACAGACCATGGGTCTACCTGGACCAGTTTTGAATACATAATGCATGTTTTAAGTGAATCAGACACCCATGTAATCAGCTTTTCTTTCCTGTGCAACTTCAACAGTGAACCGTTGTTACTGAATATTTCTTGTCAACATGAGACAATCCTAAGGCAAATTACACTATAAAATGATTTTTTGTACGATTTACAAGAAAATACTATTTCAGTTTTCTACTTCAACATTTCACATTTAATTCAATGTGTTACTTTCTGCTACTTTGTAAGTATTTGTGAAATTCAGCAATTACTAAGTGAAAATTATTTAAAAGTAAGTTTTCAGTGTACCCACCACTGCAAAGAAATACCTGCATTTGACTAATTGCAGTATTAATTTCTCATCATGACAATATTTACATTGTACTCTAAATGACTTCAAAGCAGTAGCATGCAGTGGTGATCTAAAAAGTCCACATTTGCTTTATTTCACAATGTAAATTAATGTTCCAGTTACATCTAATAAGTAAATAAACTTACAGTAAACTTGAAAAAACCCCACACCATTCTAATTTGTATTTTTAAAATTTCAACGTAATGAATGTTGTATTTATTATCTCATTAAATTTAAAGGGTTAGTTCACCCCAGAATGAAAATTATGTCATTAATTACTCACCCTCACGTCGTTCCAAACCCATAAGACTTTCATTCATCTTTGGAACACAAATAAAGATCTTTTTGATGCAATGATGTCTGTCTCTCCATTGCCTGCCTTTGCCATGAACATGGTTTAGTCCAAATTTTATGAAGAGACTTGATCGCTTTTTATGATGAAAAGATTTAATTTAGGCTTTTACTCACATGTAAACATTGATCAGCGAACATAAGCAGAAGCTCAACCAAACATGAATAACGCACAGGAACAAACCTCTTCCGGAAGCTCAAACGTGCTGCGTAACACACAAGAATGAACCTCATTGGTTACACAGCAAGTTTGAGCTTCCGGAAGAGGTTTGTTCTTGTGCATTACTCATGTTCGGTTGAGCTTCTGCTGCTGAGTAATTAATGACATAATCAAACTAATAGTGAACTAACCCTTTAAGAAGTTTTACATTTATTTCAAAATAACAATTTTAAGAACATAGTGACATTTTAAATTTCATCTATATTTTGTTTAATAGTAGTATTTATTTAGTAGCCTATTATTTAACTTATTTTCCGATTATCAGTCATCAGCTTGGTGAACACTGCAGTTGTCATGATGATCTCAGTCATGGACACTTTTATTTCACAAAGCTGATTGCTCACTAAAAACTTATTCAGACCAATGTCTGGAAGTGGATGTGAGAGGCGGGATTTATCGTGGGAACAGTGCAATAGCCAATCATAGCACAATGGAAGCACTGCCCCCAACAAACCCATAGGACACTTTATGGGGTCTATTAAAATGTAATGGGCTCAGAGAAGGCTTGAGACGGAGGCATAGCCTCCCTTGCCTCCTCAAAAGGAAATGCCTCTTCTTCAAAGAATACTTTGATAGTGTATATGTGTCCAAATTAATATTGGTACTTTCTTTGTCCTTTTTTTAAAGGTGCTGTATGCAAATTTCCCAAACTGGTTGTTGAACATTGTTGATATTTGAAATCAACCCAAACAAACCCACCCCTCTCTTCATTGCTCCGTCTCCAAAACTCACACTCCAATACTAACAACCCTGCCCCGAGTCGGTCTCGAACCTCGGCCCGATCACTGCTGGCATGCGAGGCAAATGCACTACCAATGATGCTAAACACCTCATTCTCTAGCGGGCGTCAGTGTGCAGTAGTTTAACTGCAAAACTTTCACTACCTGGCCACTGTTACATACGCAATGCGAGTGGATGTCTGTTTATCACAGCTGACGCGCAACAAAATGCTTCACGAAAAATAAAGCGCAGATGATGAACGAATGACAAGGAAGCACATAAAATGAATGTACAGTACACAAGAGTAAATACAAACAAGAGTTTGTTGTTAATCGCCAACAGCAGCTCCAGACAATCAAAACCCAGTGTTACTTGCATGATAAGGAATAAAAGCATCCTCCGTGTCTGTTTTCAGGCCTTCCTGCTTAACTCTCTCCAGCACTGGAAATCTTTTCTAATATAAACATGGGGCCTAAAGCGCTTGCCCAGTCATAAACCTTCATTGCAGTGATATTCTTTTGAGCTCTTTTGTATTGTGTCCCATCTCTCGTTCTGCAGTTTTTGTTTTTTTTTCTTATTATTTTCAAATCTCCCTCTTGCTCATTCTTTCCCCTCGGCCATCATACGCCCCCTAATGCTGATTGGTTACACATTTGTTGTTGGTATCGGCCCAACTAACTTCCAAACAGTGTATTTGTAATAATACTGAGTCCACCTTTAATGCTTTTATTAGATAGGACAGTTACAGATCAGATCAGCATGGGGTGGAGAGAGGGGAATGGGATCACACAGAGCACCTAACTCTCACATTGAGTAGAAATTAACAGTTTGTAACACAGGTGTATCTGAACAGCTGAGGACCATAGGATGTGCTAAGCTATTAGTTAATTTGGTAGTGAGTATGAACTCATTTTATGAAATATAGACCCATTGACATGAAAACAACGGAATGAACGGAATGAACAAGGACAGCAGATGGTGTTTTCATTAGAAGGCGGTGTTTGATTAAAGAATAAACTGCCTGACTTAGCGTGTCCTCTCTATGCTGATCATATTACAGGTTTTCTAATGTTACCGCGGACAAATGCTGCCTATATGACAAAGGAGAGTCAAAAAACTATATTAATATATTGAATATTAACCATGCAGTCACAGAACTGCACACCCGAGTGTAAACTGCCTTTCTACAGGATTGTTTTAAAAGAGTTGAATAAATTTCTCATGTCTCATTTTGATATTTTCTGAATGGGTGGGTGTTGCTTGTAGCAAATTAGTTAAAAAACTGGAAATATGAATAATTAATCATAACTTGTTATAATTATAAATATTTGGATCAGTTAATCAAATTAACTCATGTAGCTTAATTAATATTACAATCAATTAATCTATTCGTCCAGCGAACACTCAGTATTGATCATCTATCAACTCTTCAGAAAGGATATTTTCTGTGGCCACAGAATAACAACTCTTTCTCGGCATGTACCTGTGATCATAATTGTTAAATTGACATCGGTTTATAAGCAGATCAGAATCAACTCGCAAGAATGTGCACAAAAGTTTTATTAAACTAAATCACGAACACATAACTAATCTAACAAACACATACATACAAATTACACATACACGGGAAATGAGAAAGTGGAAATGAATTAAACTGTAGCATAACAGAGGAATGGAGCTATGAAAAGTGTCATTTAACGAGCTTGAAGAACCATCAGTTTCTCACTATAAAGTACCTTTGTTAACAAAGGGGTTTACAACTTAATACTAAATTGCTGTTTAGTGTTCAAATGTATGATACTTACAATTGCCTTAGCTGTTGAAGAGTGTCCAGCTATGCAGTTTCGGGAGAAATTCTTGATGGTTCGTTCCGATGGTGCTGAAGTTGTAATGCATGTTCATTCATTAGGCAGATTTGTCAATGAATTAGTGGAAATGATTCCATTTCAATGGGACTGCATGTCTGTTTCTTGTAGCCTGTACTTTTTCTGATCTCCCAAGTGTCTTTGAAATGTGTGAAGGGAGCAAATGGTGATAGTTCTCAGTGGGGAAACCAGACATCACAGAGTCTGGATGAGGGGTTGTGAAGATTAACTTTTACATTTGTGTGTTTGATCAATCCAGTCATTACAATCCCCCCTTTCACACATTGTTGTCCATCCTATAGACATCAGCGGGCAATGACAAAGATCAGACACACACCTGGCATGCAGGGCTGGTGGTTGTGGTGGTTTCCCTGGCCGCTGGTTTAGCTGGTTACAAGGTTCAGGTCTCTGAGCTTGCTAACCAGGTGTCGAGGTAGCAGGTGCCTTGACAGTGTCACCTGTCGTCCTGATGTCAGTTGGTGTGGGGCAGGTGGTTGTTTGTCTTTGCAGGAAGTGGTTATGGGAGTTGTAGTGTGAAGAGAGTTTCAGACTGACCTAATGCTGGTGGCAGAAGGGCAGTGGGTGGTTGTTAGCATCTGCTCTCAGTCAGAAGGTGTCTGAAGTTTGCAGTGTCACTCTGCTCTTGTGGCGGAGCTGACTTGAGCTGGTCTGAATGGTGTTGTGCGAGCAGTCAGAAGCTTGTGCTTCCCAGTACTTCTCAGGTAAAGAGCTCTCTTACTAGTGTTAGAAGCTCCTGTAGGTTCAATGCAGGCGTGTCCAGTTGTCCGTGTGTCCTTGTCCTCTGAATGGCTGCTGTGTGAAGGGCCTGTAAGAGAAGACTGTTGCTGCCTGCTTTTAGAGATCCTGTGGTGTCTGCAGGATGAGGACGCTCCCATCTATGGCTTCTCACCATGGTAGGTCTGGTACCTGGGTCTGTTGCAATGGTGACAGTTCTGTCCTTGGCTGGCTAGAAGCCTTTTGGAGAAGGGTTTTTCATTGTAGCAATGCTTAGCAATGCAGCCCTGAGTTCTGGATTTTGCAGTTCACAGTTGCTGGTGTGTTACAAACCCTTTTTGAGGAGGCCTTGTGTTTGTTAAAGGCCTTCTGTGTCAGGTCACACAATTGTTGAATAGGCATTGTGTGGGGGCAGAAGGGTACCTTTTTCTTGTGGGGTCCATTTGCAGTTGGTAGGACTGTTTCAGTTCTTTTTGGACGTTGTTAAGCTCCTCTTTGATGCTGCAGAACCTCCATCACACTGCTCTGCCGGGTCTCCATTTGGTACTAATGTTGGCCGTGTAAGGTGTGAATAGCTGATGTGGGGCAGCTGGCAAAAGCAGGGTGCTAAGGTTTTGTGTTGGTGTGCACAAATAAAGAATGTGAGTATCTTTGTTGATGGGTCTGTAAGCAGTCAGCTAATGACGGGTTGTATGTGTAGTCAAACTATTTCTCACAACTGATGGTTCTTCTCAGGTTTGGTCACTAGGAGGGTAACAAATAAAACAAATCAAAATAAAACAATAAGATGGAATCAGAAAGGGAAAGGAAGAAAGGAAGGTTTTACCTTCCTTCCTGATTGCTCCTGTCTGCCTCGCTGCTCACTTGAGCTGGTTTGCGTCTGTAACTCCGTATAGCTTCGATTTGAATCTCTTACTTTTATTCATTGTTGCTTATATTATTAGTACCTTATATTTAATATTGCCTACCACATTAATCTGACATCGCTAGCTTGAAATCTTTGAATCTAAATCGCTGTTACAACGCGTTTGCATCTCGCTAGCTTGTTAACTTGTCATCAGTCTCTTGCGCGCTCCTTTTTCAACGCGCTCATCAAACAGCTGTGGTAAGTTGGATCAGTCTACAAACACGGTGAGTCATGTCATCCTCTCCTAGCATTGTCACATGTTCCATTTGCCACATGTTCAGTATAGCTCTCTCTGTCAGCGACGAGGGATTTACATGTCGTAAATGTAGGGAAATAGTCAGGCTGACAGAGAGAATCTCAGAATTAGAGACACGCATCCAAACTTTAATCAAGGAAAGTAAGAATGCAAGGGCTTCAGATACTGTTTTGGATGCGATTAGCTTAGTGAACTCTGTACATTGTTCGGTTCCGGCTGTAGAGCCCGTGCAGCAGGGCACCTGGGTAACGGTGAGGCGGCCTAGCCGCGGAAAACACCACTTTTCCGTTCCAATAATAACATCAAACAGGTTCTCCCCACTCAGTGATGCACCCACTGAGAATCCTGTTGAAAGTGCCCTAGTTATTGGCGATTCTATTACACGGAACGTGAAAATAGAGACACCAGCCACCATAGTCACATGTTTGCCGGGAGCCAGAGCACCTGACATCAAAGCAAATTTAAAAGTGCTGGCTAATGCTAATCGTAAATACTCTAAAATTATTATTCACATCGGCACTAATGATGTTCGACTTCGCCAGTCGGAGATCACTAAAATTAACATTAAAGAGGTGTGTGAACTCGCAAATACAATGTCAGGAGAAGTAATTTGCTCTGGTCCCCTTCCTGTTCGTCGGAGTGATGAGATAGTTAGCAGATTATCATCACTCAATGGCTGGCTGTCTAAGTGGTGTCCGCAAAATAATATAGGTTTTATAGACAATTGGAAAAGTTTTTGGGGCAGACCTGACCTGTTGAAAAGAGATGGTATTCATCCCTCTCGGGATGGTGCTGCTCTTCTCTCTAGTAATATGGCACATAGTCTTAGAGCTGAAACATGACAAACTGTGGCCCAGGTCAGGAAGCAGACTGACCGGCTAAACCGACCGTCTGCTAGCTGCCTCACGTTACAGAAGTCAAATAATTCCCAACACATAGAAACTCTTACACCTAGATATTATCACATAGAGACTGTGTCTGTACCCCGAATTAGTAAAAACAAAAAACTTCCAAACCCATTTAATGGTAAAAATTTAATTGATGTTCAACAAATAAAAAATAGAGATAGTAATGATAAACAAATGATAAAGCTTGGGTTGCTAAATATTAGATCCCTTTCATCAAAATCACTTATTGTAAATGATATTATCACAGACAATAATCTAGATATGCTGTGTTTGACAGAAACTTGGCTAAAACCGGACGATTACATTACTTTAAATGAGTCTAGCCCTCAAGGTTATGATTATCGACACAATCCTCGTCAGAAAGGCAAAGGGGGAGGTGTTGCTGTAATTTATAGTAATATTTATAGTATTAGTCAAAAGTCTCTCAAATATAATTCCTTCGAAGTGATGGTACTTTACGTAACATTATGTAAGTTGACATTTGTGTTGGCTACTGTATACAGGCCACCAGGACACCATACAGACTTTATCAAAGAATTTGCTGATTTTCTATCGGAGTTAGTACTAGCAGCAGATAAAGTACTTGTTGTTGGTGACTTTAATATTCATGTAGATAATGAAA
Organism: Elopichthys bambusa; assembly: GCA_037101425.1. Taxonomy (NCBI): domain Eukaryota; kingdom Metazoa; phylum Chordata; class Actinopteri; order Cypriniformes; family Xenocyprididae; genus Elopichthys; species Elopichthys bambusa. The sequence continues at coordinate 18,073,175 of CM074448.1, read as the reverse complement.
AAGACTCATTGGGATTGGCATTTGCAGATATTCTAAACTCTATTGGTGTTAGACAACACGTGTCAGGACCCACTCATTGTCGTAACCATACCTTAGATCTAATATTGTCATATGGAATTGATATTGATGCCGTTGAAATTCTGCAGCAGAGTGACGACATCTCAGATCATTACCTAGTCTCGTGTATACTACATTTAGTCAAAACAGCTAAACTGCCTCCCTGCAATAAATTTGGTAGAACCATCACTTCTACCACTAAAGAACGCTTTATAAATAATCTTCCTGATCAGTTTCATCGCCTTAGCATGCCAGACAGCTTAGAAGACCTCGATGTTGCAACGGAAACTATTGCCTCTGTCTTTTCAAGCACATTAGACTCAGTTGCTCCTTTGCGTTTAAAAAAGATTAAGGAAATTAATCCAACGCCGTGGTACAACGAGCACACTCAGGCCCTAAAGGTAGCAGCCAGAAAAATGGAACGCAGCTGGAAGAAAACAAAACTAGAAGTATTTCGCATTTTGTGGAGGGAGAGAATGGTTGAGTACAGAAAGGCCTTAAAATCTGCTAGATCTGCCTATTTTTCAAAACTTTTAGAAGAAAATAAACAAAACCCTAGGTATTTATTTGATAAATTAACAAGAAATAAAGCTTCAACTTCTGATGTTTCCAAAGAGCACAGCAGTGATGACTTTATGAACTTCTTTACTTGCAAGATTGATAATATTAGAAAAAAAATTATAACCGCGCAACCGTCTACTACAGTATTGCGTCAGACGGTGCATTGTAGTATCCCTGAGGAAAAATTCAATTCATTTACTCCTTTAAGAGAGGAAGAATTGTCTAAACTTGTTAAATCGTCAAAATCGACAACATGTATGTTAGACCCTATACCAACTAAGCTATTGAAAGAGATGCTTCCAGAGGTCATAGATCCTCTTCTTAATATCGTTAATTCATCTTTATCACTAGGATACGTACCAAAAACTTTTAAGTTGGCTATTATTAAACCTCTTATTAAAAAACCACAACTTGATCCTAGAGAATTAGTCAATTACAGGCCAATCTCAAATCTCACTTTTCTGTCAAAAATACTTGAAAAGGCAGTATCATCACAACTATGTTCCTTTTTAGGAAGAAATAGTATCTATGAGGATTTCCAGTCAGGATTTAGACCATACCATAGTACTGAAACTGCTCTCATTAGAGTTACTAATGATTTGCTCTTATCATCAGATCGTGGTTGTATCTCTCTATTAGTGTTACTGGATCTTAGTGCTGCATTTGACACTATTGATCACAATATTCTTTTAAATAGACTCGAAAATTATGTTGGCATTAGTGGAATTGCATTGTCATGGTTCAAATCATACTTATCTGACCGTTATCAGTTTGTAGAAGTAAATGAAGAGAGGTCATATCGATCACAAGTTGAATATGGAGTACCGCAAGGCTCTGTACTAGGACCATTGCTTTTCATTCTGTACATGCTACCCTTAGGAGATATCACCAGGAAGCATGGCGTTAGTTTTCACTGTTACGCTGATGATACTCAGCTCTATATTTCTTCGCGCCCTGACGAAACTTACCAATTCACAAAATTAACGGAATGCATAGCTGATATAAAAAATTGGATGACCAGTAATTTCCTACTACTTAATTCAGAAAAAACAGATATTCTAATTTTTGGACCAAAAACTTCCTCACGTAATAACCTAGAATACTGTCTAACACTTGATGGCTGCTCTGTTAAGTCTTCGTCGTCAGTTAGGAACCTGGGTGTGCTCTTTGATACCAATCTTTCATTTGAAGGCCATGTTTCTAGCATCTGTAAAACCGCATTCTTCCATCTTAAAAATATATCTAAATTACGACATATGCTCTCGATGACAAATGCGGAACAGTTAGTTCATGCGTTCATGACCTCAAGGCTAGATTACTGTAACGCTCTACTAGGTGGTTGTTCTGCTCGCCTGATAAATAAACTACAGCTCGTACAAAATGCAGCAGCTAGAGTTCTTACTAGATCTAGGAAGTATGACCATATCAGCCCGGTTCTGTCAACACTGCATTGGCTTCCTGTTAAACATCGTATAGATTTTAAAATCTTGATAATTACCTACAAAGCACTAAATGGTTTAGCTCCCCAGTACCTGAGCGAGCTCTTAATGCATTATAGTTCTTCGCGTCTATTACGATCTCAAAATTCAGGCCAGCTAATAATACCTAGAATATCCTGCAGGTGGTAGATCCTTCTCCTATTTGGCACCTAAACTCTGGAACATTCTTCCTAGCATTGTTCGGGAAGCAGACACACTCTGTCAGTTTAAATCTAAACTAAAAACACATCTCTTTAACCTGGCATACACATAACACATTATCAATTTATTTTTTCAAATCCGTTAAAGGATTATTAGGCTGCATAAATTAGGTCAGCCGGAACCAGGAACACTTCCAATAACACCAGATGTACTCGTTACATCAGAAGAAGAATGGCATCTACGCTAATATTAGTCTTTCTGTTTATCCCGAGGTTTACCGTAGTCAGCCGGATCCGGGCCGTATCCGGGTGAGATCGAGGACCTGCGCCATGACACAACCACAACACAGCCCTGAAGTATCAGCAGAGATTGAGTCAACTAGATCATCCACTATGAAGGCCTCATCAACATGACAACCAGTGGCACATCTCCTCAACAACCGTCCATACCGGTGTGATGAATACGATCCTCAACTGGATGGAACTGAATTAAACACTTTGAATGTTGCGATCGTATCTGACTTATGATAGCAACCTGAGTCGTAACAAAGCACTGTTCGCCAGAGGAGAACTGGCCCCCCGACTAAGCCTGGTTTCTCCCAAGGTTTTTTCTCCATTTTAACACCTGTTTGCCACCTGATGTCACCTGTTGGAGTTTGGGTTCCTTGCCGCTGTCGCCTTTGGCTTGCTTAGTTGGGGACACTTGACAATTGACATTTGATATTCAACAGTGCTTTGATCTACCTGCATTGACACTATTCCTTAAGAGCTGCTGTGCAGCCAAAATAATGTACCAGTTATCACTGTAAAGCTGCTTTGACACAATCTACATTGTAAAAAGCGCTATATAAATAATGGTGACTTGACTTGACTTGACCTATTTAGTTTAAGCCAGGAGATATGGCTAAGCAGGTGTCACTTGTTCAAGTAAATGCTGCAGTAGACTCATAAAACCATAAGGGGCCTGATAGCTAAGCTAGTAGGGACAAACCAAACACCTCAAGGTCAATAAACAGAAACAATAGGAAGTGTTTCTAGTGGTTCTCTCTGGGGGCTTACAGTGAGTTTGAACGGTAACCATACTTCGTGGACTATGCCTGGCACTGATGAGTGAGGAGGGGTAGAGAAGAAACAGGGGTTAGGCTACTAATAACTTGTATAGCTCATTAAGGAAACAACAGTTGCTAGAACTACTGTATTCCTATACAGAGAGAGAAGATGGTGATGGTAAAGTAACTAAAATAAGGTAAAAGTTGAATGTCCATATAGCTCCCGAAAACTAAAAGGAAAGATAAATAAACAATTTGATTTAAATCTGATTAAATTCAACTTAGCTGAATAGGGACAAAGTCCCTTTAAGACAAGTCATTTCATTCAGCGGCCATCTTTGAAACCCTCTCGGGCATGCAAATGTAGCTCCTATCTCTTTGAATGGGGAAACATCAACTTCTCTAAAGCTGTTTGCCAAGATTTCAATTAAATTTAATATTTGAAATCACCAATAAAATCTGACAACAATTGTCTCATAAATTTTGTTTCTGAACATAAAATCATGACATAAAAAGGCATTTTTTCAGGCTAGATCAAGCTAATGCGCATGCGCAGTCCTAACTGCACATCTATACAGGAAGTGCGCGTCTGACTGTTTCTATAGGAACCGGAGCTTCTAACAGCCGCCGCAGTGATACAATGACTTTACCAATCGGCGATTAGCTCTTATCTAGAAGGCGGGACTTATTCCGCCATATTGCGCGTTGCACATTCTCCCATTTAAAACAATACAAGTGACACATCTTGTGTTATTCTATAGTCTTTGATAGGGATATTCAGCCTAAAACCAAAGTTAATAAATAAAATAAAATAAAATAAAATAGAGAAGGAGTAAAGTCAAAATAAAATAACACAGAACCAAAGTATATGTGGGAAGGACCAACCTAACTGAGACCGAAAAGTATGTTAGAGCTCAACAGAGGGTGAAACCAAGAGTGAGGAGAGGCAGTGAGAGAGGAGGGATTTAACACATTATACTCACACCGTATCAAAGTGTTAGTCGGATGCTAACAGCTAACGGTTGATGTAAAGGGTTTTAACTTGTATACCTGTAGGGCTGCTAAAGAGCTAGCTTTGGCTACACTTGGTAAGTTGAAATTTTATCCTCCTATGCTGTTTAAGTTCAGCGCTTTCAGGTTCTATGTCAGAATGCCAGTTTAGTATTGGCACTGTTCACGTAAGCAGCAAGACTCATGCATGCTGATGCAGGAGCTGGCCAATAATGAGTCGGCGTTCTGACATAGAACCTGGAAGCACTGAATGTAAACAACACAGGAGAATGACACAGAAGAGAAGATATTGTTGAATAAAGTTGTTATTTTTGTTTTGTTTTTGTGCACAAAAAGTATTGTCGTCGCTTCATAAAATTAACGTTGATCCACTGCAGTCACGTGGACTATTTAAAAAATATCTTTAGTACCTTTCTGGACCTTAAAATTGGTGGTTAAATTGCTGTCTATGGAAGAGTCAGATACCTCTCATCAAAAATATCTTAATTTGAAGATAAACGAAGGTCTTATGGGTTTGGAACGACATGAGGGAGCAATTAATGACTATTTTCATTTTTGGGTGAACTAACCCTTTAAGTATTGAGTAATAAGCAAGCATTGACCCACAGCAGAGCTGCCTATCTCTCACTGTGGGTAAGCTGCTCTGATGATGTAAGGGATCATCTGGGTTTGTTTGTTTTGGGTGGGTTTTGTCATGTGTTTTAGTTCTGTGTTAATTTTTTTTTTTTTGAGTTTGTTGCCATGGCTTTTCATTGTTTGATTAGTGTTTGCAGCTGTGGTTCATCTCATTAATTAGTTTGTCTCTGTGTATTTAAGCCCTGTGTTTTATTCTGTTCTTTGTCAGTTCTCATCAAGTGTATCTGGTTGTCCCATTCCTGTTTGTCTTTTTGTTTTTGAGTATAAAGTTCCATCCATGATGCAAATCTTTCACTCCACCACATCCCAAAGGTGCTCCTTTGGACTGAGATTTGGTTCTGTTGAGGACATTTGAGTATAGTGAACTCACTTTCATTTTCAAGAAACCAGTTTGAGATAATTTGAGCTTTGTAACATGGCGCATTATCCTGTTTAAAGTAGCTATCAGAAGATGGGTACATTGTGGTCATAATGGGATGAACATGGTCAGCAACAATACTCAGGTAGGCTGTGGCATTTAAATGATGCTCAATTAGTACTAACCAATGCATCATTGGTTAAGTGCTCACACGTAGAATCGTCAGGCCAGCTAAGCGATAGTGATGAGTTTTCAAAGAAAATGGCGGCAAGTAGTAATTTGTTGTCTAATTTGCTACAGGATGTGGCAGATCAGCTGGAGTTGTAAGCTAGTTTCACCTAACGTTATTCGCATTATGCCGAAATATTTAAACTATTTTCCAAAAATAAAAACATGAAGCTGAAGCTACTTATGTGATCCCCCACAGCATCATTGTCATCGAGTCTGGTTGATAGCTAGCTATAACTTTAGCGAAATGACAAATAACTTTAATGCCGTAAATGTTTTAAATTGGGAGCACTGAGAAAACTTTATACGACGATCAGATGGTCTCGTATTGTCCCATCCATCGTCATGGTTAACGTGGGTAGACGATATGAAGAAGTGGCCAGAGGTAATCTATGGGGACTGTCAGGAGTTGATGGAGCAGCATGTAGAGGGCATAGGAGAAGACTGGAATTATTTTAAATCAGTTCTGTTAAACAAGAGATAACTTTGTGATTTGTGTTTTAGAAAATGTATAATTTAATATAAGTTGTATAAAATCAGTTGTAAGAGTGTTTGTTGTCATCAGGAAGCTAAAGACACCTTCTACTGACCTTCATGTAGAGGTAATATTTCACCATTTAATTTTCATATGTAATAAACCAAGATGGAATTCATTTGCAAACTTGACATGACTTATTCCATTTAAATCAGAAGACCTAATTCCTTTAAGTTTTAAGGGGAATCTACAGAGCTCACATTACATGGTTTTATTAAAAAATACTGACAGCTAACATCTGGCCACATTTTAAAGATTAAAAAAACTTCACAAAAGATAACATCTGATCATATTGTAAAGGTTTATAGAAATAACTATTTACAGATAGGTAACATCTGGTCACATTGTAAAGGTTTATAAAAATAACTACATACACTATTTACACTGATTAGTTAAAAGCAAAACCAAAGCACAGACAGACGTGGAACACACCTACAAATCAACACTTATTCATCCTCTACATCAGAAATTATGTTTCTTAGAAAGTTACACAGGGCAAATTCTCAAAATTGTATAAATTTTAGGGGTGAGATTAATTGGAACTGTTGTAAGAAAGGATTTTGAAGTTCTTCAGTCATATGACCCGCTCAACGTGGACACGTACATTGGTGATGTGCCTGGTGTTGGTGGTGTTGTTTCAGATGTACAGTATCAGATGTAGGTGGCTTCAGGTTGAGTTGTGATTTAGAAACGTAGTTGTGGTCAGAGACAGATGGATTGTCATTGTGTTTCTGCAACACAGTTCAGGGGCATGTGGATGTGATCATCCTCCACAGTTGCTCATCGATGCATCTGTGGAAATAATATAGCCATAAACATATTTTTACATTAGTACTAATACATCATGAGAATTAATATATGATAGCACCCATACTTTCACAGAACAGTGTGTGAGAGAGAGATGCATTAAAAACGAGACAGTATACACACAATCTCTAACTCTAGTGTTAATAAGTAGGTCAATATTAATATCTGAATGAGAGATGTAGCTAGCTGGCCTGCTAGCATCTGCAATCTCTACAGGAATAATGTAAACTATTGTAAACTATTGACTGTTTACTATCGTAAATATGTGCCACTGTACTATCGTGAATATGAAATATATAGGTGGCAATGGTAATAATGCAAGATTTGTTGTATTTTGTTATCTGCTCGTTACTGATCTCAAATGTATTCATAGAACGGATTTTACAAATCTTATGTTAGTCTAACAAGCACATAGCTAGCTAAGTTAGCTTACCTGAATCTGACAACCTGTTCAGCACCCGGCGTGACTTCTTTACCAGAACATTGTAGCCGAGCCATTTCTCGGGGTAAGGGTGTTCGTCATTCTGCTTCCCGTCCATTAAATGGTACGAACACACATAAGGGCGCTTGGATGGGCACTTCAAGTTTAGCGCCTTCAGCCATTGCTGAAGCCTTCTCATCTTAAGGTGCACCGCAACACTCCGACCACTTCACATTGTGTTCGTAACATCGTTGATGCATTTGTTCTCTCTTCTTAATCCAATTGTTATGGCAGCCCCTATCTGAGCATATAATACTTAACATATTTGCTTTCTGTTATCATCTACCGTTACAGCTATAGGATTACTGCTAGCAAGTAGCTTAAGTCCCTCTCAGCAGGAAGTAAGATGGCAAAACGAACGTAATGGCGTCACCCTTGTTGTCGCGAAAACAAGGTGATCTCACACGCGAGAGCTACAACCTGTCACTACAAAGCCAGAGTAATCGAGCAAGCGCTTCAGTCAACGATGAACCAATGGTAAGCAAGCCCTAATTATCATACATGATAAAGAAATGTAAGAATAAATATGAAAATAAATAAAAAAAATGTTGAAATAAATAAATGTTAAAATAAATCAATCTGGAAATAAATACATATTGGAATAAATAAATGCATAAATAAATAAATATAAAATAAATGGAAAAATAAATAAAATAATAAATAAATAAAATTAGAAATAATTAAAAAATAAAAGCAGAAAATAATGAATTAAGGGGGAAATAACTTAAAAAATGAATTTTATTAAAAATGAATCATTTATTTTATCAAGTCGTTTATTTATTTATTCATCTATTATCACATTTATTTACCTATTTATCTATTTATTCATTTATATATTTATTTATTTATTCATTCATTTTCAATTTCTGCAGGTTTGGTCCTCCATACTAAGGGGCCCAAAGTGTCCCAAGAAAATACCCATTACACCATTACACCACCATCACCAGCCTGAACCACTGATACAAGGCAGGATGGATCCATAATAATCCCAGTAGATCAGCAATTTCTGAAATACTCAGACCAGCCCTCCAGCACCAACAACCATGCCACTTTCAAAGTAACTTCAATCACATTTCTTTCCCATTTTGACAGTTTTACCAGTTTTAACTGCCATGTGATTGCCTAATTTGATATTTGCATTAACAAGCAGTTGAACAGGTGTACTTATAAAAGTGTCTGATGATTGCATATGTGTGTGAGTGTAAGTGTAAGATGTTTGTTTGAATAAATCTGTCATAAAAATATTTATTTTAATGTTTATATTTTATTTACATTTAAAATTTGAAATGTAATTATATTATAAACTACCTTTATTGCAATTAAAATGTTAATTTACAACTGCATTTGATTATTAAATCAATTTGATATTACACAGAAACCACTGTTCTTACCAGAAAGATGTGGGAGCGCTTAGTCCTGCCAGGGCTGAGGTGCACAAATCCCTCCCAACATGAAAATCTAGAATGAAATGTTGAGCGCGATTAGAATGCATGGTTAAGCAATCTCTCCAGAGACACTAACTAATTAATAATCAAAAAACTGCAAACATTTCAATATAATGTAGAACAAATTGTTTACTTAAATGTATTTTTCTTTTCCTTCTGGCATGTCCTGCAACAGACAGACAACCGCCTTTGATTTTTAATAGAGATTGTGGTATAGCTCTCATTAGGTATTATACGCCTCCTTGGTTTAGACAAACATGTAATCCAACCCTAGACACCAATTTAGTTACAGACTTGAGGAACTGACATATTAGACTGCCAAAAATTTTTTTTTACTCTTTATAAAGTCAACCTACAAATGGCTTACACTAGATATAGTTGAGTCTAAACTGGGATGGGTCGAGTAAAAAAAAAAAACCACACACACACACTTCACCTTTAAGATATTTTCACAGACATGGCCAAAAGTGTAATAATATATAATGGTTCTATTATGCAACCTTCAGTTCATGTTTAGCAGTAAGCATGAGCTCTGCCTGTGTTTATATTGCAGGATACAGTATGTCTACGGCAGAATGCAGGGTTTTAGGAAACCAGCCTTCCAGATGTGCCTTCCAAGGCACAGCCCCGTCTTTCCCCTGAGGAGCATTACCACCTGCTTGACCTCTGCTGATCACCAGATGGAACAATCCAAACTGCTTCCCCATAACATCAGTGGAGGATGTCCTTCAAGAGCCTTTCCAAAATCCAAAATGCCTCTGAGTTCTAGTCAAACCACTTCAGTGATTTGGCCTCAAGTCACGTTTAAGTCAAAGAAACTGTTTGGAAGGTTTTTAAGGAGATGGTTTGGGTTTGAGGAATTTATAAACTAGGAACTTGTTGTGAGTCACGCTTATAAAGGAACAGTTTACCCCAAAAAAATAATAAAAAGTAATAGTGTGAAATACATACAAAAGAACTGCTGTGTATTTTATTAATGTAATTTATTCCTGTGATTGCAAAAATGAATTTTCAGCAGCCATTACTTCAGTATTCAGTGTCAGGTCTTTCAGAAATCATGCTGATTTGGTGCTCAATTATTATTGGTGCTCAATTTTTAATAATAAATCTTTTTATCAGTGTTGAACACAGTTTTTGCTGCTTAATATTTTTGTGGAAACAGTGATACAATTTGTTTTCAGGATTCTCTGATTAATAGAAAGTTCAAAATAATAGCATTTATTGGAATTTGAAATCTTATGTAACATTATAAATGTCTTTACTGTCAATAGTTATTGAGCCCTTGTGGAATAAAATTATTAATGTCTTTCTTCCTTGGTGAGCATAAAAGAGGTTTCAAAAACATTCAGTATTAATTAAACATTAATTATTTGAAACTTTTGCCTGGTAGTGTAGATTTAGAAAAAAAAGCAGTAGAAAGTAACTGTTACAATACAGAAGGGTCAGAAGCAGAAGGTAACAGAATGTGATGTTTATTGACAACCAGCAGAGTTTAACAGTAGTGCAGGTGAGGATTACATGGGTCTTGCTGTGCAGAGTGAATGATGATGTGAGTTTCCAGTCCTTAGAAGTGAAAATCCGGGATGTGGCAAACGGGGAACACAGACGACGATGAAGAACACTCACACACAGACGAGGAACACAGGAGGAGACTTGGGAACGCTGGAGACAGGTAAGAAGATCGTTGAGAGTCCTTGTGGTAAGCATAGAGGTAAGTCTAAGTGCAAACGAGACTGGACAGTGACTGTGTGTGTTTGAGCGTCTTTTAACTAGTGAGGCTGAGTGAGCTGATGAGGTGCAGGTGCGGGTGCGGGTGATCAGTACTCAGGAGAGGGAGTGCGCGGTGATTGGATGGAGTTGGAGTCTGGCGTGTCTGTGACAGTAATTAAGAGGGGGAAAAAAACAGCTATTTGTTTATGTGACACACTTACCATCAAGACTCCTAATTACATGTAATGGCTTGACTAATAGGCCATTTTCTACCATGTTTGTGAATGGAGAGAATACAGCACACATGCATGATTTTCAGAGCGTACAAATACATGCTGCCTAATGCAAGCATATTAAGATAAGAGAGAGAGAAAAAAAGAATAATTCTTCTTACCATGTGACCAGCTGCCCTCTATAAATTCTTCTTTAATATGTGGTGTTGAAAGAACAACCCACAAAATTTTAAAGTTTACCTTCAAGCTGGGTAATGCCTTTCAAACCTTCTATACCAGTGTTTCAGAAACCTGTCCTAGGGATCCCCCACCACTGCATATTTTCACAATATTTTATTGTCTCCCTCATCTAACACACCTGATTCAAATCATTAGATCATTAGACTGAAAAACCCAAAATGGGTGTGTCCGATAAGAAAGACATCCAAATTGTGCAGTGATGTGGGGTCCCCAGGACAGGTTTGAGAAACGCCATTCTAAACAAATAAATTCTAAACAAATATTAAAACTAAAGTAGTTGTGGAAGACGCAGGTTTAAGTCCGACCTGCAACAATTACCTTAAAATAAGTTTTATCCCATTCAGTAAGTACATACTGCAAGCTCTGCAAATCAATATTTAAGAGATATTATGAATTTTATATCTAGATCTGTCTTGGCTCTGCACTTTAATAGTTTCCATGGGGACTCAGTTATATCTGGAATGCTGAACAGAATATTTGGAAGTATCTGTCTTATAAACTTATGAGCCAGAAATGGCACAATATAGGGGAAAACAAACAAAAAATTAAATAAATGAAAACTGACACCAATATGCAGGCTTTTAAATGGTAAGATGTAAATTGGCTGATTAGATCTGGCTACACATTAGTTTGGTAATGATCAGTAATGAATATTTACATTAAAATAAGTTGTAAATGAATAAAAGCATTCATGTTCGAGTATAATACTTAAAATGACAATCTTTTTATCAAATGAATAATGGTTTGCTCTACATTATGAACACAATTACTGAAGTTTTTCAAAGGAGCCTAGAAACGTAATTTTTTTTCTCAGATGTACTTTTTAAAGAAACTGACAGTAGAAGAGTTGACAAGTTTGTGCATGCTTTATGGCCTCATAATACCTGATATAATTAAAATGATACGCTGGCATCTCATTTCTTTCACTTTTTATTACTGATCCCAGTCCTGCATCTGAACTTGTGTCATTAACAAATGCTGTCGGATTTGTATCTTTTGGTGTATTTTCACACTTGGTTCCATTGCACAGTTGCACAGTCAATTCCACACACAGTAGATGCTGTCATCCACTGTGTCAATTAATTTCAAATAAATATGCAAGTTTATGCACATTACAGTATAATGAGAATGAGATTTTATGCTAATAAGAATTGGGAGGGGGGTGCTTAATTGTCATGGAAATAATGTCACAATGCAAAAAAATCTTTAACATTTCTTACATGATTATTAATTATTATAAATTATTATTATTTATTTTATTTTTTTTAATTTTGGGGTGAAACATGTTCTTATAGAGATTCACCAATATAGATAACCTAAAAGCTCCAGAGATGTGTGTCATATTTAGTCTATAATAAAAAGGACTTTTAGTTTAGTAATTTAGTAATTCATTAAAATTTTAAATAGTGCCCAATATTTTATATTTTATTTTTTTGTCAGAAATTCTGTTGTCCGTTCTAATTTTTCTAGGTTCTGTGATTTATGATTTATTACAAATATATTATCCAAAATGGTGGTAATCAATTAATGCATACAATTTGAACTATTTTATCATATTTTAAAAATGTAATCAATTTACATTTGAACAATTTTTGGCAAACAAAGTGATGTGCAACAGAGGTTTACTCTTTAAATTAAAACATGGATGAAGACATTCCTTAAAAAATGTTTTAAAGTGCCTCTAATATGGTTTTCGGCTATTACCTTTCATGTTGTTTGTTATATAGCTGTTTGTGAATGTAAAGGTGGGGATTGATTGCTCCTGTCTGCCTCGCTGCTCAGAATAGTCTGTAACTCCGTATAGCTTTGTTTTGAATCTCTTCATTCATTGTTGCTTATATTATCATTACCTTATATATAATATTGCCTACCACATTAATCCGACGTCGCTAGCTTTTAATCTTTGAATCTAAATCGCTATTACAACGCGTTTGCATTTCGCTAGCTTGTTAACTTGTCATCAGTCTCTCGCGCGCTAATTTTTTCAACGCGTTCATCAAACAGCTGTCAAGGTAAGGTAAGTCGAACAGTCTGCAAACACGGTGAGTCATGTCATCCTCTCCTAGTGTTATATCGTGTTCTGCTTGCCACATGTTCAGTATAGCTTTCTCTGTCAGCGACGAGGGATTTACATGTCATAAATGTAGGGAAATAGTCAGGCTGACAGAGAAAATCTCAGAATTAGAGACACGCATCCAAACTTTAATTGAGGATAGTAAGAACGTAAGGGAGTCAGATACTGTTTTGGATGCGACTAGCTTAGTGAACTCTGTACATTGTTCGGTTCCGGCTGTAGAGCCTGTGCAGCAGGGCACTTGGGTAACAGTCAGGTGGCCTAGCCGTGGAAAACACCACTCTTCCGTTCCAATAAGAACATCAAACAGGTTCTCCCCACTCAGTGATACACCCACTGAGAATCCTGTTTAAAAAGTGCCCTAGTTATTGGCGATTCTATTACATGGAACGTGAAAATAGAGACACCAGCCACCATAGTCACATGTTTGCTGGGAGCCAGAGCACCTGACATCAAAGCAAATTTAAAAGTGCAGGCTAATGCTAATTGTAAATACTCTAAAATCATTATTCACATCGGCAATAATGACGTTCGACTTCGCCAGTCGGAGAGCACTAAAATTAACATTAAAGAGGTGTGTGAACTCGCAAGTACAAAATGTCAGGAAAAGTAATCTGCTCTGGTCCCCTTCCTGTTCATCGGAGTGATGAGATAGTTGGCAGATTATCATCACTCAATGGCTGGCTGTCTAAGTGGTGTCTGCAGAATAATATAGGTTTCATAGACAATTGGAAAAGTTCTTGGGGGAGACCTGACCTGTTGAAAAGAGATGGTATTCATCCCTCTCGGGATGCTGCTGCTCTTCTCTCTAGTAATTTGGCACATAGTCTTAGAGCTGAAACATGACAAACTGGGGTCCAGGTCAGGAAGCAGACAGACTGGCTAAACCGACCGTTTGCTAGCTGCCTCACGTTACAGAAGTCAGAAAATTCCCAACACATAGAAACTCTTACACCTAGATATTATCACATAGAGACTGTGTCTGTACCCAGAATTAGTAAAAACAAAAAACTTCCAAACCCATTTAATGGTAAAAATTTAATTGATGTTCAACAAATAAAAAATAGAGATAATACTGATAAACAAATGATAAAGCTTGGGTTGTTAAATATTCAATCCCTTTTTTCAAAAGCACTTGTTGTAAATGATATTATCACAGACAATAATCTAGATTTGCTGTGTTTGACAGAAATCAGACGATTACATTACTTTAAATGAGTCTAGCCCTCAAGGTTTTGATTATTGACACAATCCTCGTCAGAAAGGCAAAGGGGGAGGTGTTGCTGTAATTTATAGTAATATTTACAGTATTAGTCAAAAGTCTTTCAAATATAATTCCCTCGAAGTGATGGTACTTAATGTAACATTATGTAAGTTGACATTTGTGCTGGCTACTGTATACAGGCCACCAGGACACCATACAGACTTTATCAAAGAATTTGCTGATTTTCTGTCGGAGTTAGTACTAGCTGCAGATAAAGTCCTTGTTGTTGGTGATTTTAATATCCATGTAGATAATGAAAAAGACGCATTAGGATTGGCATTTACAGACATTCTAAATTCTATTGGAGTTAGACAACACGTTTCAGGACCCACTCATTGTCGTAATCATACTTTAGATCTAATATTGTCACATGGAATCGATATTGATGCCGTTGAAATTCTGCAGCAGAGCGACAACATCTCAGATCATTATCTAGTCTCGTGTATACTACATTTAGTCAAGGCTGCTAAACTGCCTCCCTGCCATAAATATGATAGAACCATCACTTCTACCACTAAAGATCGCTTTATAAATAATCTTCCTGATCAGTTTCATCGCCTTAGCATATCAGACAGCTTAGAAGACCTCGAAGTTGCAACAGAAACTATTGCCTCTGTCTTTTCCAGCACATTAGACTCAATTGCTCCTTTGCGTTTAAAAAAGATTAAGGAAATTAATCCAATGCCGTGGTACAATGAGCACACTCAGGCCCTAAAGGTAGCAGCCAGAAAAATGGAGGGCAGCTGGAAGAAAACAAAACTAATGTTTTTCGCATTTCGTGGAGAGAGAGAATGATTGAGTACAGAAAGGCCTTAAAATCTGCTAGATCTGCCTATTTTTCAAAACTTTTAGAAGAAAATAAGCACAACCCTAGGTATTTATTTGATACAGTGGCTAAATTAACAAGAAATAAAGCTTCAACTTCTGATGTTTCCAAAGAGCACAGCGATAATGACTTTATGAAGTTCTTTACTTGCAAGATTGATAATATTAGGAAAAAAAATTATAACCATGCAACCGTCTACTACAGTATTGCGTCAGACAGTGCATTGTAGTGTCCCTGAGGAAAAATTCAATTCATTTACTGCTTTAAGAGAGGAAGAATTGTCTAAACTTGTTAAATCATCAAAATCAACAACATGTATGTTAGACCCTATACTGACTAAGCTATTGAAAGAGATGCTTCCAGAGGTCATAGATCCTCTTCTTAATATCGTAAATTCATCTTTATCATTAGGATACGTACCAAAAACTTTTAAGCTGGCTATTATTAAACCTCTTATTAAAAAACCACAACTTGATCCTAGAGAATTAGTCAATTATAGGCTGATCTCAAATCTCACTTTTCTGTCAAATATACTTGAAAAGGCAGTATCATCATAACTATGTTCCTTTTTTAGAAAGAAATAGTATCTGTGTCAGGATTTAGACCGTACCATAGTGCTGAGACTGCTCTCATTAGAATTACTAATGATTTGCTCTTATCATCAGATCGGGGTTGTATCTCTCTATTAGTGTTACTGGATCTTAGTGCTGCATTTGACACTATTGAACACAATATTCTTTTAAATAGACTCGAAAATTATGTTGGTATTAGTGGAATTGCATTGTCATGGTTCAAAACATACTTATCTGACTGTTATCAGTTTGTAGTAGTAAATGAAGAGAGGTCATATCGATCACAAGTTGAATATGGAGTACCGCAAGGCTCAGTACTAGGACCACTGCTTTTCACTCTGTACATGCTACCCTTGGGAGATATCATTAGGAAGCATGGTATTAGTTTTCACTGTTACGCTGATGATACTATATTATACGCTCTATATTTCTTCGCGCCCTGACGAAACCCAAAATTAACGGAATGCATAGCTGATATAAAAAATTGGATGACCAGTAATTTCCTACTACTAAATTCAGAAAAAACAGATATTCTAATTTTTGGACCAAAAACTTCTTCACGTAATAACCTAGAATACTGTCTAACACTTGATGGCTGCTCTGTTAAGTCTTCGTCGTCAGTTAGGAACCTGGGTGTGCTCTCTAATACCAATCTTTCATTTGAAGACCATGTTTCTAGCATCTATAAAACCGCATTCTTCAATCTTAAAAATATATCTAAACTACGACATATGCTCTCAATGACAAATGCGGAACAGTTAGTTCATGCGTTCATGACCTCAAGGCTAGATTACTGTAACGCTCTACTGGGTGGTTGTTCTGCTCGCCTGATAAATAAACTACAGCTCGTACAAAATGCAGCAGCTAGAGTTCTTACTAGAACTAGGAAGTATGACCATATTAGCCCAGTTCTGTCAACACTGCATTGGCTTCCTGTTAAACATTGTATAGATTTTAAAATCTTGCTAATTACTTACAAAGCACTAAATGGTTTAGCTCCCCAGTACCTGAGCGAGCTATTAATGCATTATAGTCCTTCGCGTCTATTGCGATCTCAGAATTCAGGCCAGTTGATAATACCTAGAATATCAAAATCAACTGCAGGCGGTAGATCCTTCTCCTATTTGGCACCTAAACTCTGGAACAATCTTCCTAGCATTGTTCGGGAAGCAGACACACTCTGTCAGTTTAAATCTAAACTAAAAACGTATCTCTTTAACCTGGCATACACATAACACATTATCAATTTATTTTTTCAAATCAGTTAAAGGATTATTAGGCTATTATAAGGTTTGTAGCAATGTTGCTGTGAAACAGTGTGTAAGAGAGGGTTTGAATGCTCCATCTGTGACATCTGAGCCCTGCGTGTGGTCACTAATAAACAAAAGGTGCATACAATTCAATGCTGGCAACCGTGTCTTTTCTAATGCATAAATCTATATTATGCCTTTTAGATAAAAGTAGATACTTGTAAATGTACAAATCCACTTTGTTTTAGATTGATTCAAAACCCAATGGAAGAAATTCACTTTTCCAAGCCAGTCAAGCAATGAGCAGTTCAGAATAGAACATTTTTAAGAAAACATTTGCAGAAACATGATAAATTACAACATGCAACATATTACACTGTGTCATCCATTTATTTAACAACAACAACAACTACAAAAGACAAAATGGAGAAGCCATGTGTGAAAAACTAAGTACTCCCCAATTCAATAGCTTGTAGAAACACCTCTGGCATCAATAACTTCAAATAATCATTTCTGCATGACTTTATCAGTCTCTCACATCATTGTGAAGGAATTTTGGCACACCTTTACAACGCTGCTTTGGTTCATTGAGGTTTGCAGGCATTTCAATCGAGTTGGAGTCTAGACTTTGACTGG
Source organism: Elopichthys bambusa (assembly GCA_037101425.1). Classification (NCBI taxonomy): domain Eukaryota; kingdom Metazoa; phylum Chordata; class Actinopteri; order Cypriniformes; family Xenocyprididae; genus Elopichthys; species Elopichthys bambusa. The sequence continues at coordinate 18,055,563 of CM074448.1, read as the reverse complement.
GCCAGTGCAACACCTTGATTATTTTCTTTTTTAGCCATTCTATTGTAGATTTGCTGGTGTGCTTGGGATCATTGTCCTGTTGCATGACCCAATTTCAGCCAAGCTTTAGCTGTCATACAGATGGCCTCACATTTGACTCTAGACTACTCTGGTATACAGAGGAGTTCATGGTCGACTCAATGACCGCAAGGTGCCCAGGTCCAGTAGCTGCAAATCAACTAACTAAGGCTTGTAGAGTCTGAGATGTAGTTGCAATTTCTCTTTGCTTGGTCTGACATTGGGGTGAATTTGCCAAGACGCCTACTCATGGGAACATTGGCAACGATCTTGAATGTTTCCTCACTGTAGAATGATGGACTTTAAATTGTTTGGAAATGGCCTTATAACCAGATTGATGGGCAGCAACAATTGTTTCTCTAAGATCATTGCTGATGTCTTTCCTCCTTGGAATTGTGTTAACACATCTGAATGCTCTAGACCAGCAAACTGCCAAAACTTTTATAGAGGTGTTCACAATTGCTGATGATCAATTAATCAAGGACATTTGATGCACCTGGCTGCTACTAGGGGTGCAACGGATCATAGTTGATCTGTGATCCATACGAACCAGGCCTCACGGTTTAGGATGCATGTGATTTGGGGGTTAATTGCATTTAGCAATTCAAATGCAAGAAGAGGCAAAATTTGCAATTGCACATTGTTTTCTGTGCGCACACACTCAAAGCATCCACGCTCAGAGATGCCTTTCAGATGGCACAAACACATAATCAATCTCTATTTTGTGACCTCTTGAGCTTTAACAGACACATACACACAAAATGATCTCAAAATCTCGATAAGTATTCTTGTATACAGTCGGTTAAAGTCTTAAGTGAACCTAAACAGTTGAGATAACTTGAGAAAGAATTCGGTCGTGCATTCATACATTGGTTCCATGCATTTAGTGACAGCAGCCTAAAAAAACTGTCATTAATTGTCAAACAACAAAACAACTTTAAGAATTATTTATCTATATTTAATTTATACACTGAACACTATGCATGCAGTGTAATTACAATTATACTTATTTATATTAATTATTACATTTCTGTACCTGAATACTAGGCTACTGTTAGACTATTTGTAACTGTTATCTATGTTTTAATTTGTGTATTCTTATTTTTACTGTCTATTCATTTGTCTTTAATAATGTTTGAACTTTATTAGTTAGGAGTTTTTGCTGTGGTATCAAAGTACTTAAAGGGGTGGTTCATTTCACTTTTATAACTTTAGTTAGTGTGTAATGTTGCTGCTTGAGCATAAACAGTATCTGCAAAGTTACAGCTGTGAAAGTTCAATGCAAACAGAGATATTGTCTTTTAAAGTTATGGCAGTTTAATGCCTACAAAAACGACTGGTTTAGACTACAACAAGCTTCTTCCCGGGTTGGTGACATCATAAACCCTGCAATTAACATAAACACTGCCCCCGGGAACACACAAAAAGTGGGCAAGGCCATGTCGCGTGCATACAAGTCTTCTTCCTAGGGACGCTGGACTTCGGGAACAATGTTTAAAATTTATGTTTATTACTGTTCCAGACAATTATAATGCTAATTTAGCTGTCTATGCTGCACATTTTACAGCAGACAGCTTCCAGAATCTACACGAGTTCAATGCTGGATTTGCACAAAGGCTATTACTGAAAGATGAAGCAGTTTCCACTTTAAAAGCAGAAGCTGCTGTTTATGGGCCCCATATTATATATTATTATATTATTTTTTTATAAAGTTATATAGTTTCTGGGACGTAAACAAAAACCAAAGCGGTTTGGCCTCGCTAGCCAGTTAGCTAAATTTGATTTCATACTTCTCCAACAAACACCTACAAACACCAACAAACTTCTATGTAATCACACCAGCGAACTTCTGTTGGTGTTTGATGGCGTTTCTGTTATCAGTGTAATTCATTTTTAATTTGCTGTGCCTGTGTTGTTAGTAAATTACCCGCATCTGATTATCACTGACTCTGCTCGTTTGCGACGCTAGTTTTCTTGGTAGATTACATTGGGCAAAATGGAAATGGAAATCTGGCTGTGTCTGTGTTCTTTAATTTGTGCATTGTCGGTAGATCACCCACAGAACTTTTCGCTCCCATCTGTACTTTTATGGGATTGCAGTCTCATGCTAATTTACCCTGTTCAGTAAATCTGGCCCTTCATCAGATTAAAGCTCAACCAACATGGCAAACAGATCTAAATGTTTTTAGGAAGTCAAACTTTCAGTCATTCTGATTGCCTTGACTTCAAAATCAGACTAGACTGATACCTTTACACTGTTTGGTTACACGGTATTAACATGCATAGGGCCAGATTTACTAAACGGGGCAAATTAGCGTGAGAGCGCAATTCCACAATTGGGAGTGGCAAGTTTTGCATGTGATCTACTGCTGACACGCAAATTTAAAAAACACAGTCAAATATTTTACATAATGACCAACACAATCTAACAAGAGCAGTGCAAAATAGTGTTGGGACGCAAACAGAGCTGATGCCTGATGCTATATATGACATATATATATATGTATATATAGACCAATTTAGCTTGGCAAACGATATGTTCAGATAACGTCTTCCTCTAGCATTCCAAAGAAATGAATTGTGGAAAATATTTTCTCCCTTCTACCACGCACTTTCTGTTCTCTGCGGTATCTCCTCCTAGCAGCAACAATTGAAGCCATGTCGCAAAATGGGTTAAGACATACTTTTTGGGGGCGTTAAACAAAGGGCGCAATTAATTTCATTTAAATACTCTCCTCCCATAAATTTTGTGTCTGAAGGGGAAACTCTTACAAATGCATATGCAATAAGGTCAGCCGCAAAAACAACTCAGTCCACGCCTTTTCAGCACTAATTTTGCACTGCGTGTTTTTAATAAATCCCGACGGTTTTTAACGCCAAAAGAGGGTTTGTGCTGATGCAAGCTGTTAGTAAATCTAGCCCTAAAGGGATACTTCATCCATTCATGAAATTTCTATCATCAATTACTTGCCCTTATGTCATTCCAAACCTTTTTGTTGGTCTTCGATGTTTTTAACCTGGAGATATTTCTCTCCCTCCATTAAAAGTCCATTCCACCAAAACTTTCTAGTTTCAAAAAGTTCATTAAGACATTTTAAATGTAATATATATATATATATATATATATATATATATATATATATATATATATATATATATATATGAATCAAGTTATTTAATCCAAGTCTCCGGAAGAGACACAATTGCTTTATATGATTAATTTTATTTTATTTCAACCATGACAACTCTCGGAAGATTTTTAGCATGGACATGACAATGTTGTATTTGGTCTTGGTTAAACAGATCTGCTACGCTGCTGCTGAATTGCTGCTGCTGTAGATTATTGCTGCTGCTAATTATTACTTCTGCTGCAGAGCAAGTACAAGAACTTGCTACTGCCAATAATACGCCGATACGCTGCTGCAGGTAAGATATAGTGCTGCTGCACAATAGCATATATCAGTAACCCAAAGCAGATCTATACAGGTGGAGCTGGGGAAGGTGGAGGGTTTTAGAGGAACACTGAAGTGCTCTGCAAACTGCTATAGTGAACAGCCATTTAAATGTGTGAGCTGCATTGGCTGCAGAAGAGACATGGACCAATCAGCTTGTGGCAAGTAGTTAATGCTGTAATTATTATCAGCTTGCATTAAGGACCCATAAGCCTGCACATCTAGAGTTTCATGACTGAACTATGTATATAATTTAGCCTTTTATTCACATTAAACATTGATCAATGTACATACATAGTGGACATCAAATATGGACAACTGAAGCTCAAACATGCTTAATGTGTCATTTGTCACATGGAATTTACAGCTCAGATGACTTAAAACAACTGGTCAGCAGAGCTTAACACCCATTAGTAAAGATGGCAGCTTTCAAACTGCACTTCTCCAGGTACAGACCTTGTTTAAAAGAAGTGCATTTCCCCACCTTTGTGCTATCATTTAACCTTTTAATCTCCAATTCAATAAAATGTTAGGTATTTGACATAAGTCATACAGAGTCTCTCCAATTTTTTATAAGTGATTCTAGCTTTTGTCAAGTCTAAGAACATGGATACTAAGTTGCCAAGGAGCCAGGCTATCAGCCAGTGCCCTTCAACATTCTGGAATGAAGTCTCAAATTCATCTGAACATATCTCAGTGCAGGTTTATAGATAGTGTGTCTTATAAAAAGGATAGAAAATCTGTCTAAAAACCAACTGGCTAATGTCAATTTGAGCCTGAAAGAACAAAAAGAATTCCTGGGGATCAGGAGGTTTATATCACTGGCACAATGATAGTCTTAGAGTTCATACAGTACATGCACTAGCACATGCAATGACAGGAACTGTCTTTAGGAAATAAATATTGCACATCTTAAAGGGAAGGTTGTACAGCACTTCCAGATCCAGATCTCATGCATCAGAACTCTACACAGAAAATATGAAAGTGTTTATAGTGGTTTCGAGAACTCTTTCATGACCAATACAATCTCAGAAAAAAAATAACACTTTTAATTCAACACTAGGAACGAATGAACACTACATACATCAACAGTTAACACAAGACCAAGAACAGAGGAGAACTAAAGGCTTAAATACACAGAGGAAAGATCATCAATAGAAATGTATGGATGGATTATAAACCATGACAACTGATAAAAGAATAGAACTCAGACAAATGGTGACAAAGAAAACTAAGATTAAGAAACTAAACAAGACAGTGAATCTGAACATAACTGTGACAATCACATAGTTGAATATAATATTTTGGTCCATCTGGCTAACCCTACTGTGACCTGTAAATTACAGTGAGAGCGTTTGGCAGAAATACAGAAAAAAAAGGGGCTGGTGAGAGGTCAGCTGTGCCAACTGTGACATGATGCAAGCTGTGCATGCACGTCACCATGATGAGTTTGGCGTTAATCTCAGAGAAAGAAAACAAACACAGGCATAGTGAATGAATAGCAAGCAGGTGTGTATGCAAGCATGAATCTGAACAATGAGCTTCAACAGTTTAAAGACACTGCTGAGACCACATAAATTTTTTTTTTTTTTAAAAACGTCAAAACTGCTTCAAATGAAACCACACATTACTTCTCTATTAAATGAATTGATATTAAATGATTAAAAATAATTATCTATTGGTGTTGCGACTGAACACCCGTAACATGGTAACACAGACTATCACAGCAAGCCTAGTGTGGGGGGTCATTAAATGTAATAGTATCTGGAATGGGACAAGCTGCTTTAAGGACTACAGTTGAGCTTCCATAGAAATTAATTGAAAATACTTGAAAGTGCTCTGCGCCAGTGGACACGCACCATAACCGATTTAAAAGCGAGGTGGAAAAAGAGGGAAAAATGTCATCGCCTTCATCAAAGCATTACAAAGTTATAAGTTAATTAATTGGTCAGGCAATGCCCATTTTTACTAGATGACCTATAGCTGCTGGACAGGACATTCTGAGGATGCACACCAAGTTTTAAGCCTGGTTTCTCCCAAGATTTTTTTGGTAACACTTTTTATGAAGACCATTCTTATAATGAATTATAGCTCCATTTATACTTATTTATAAGCAAGTATTACTATATTATAAACATATTTATAAAGACTTACATTTCAAGAACATTTTCCCTTTCGATACTTCACTCGTACTGCGTATGGGGAAAGGTCTCCTTCTCCTTGATGCTGAAGTCTTTTTCAATAGCGCAGTGTAACTGTACGTCCATTGGTTCAAACTGGGAAACTTTTTGAACCAATGACGGCGCGGCGTAGCTGCGCGAGCCTATGGTGATGCAGCGCGCCAAAGTCCGCCAAAATGGGCAGGGCGACTGGCTATATAAGCGAGCATTTCGCCATAGGATTTCAGATCTCTCTCCTTCAGCGACGACGACGCTTCTCTTCGCTGAACTTCGAGCTGAACGCCTTCGCCTTCTGGAACGAGCTCTCCCTCCGTTGAAGAGGCATCGCAGCGGACCAGCGGACCAACTGCCGCCCTCAAGCGCCGCTCTCTCGCACTTCCTCTTCTGCAGCTCTCACTTCAGTTGATGGCTCTCAGGAGAAGGGCTATGAGCACTTGCCGCCCCTGGACGAGGCTGTGGCCACTCACCACTCACCTCACCTTCACTGCAGCACAGAAGTCGTCCCAGGCCATGCGACACTTCATGCCTAAGCGCTCCAGCTCAGCCTCTGCCTTGAGGACTGCGCCGACTCAGCATCAGAGCAAGCCTGCTCTTTCTACCTCCCAGGCAGCGCCCCCTAAGGAGCAGCGCCAGCGAGCCCGTCCCGCCAAGCGCTCTACCTTCCTGAGACGCCAGGGCCCCCGGCCAAGGATTGTGCTGGACCCGACGCCTCCGAAGTCTTCCTGATCACACAGTAAGAAAGAGGAAGGGGCAAAGTCCCGCCGCGGCCGGACCACCCCAAAAGCTTGCACGTTCAGTTCCCCCGCCACCTCGTTCAGTTCCAGGTGTTGGGGACAAAGTGTTTGTTCTGCGACCTGGGTCCACTGCTGTTGCGCCCACACAAAATGCCGTTGTTATGGAGAACACTATAAAAAATTTACACTTTCAAAAAAAGAGCAAACTTCCTCTTCCACACTCGTCAGTGCTCAGGCCCCTACACAGCGGTCTGTCATCCGACATCATTCAACCCCTTGTCACGTGGGCCGAGGCCTGGCAGGCCATCCCCGGGGTGTCAAAGTGGGTGTTGGGGATAATAAATCAAGGCTACTCACTGCAGTTCGCCTGAAGACCGCCACGCTTTAGCAGGGTGCTTCCCACTTTGGTAAATCCGGACGACGCACATGTCCTCCGCGCTGAAGTGATGACTCTGTTAGGGAAGGGAGCCATAGAAATAGTTCCCCCCTCAGAGAGCGAATTGGGGTTCTACAGCTGTTATTTCCTTGTCCCCAAGAAAGATGGCGGTCTCAGACCCATCTTAGATCTCAGAATCCTGAACCTCTCCCTCATGAGACGGAAGTTCAAGATGTTAACATTGAAACAGATCCTCGTGCAGATTTGCCTCGAGGACTGGTTCTTCTCACTGGATCTGAAAGACGCTTACTTTCACATCCAGATAGCCCCCCATCACAGACGATTCTTGAGGTTCGCATTCGAGGGCTGTCTCTAGCTCCTTGCACTTTTACGAAGTGCATGAATGCGGCGCTTTCCCCTCTGAGACAGATGGGAATCCGGGTTATGAATTACCTCGACGACTGGCTCGTTTTGGCCCAGTCGCGAACCAAGCTAGACCGTCACAGATCCGTGCTCCTCAGCCACTTGGAGTGCCTAGGACTCAGGGTCAACTTTGCAAAGAGCTCACTGCTCCCCAGCCAACGTATTACATTCCTGGGTGCAATTTTCGAATGACAGCTGTAGTCTCACCAGAGTGCGCCCTGGCAATTCAGCAGCTCGCGGCTTCTGTCAGGAAGAAAGCCTGTTTGCCCCTGAAGTTTTTTCAGAGGATGCTAGGGCTGATGGCTTCCGCCTCCTCGGTTTTGCAGCTCGGCCTTTTGCGGATGCAGCCTCTGCAATACTGGCTGAAGCTCCAAGGTCAATCGAGCCTATTTAGCACGTTCCGACCTTGCATGCTCGGGTCCTCTCGGTACGTTAATACGGCCTCTGTCGAGCTCCGTCATCATGCCACTTCGAAGGAACTAGCTCCCTCTTAACAGTGTAACATAAGGGTTCGACAGCTTCGGCCTTCTCACTTGTCCCCTGGACCCCTCCGTTGTCTAAGATAAGTCCAGTCATGGCACGGCGCGGTTGAATTCGTTCCCCATATGCAGTACGAGTGAAGTATCGAAAGGGAACGTACTCGGTTACGAACGTAACCTCGGTTCCCTGAGATACGGAATGAGTACTGCGTTCTATGCCGTGCCACGAGGCTGCGGCTTCAGTGTCATCGCTTCAGTCAAATGACCTGAAATCCTATGGCGAAATGCTCACTTATATAGCCAGTTGCCCCGCCCATTTTTGCGGGCTTTGGCGCGCTGCATCGCCATAGGCTCGCGCAGCTACGCCACACCGTCATTGGTTCAAAAAGTTTCCCAGTTTGAACCAATGGACGTGCAGCGCTATTGAAAAAGGCTTCAGCATCGAAGAAAAGGAGACCTTTCCCCATACGCAGTATGAGTGAAGTATCTCAGGGAACCGAGGTTACGTTCGTAACAGAGTACGTTATAGTTACATTTATATTATTTTTATAATTACTTATAAGTCATGCATTTTCCTTTTCAACGCATATTCATAATTCATTATACACTGATTTATAAGTATTAATTAGTCCATCGTATGGTTCCATGAATGTTTTTATAAAGATGCAGCTTGCATTGCTATAATGTTATATTATAGTTACAATAAAGTTATTCAATTGATTTCTGTCAAATTAGTGAATATATTGTTATTAATAGCCATTATTTAACAGTTATTAATCTTATAAATACTTATTTGTGAGTAATAATAGTTACTAATCTCTATAAATGCATCATTGTTGGCTTTAAGTGAAAATAAATAAATCACGAATATGTGCTCATTTTACATTTTGCTTACTTTGCACTTGCTTACTTGTAAATGAACAATTCTTGTAAAAAAAAAAAACAGAAATCATTAATACAAACAGTTGAAAAAAAATATTTTTTTCAATGTTACATACTAGCAAAACACTGCAACAATATTTTTAAAGTATAATTCCAAACTGCTATAAGCAATACCATGCAAATGGCTGAGGAGATATAGAGTTTAACAAATCAAAATTACCATTCATTACCTCTAATGCAAACTTTAGCCATTAAAGACATAATAACTAGTTGATACATCAAACAAGTGTGTCTGGAACTATTTTATATTTGATCATTTATAAATCAGTGTATAATGGCTTATGAGCATGCACATTGAAAAAGCAAATGCATGGCTTATAAGTAATTATAAAAATAATATAAATGTATCTATAACTGTTCTTATAATGCAGTATAGATCTTAATGAGTCTTTATAAATATATTTATAGTATAGTAATACTTACTTATAAATAGGTATTAATGTGGCAATAAATCATTATAAGCATTATAAACATCTTCATAGAAAGTGTTACCATTTTTTCCTCCATTCTGTCACCTGTTGGAGTTTGGTTACCTTGCCGTTGTCGCCTCTGGCTTGCTAAGTTGGGGACACCAACTATTCAACAACATTACTGATCTGCCTACATTGACACTACTGTATGCGAACTGAACTGAGCTGGACGATGACATCACTGTTTTCTCCAGAGCTGCTACGTAGATAAATGAACTAAATTAATAATGAATGATTTTTACAATGGAAATGAATCAATACTGAACTTACTTTAGCTTGACAATGACAGTATTGTCCTCTAGAGCTGCTAAACAGCCAAAACAATATTTGTTATCTGCTTTGAAACCAATCTACATTGTAAAATGTCATTCACTTGACCAAGTTTCATAAAATTCTGTCAATGGGGGTGCTACAACTAAAAAAAACATTATAATATGACTCTAATATGACTACTTTCTACCAACAGCCAATCAAATTTCAGAGGCTAATAATGTCAAACCTACCATTACAAAAATGGATATATTTGTACATCTTGTGAAAATGAATGTGCACCAATTTTGTGACAATCAGCCACAGTTTGGCACTATAATAAGCAACTTTACGTTTTAGCTAATAACTCCGCAACCGTATGACGAAATTATTATTTCTTGCTTTAAGCATGACCAATAGTAAATCAAATTTTTATGATTAGATAAAAACTTTATCGACCATTGTAATTTGTTAAAAAAAAACTCCTTTTTCAAACTCCTCCTAGGCCGTTTGTCAGACCTTCACCAAAGTCTGCACACATCAGTTCTAGACCATGCTGTCAGAAAGTTGTCAAAAATGTTAATCTATTAAACAATTTAGGTAATTTTTTTTTTTTTTTACTTTTTACTTTTTACAATATGTGTCTAGTATGACCCATTATGAGACATTGCACATTTACAAAGGTCAAAACATCGCAAAACTTTGTACATATGGAGAATAATTCATTCTGAGCAAACACGCTAAATTTTATTAATTTTTAGCTAATTCAATTTCAACTGAAAGATGATGCTATCCTCACATTTATTTGAAATTGTCTTGTGACATCCTATGACGTGATTCATCTCAAATTAAATGTTGAATATGAGTCCACAGATACACCACACATATTATGATCAAACCCTAACTTTCATTGAATATTCAAGATGGACTTTGCTATAAAAATTACATCATAAGATGTGTATGCATTTGTCTACAAGTATATTTCATGTGAATGTATCACTGAGGAGAAGCAATAATATTGTTGTACAGTTGTGCAATGACAATAAACTATTCTATTCAATTCTTTCAAATCATTAGTGCTTGGACACTGATATTAATATAATATTTATTATTATATTACCTTATATGCCTCTGCAACTTCTTATTTTAGTCTGTCAAATTTCAATTTCACAGGTAAAGCAAATATGGTTTATCATCTCCTAACAAGACCACATATTAAGGTCTGGGTTGATCAGATTTTAAGCAAACAATTAGTTCTTGTAATCAACGTGTTGGATGCAGGTGAAATGAGCAGGAATAAAGATCTGACTTTGACAAGGGCAAAATTGTTATGGCAGGAATACTGGGTCAGAGAATCTCTGAAACGGCAAGGCTTGTGGGATGCCCCCGGTCAGCAGTGTTGGATGCCCAAGGCTCACCGATGCACAAGGCTGTTCTGTCTGATCCAAGCCAAGAGAAGTTCTACTGTGGCATAAGTCACACAACATTTTATAGATGGTTATGGGAGGAATGTGTCACAACACAGTGAATTGCACTCTGCTGCGTATGGGGGTATGTAGCTCCAGACCAATCAGAGTTCCTATATGACCCTTGTCCACCACCGAAAGCGCCTACAACGGGCACACGAGCATTGGAAGTAGACCTTGGAGCAATGGAAGAAGGTCATCTGGTCCAATGAGTTTACCTGCCGTTTACCTGGGGAAGTGATGGCACAAGGATGCACTGTGGGATGATGATAAGCCAGTGGAGGAAGTGTGATGCTCTGGGCAATGTTCTACTGGAAAACCCTGGGTCCAGCCATTAAATTTTTCACTCTTTGTTATATTGCAGCCATTTGCTAAAATCATTTAAGTTCATTTTTTTCCTCATTAATGTACACACAGCACCTTATATTGACAGAAAAACACAGAATTGTTGACATTTTTGCAGATTTATTAAAAAAGAAAAACTGAAATATCACATGGTCCTAAGTATTCAGACCCTTTGCTCAGTATTTAGTAGAAGCACCCTTTTGATCTAATACAGCCATGAGTCTTTTTGGGAAAGATGCAACAAGTTTTTCACACCTGGATTTGGGGATCCTCTGCCATTCCTCCTTGCAGATCCTCTCCAGTTCTGTCAGGTTGGATGGTAAACGTTGGTGGACAGCCATTTTTAGGTCTCTCCAGAGATGCTCAATTGGGTTTAAGTCAGGGCTCTGGCTGGGCCATTCAAGAACAGTCACGGAGTTGTTGTGAAGCCACTCCTTCGTTATTTTAGCTGTGTGCTTAGGGTCATTGTCTTGTTGGAAGGTAAACCTTCGGCCCAGTCTGAGGTCCTGAGCACTCTGGAGAAGGTTTTCGTCCAGGATATCCCTGTACTTGGCCGCATTTATCTTTCCCTCGATTGCAACCAGTCGTCCTGTCCCTGCAGCTGAAAAACACCCCCACAGCATGCCACCACTATGCTTCACTGTTGGGACTGTATTGGACAGGTGATGAGCAGTGCCTGGTTTTCTCCACAAAAAAAGTTCTATCTTGGTCTCATCAGACCAGAGAATCTTATTTCTCACCTTCTTGGAGTCCTTCAGGTGTTTTTTAGCAAACTCCATGCAGGCCTTCATGTGTCTTGCACTGATGAGAGGCTTCCGTCGGGCCACTCTGCCATAATGCCCTGACTGGTGGAGGGCTGCAGTGATGGTTGACTTTCTACAACTTTCTCGCATCTCCCGACTGCATCTCTGGAGCTCAGCCATAGTGATCTTTGGGTTCTTCTTTACCTCTCTCAACAAGGCTCTTCTCCCCCGATAGCTCGGTTTGGCCGGCAACTAGCTCTAGGAAGGGTTCTGGTCATCCCAAACGTCTTCCATTTAAGGATTATGGAGGCCACTGTGCTCTTAGGAACCTTAAGTGCAGCAGAAATTTTTTTGTAACCTTGGCCAGATCTGTGCCTTGCCACAATTCTGTCTCTGAGCTCTTCAGGCAGTTCCTTTGATCTCATGATTCTCATTTGCTCTGACATGCACTGTGAGCTGTAAGGTCTTACATAGACAGGTGTGTGGCTTTCCTAATCAAGTCCAATCAGTATAATCAAACACAGCTGGACTCAAATGAAGGTATAGAACCATCTCAAGGATGATCAGAAGAAATGGACAGCACCTGAGTTAAATATATGAGTGTCACAGCAAAGGGTCTGAATACTTAGGACCATGTGATATTTCAGTTTTTCTTTTTTAATAAATCTGCAAAAATGTCAACAATTCTGTGTTTTTCTGTAAATATGGGGTGCTGTGTGTACATTAATGAGGAAAAAAATTAACTTAAATGATTTTAGCAAATGGCTGCAATATAACAAAGAGTGAAAAATTTAAGGGGGTCTGAATACTTTCCGTACCCACTGTATATGGGCCTCCAAAATCCCCCGAGAGCAATCTAATTGAGCATCTGTGGGATTTGCTGGATTAACAAGTTCTATCCACGGCGGCCCCACATCGCAACCTACAGGACCTGAAAGATCTGCTGCTAATGTCTTGGTGCCAAATACCACAGGACACCTTCAGGGGTAGAGTCCATGCCTCAGTGGTTCGACGCTGTTTTTGGCAGCACGCAGATGAACAACAGCATATTAAGCCGAGTGTATACTGTGCGATTTATAATAGTCCTTTACGATTGTTGCTCGTCAGACTGTACAAACATGATCCTCATGTCACACTGTGGGATCTCAGCTGTCATTTATGTCAGACTGCACATGCATATGCACGCTGAAGGAATGTGCACCAAATCTTGTGACACTGCCAGGATTTTCGTCTGAGGTCAAATTTGATCGAAACTGTCATTAATTGGCTGTCAAACTAGCGATGTCAAACTAGCGATGTCAAACTAGCGATCAAAGAATACAGATTTTAGCCTAGGATTATAGGAATCTTTTAGGATTTAAAAAATTTGTCTCAGATGACCAAATCGTGGCCAAAATCGCCCAGTGTGCACCCACCTTTAGACAGGTGTTTATAATATTTTGGCTCATCAGTGTATGCATGTTCATGTACATGTACGTTTTATGTAAATCATTTTGTAAACAAAATATTAAAAGGTGCTATATAGCTATATAACGTTTTTATTTTTTGCATGCAAAAAATACTATAAGCAGACTTAGGGAAAAAAAAGACCAATTAAATTATAAAACAAATTATAAAATAAACATTCAGTGTCTAAATATGCCATTTTATATGTGCAGTAATTTATGAAAGCAGGCCGTTTTTTAGGCTGGCTGTCATGTGACTCATTCTCACCCTGAATGGCCCTGATTTGGAACATTTTCCCTGTCGAGAGACTCTCGCTGCCCTAGAACAGCCGGCTGCATGTAGATGTCAGAGCGGTTATGTAACATGCTGGCCTGCTCTTGTCCAGTGTTCATTTCTGCCTGCTTCTCTTCTCTTTCCATTTCCATTTCTCTTTTTAATAACTCCTGTCCTTCCTCTTTTCCTGCATGCAAACAAAAACACTCACGTATTTTTCAACAGCAGCTGCTCCACATTGTTTAGAATTCTTAGAATTCTTACAGTGATAGTTCATCAAAAATGAAAATTTTGAACCATTATTTCAGAGGGAAAAACCAATGGACAGGTATGGTTTTTTTTTTTTTTTTTTTTCCTAGAATCAGCTATTATGGCTATTATTATCCATCTCTCCCCCATTTCTGGCTTCTAGCAGAAGTTTTTTTCATGGGCAGAGTCAGACTACTTACCATGCTTTCTGTGGTGCAGACAGACACTCTAACAGATACTCAGAGCGCTACTTTATTATACAATACACCTAGTTTTTAAATAAAAACACAACATAAATTTTAAATACTTACTAACTCTAGTTTCTATTTGGAAATTCAAAGAAAAAGTGGTTTGTAAAGTACTGTTAAAAAAGTATTTTGATATTTAAAAGGACATTATGCTAATAAAAACTTAAGAGCAGACTTACTAAAGAAATTATGATTAATAATAACTAATAATAACTAAATCATAGAAGTACTTTTGTTTCAACTGTACCCACTAATTTTTAATGCTCTAAAGCTTTTCAACCAGGGATTTTCAACCTAGGGGTGCACGACCATCTGTTAGCTCAAAAGTAAAAATGAGATTTTATTAGCAAATCTTAAATCATCCACTAGAGGGGGCAATTTGACTATTCTCCCAGCTAATCGTTGGCTATAGTTACAGCAGGTTTGGCGCAACTGAATTTGAGCAAAAACAACTAAAAGCAAAATGGACTGGTGGCTTGTAAAATCAAGAATACTAGAGATGATCAAAACTAAGGTTAAACTAAACGAATAACAGGCTCAGCCGTAACTCTGAAGTAGGTAACCCTGTCTACACCGGACGCGATCAATGTGATGCAACACAAAATACCTGACAGTAAACTGATGCCTCGTTCTACTGGTATTTCTGACATACTCCAAAGCGCCTGTGTTTCTTTTGAAACAAAGAGCAAATTGATTTAAAATGGTCACTTTGTTGCATCCCGTGTAGACATCCTCAAGGTGTTGCGGCAAGGCGCGATGTAACGTTGCGGCAAGGCGAGTGAAATTAGATAAACGTAGGATGGCGTGTGTCCAAAAAGGTCTAAAGCAGTGGTTTTCAACTTGTGGGCCGCAGTGATCCTCCAGGGGGGGCGTGAGATAAATTTATTTCAATATATTAATATAATTCCTTAATTTTACTATTAATATGGTAAAAAAAAAGATCAATTAAATTAACTGAAAAATAAATTAAAACAAAGCACCACCTCTCTCGTACGTATTCTTTGATTGCTTCGGATCAGTCCAAGCCGTTTTCCATCAAGCTGTGTGAACGGTGCCTCAAAACACCCAACCGATTCATAGGATTCACAAACTTTATCTCTCAGTTGGAAAAAGAAAACCAGTTTTGATCAATCGGAAACTGTGATTCTAGGATCTTTTCAACTGGGAGGCACAAGATGGGCCACAATTAATGAAGAGGGGCCAATCTTATGTTTGTGTATTTATTTGTCTAGGGATTTAAAAAAATAAAAAAATAAAAAATTCAAAGAGTTATGAGCCATGAATTAAGCCAATCAGCTAAGAGGTGAATTACAAACTTTGATTCAAAGCAAAACAATTTTTGAAAATCGGACAAACAGTCAAAGGTACAAGACTGTACTTTACGGCTTTACTGAGGGAAAGAACTACAGTCCCATTAAGCATTTCGAACAGCATAATCAAATAAAAAAAAATGGAGAAATATAAAACTACTAATTTTGTAAACTACTCAACTACTCATCTCATCCAGTCATTTTAGCTATAAAACACCACATCAAGAAGTTTCTGCCAGACTTGTCTACTGTCTCCAAGTTCATCTGTATCATGTGTTGTTTTTGCTGGGGTTTTGTGGCAGAGCTACACCACTAGGGAGCTACACAGGGTACTTGATGCTTAGAGAGAAACATATGTGGCTTATGTTTCCATATACTGCTGTGCAGTAATAACAATGTAATTATTTCACTACAGTGATCACCGTTTTTCTTTTTTAAATATTTATTTGGTTAAAGCTGCAATATGTAGATTTTTGCAGTAAAATATCCAAAAACCACTGGGCCAGTGTTATATATTTTGTTCAGTTGAGTACTTACAATATCCCAAATGTTTGTAAATCGTGAGAAAATTGCTATTTTAACCAAGGATCCGGGACGTGTGAGTGAGTTGCCTGTCAATGGCATTATATCCGCGTTAACCTTGGTTTTCGGTTTTATTTTGTAGAAACTATGGAAACACCAAAGAAGCTTTAATATATTGCATGTTTTATTGGACAAGGGAACATCTGTTTTGATACATTTACAGACAGAAAACTAATAATTGTTAAATAGCTATAGCTCAACACGTTTCTTGATTTTTTGCAGAGAAAAACGCTATTTTGCCAAGTAGCTAGCATAGCATAATCAGATGCAGCTTTATTTTAAGTAACAGTAATACAGAATTTTCTCCATCATACAAAACGTTTTAAAATTAAATGCATGCCATTTACCAACACAGCCCATCCAGCATTTAATACGATATTCTAATATCGATCTACCTTACTGCAGTGTGCAACAAGTGTCTCACAGCAGCCGCAGAGAGAACGCACAGAGTAATGTCATATAATTTTCAACACACTCAAATGTATATAATATGATAAACAGAGCTGCATTACCTCTTACTCATGACCGGAAAAGCGGAAGCGGCGCCGGCGCTGTGACATAATAAAACATTCTGCTGTTCGCGAGGCGTGTGTTGCATTCGTCTCTCATTAACAATTGCTTCAGCAGCCTCGTTCAGTTCACACAACACTCGATCCTGCTCTGCTTCATACTACAGTAACGTTAATAATAGCATCCATGAACATGATTTCTGCCCGAGTCCTATCCTGATTCTTTTCCACCGGCTTAGACCACATGTCCTAAGATTCCTTGGCATCAGCAAGCTATGCCTTTGTTTTGAATAAGCGACCTCTAGCAGATGAAAAATGTCTCAGGTTAAGTATGTAACCATGGTTCCCTGAGAACCCTGTATCAAATCTCGCCAATCCTATTGGCCAGCGACAGCCTATGACGTCATCAAGATGCGGCCCGGAAGTATAAAGGAGCCGCCAGTGAAGCAGTCAGTATCTTATCGTCTGAAGGGACTGTTCAACAGGCAGCCCGATGCATGGCAAGAAACGCAGTGTGTCTCGTTCCTTGTTCTCAGGGAACCATGGTTACATACTTAACCTGAGATGATCCCTTTCGAAAGGGAACTCAACACTGCGTTTTCCGCATATGGGGAACAATATACCCACGCCGCCATGCTTGAGGGGAGTGCATGCCAAGAAGATGGCTAGACAAACGTCAACTAGCAGTTTCAAACGAAACGCCAGAGCAACTCCCCCTCGGGTCAAACAAAGGCTGTCAGTGACAGCATTCCCTACGGCCAACAGCCCAAGCTATAAGCCTCAAAGAGGCCGTCCGCAGAAGGCCTACCAAGGCTGCTCCAAGGCTTCTGGGACCAATCCTTCCAAGGAAAGAGGGTACCTCTAAGGGAATGTAGCCAGGGGGCTGGAAGGAACCCTAGCCAGTCACTAGAAGGGGAACACCGTCACCCCAAATGCCACCAGGGAGGCCGACCTGGTCCGATAGCAACCTAGTCTTGGCCAGCAACCTGTCTGAACACAGAGCCTCAACAACACATTCTTCAGAGAAGATGTCCAGTAAGAGTGACTGCAAAGGGGCAGTAAGCAACTCAGACCAGAGCGTAGAGACCGGCATCCAAGAGAGCAGGACTCAGCTAAGTGCTCTTAACTCTACAAATGAGGGGAGTAAACTCTGCTCAATCCTAGGATCTACTCAGCACCTGATTAATAGCACTGAGGAGGCTGTGCACTCTAAAGGAACCCAACAAGGGGAGTACATTACTAGCCTGGGGGCTGATCCTCATTAGGGAGGCCTCGGAGAAGCTTCAACCACTGACCAGCTTAGGGAGCTAAGTACTATGCAGGACAACTCTCAAATGAGGGGAGTACAGAGCTCAACCTAACAGATAGACCGTACTGTAGGCACAAAATCATGGAGGCCCAGGAGGGGGCCTACAACATGACAACCGTTCTACAAGTGTAGAAAAATATAAATAACACAGCAGCCTTGCTAAAGGCCAACATGTGAAACTACAAGTTTAATCTGCTTAAGTTTCAACACACAGATGTGGGGGTGGGAAAGCTCCAAGGGCAGCCTGTTAATGCCACACACCTCGAACAGCTAGCTTGCTGAAAGCAAGAACCCATAAACACGTAACTCGTTCAGAACGAAACAGAGTTAAACCAGCAGATAAGACTGTAGAGTGCCCACATAACAGTCCACTTAACACAATCCAACAAGCAGTGTACTCAGTAAAAGCACCTTTTACTCTCAAAGCAAGAGGAGTACAACATACGACATCATGTTCTGTAGAAGGCCCAAAGCGGTCCTACGACTTCGGACAGACACGTAGCGTCAGCTCATGGCAGTGTTTCAAGCACCAGGGAGCAAACATAAGAAAACCGAACCAAAGTAAGGTTAACTAGATAAACTCAACCTGAGCCAACGGCCACTCAGCAATGTACTGAGTAAAACACCTTTTACTCTTTAAGCAGGAGAAGTACAAAGAGGTACGCCAACGTGCTCTCAAAGGAGGCCCCAAGGGCCTACAACTCACAGACACGTGGCGCCAGCTAGTGGCAACTAAAAATGTCCTAGGAGCCATAACAGAACCAGACTTACTTAGTGAGATTTTACTCTTAAAGCAAGAGGAGAGAGGCCCAAACCGGGCCTGCTATATTAGACACGGGCGTAGCCAGTGGCAGTGATAGCAAGATCAACACAGAACTGTGCCAACATGTTAACTGAAGGAGGCCCAAGCGGGGGCCTGTGACTCCAAAAGACACGTGACGTCAGCTAGTGGATTTACAGATGACCAAGCTCAAAGGGAACCAGCTCTAAAACCCAACCAACAATTGTGGTTAACTAGCTTAACTCAACCTGAGCTTAAGTCTACACATTCCAACAGGCAATGTACTCAAACACACTAAACCCTAACAGAAAGAGGAGCACAACAAAATATGGTGTCATGATCTGAAGGAGGCCTGAAGTGGCCTACTACTTCGGACAGACACAAACATAAACCTGTGGCAGTGCTAAATTAAGTGAGGAAAACTCATGAACATCTACCAACAACACTTGTGAAACCTCCAGCTATCTTTCACGGAGGCCTAGAAACAGGCCTACTACTCATAAGAACAGGTGCTAACCTGTGGCAGCAAGAAGTTAAGCTCACACATGTGTAGGGCAAAACTAGAACACAAAGCAAAAACAATGCTTTGCTATTCATACATACCATCCTGAAAAGAATAGATGCATTCACCAAACAGAAATAACACATCTGTACTGAACCCTAGAGAACGGGAGCTAACCAAGCTAACACCGTAACCTCAAGCTTAAATGCTAATTATTTACTAATTATATCTAAACAAAGATAAGGGCCTACCACCTGAGACAACAGCACCAGGGAGGCTAGTGACAGCCTGCTACTTTAGCTGCTATCTAACTAGCACCTACACTAAAATGGTAATGGGCATTTCGCCTGACAACTCAAATAAGAGGAGGCAAGAACTAGGAACTATGCAACCTGATAAGGGATAGTAGCAATAAAGGGTAAATGCTAAGCTGTGGGCCTATAGGGCTGCACGAAACATAAATCTGCCTGGGGCTTAAACTCAACCTCTGAACTCAACCAGAGAAGAAAAAACTTAAGAAAGCAAAGCTCAACAAGCAAACAATGTCAGGCGGCCCAGGAGGCCGACACTAGATATTAGATCCATCTGAAGAAAAAGTGCTAACTCAAACATACTCTAGCTAAACCCAAAGGAGAAGCTACTCTACCAAAGCTGGCTGAGAGGCGGCCATTTTGTGGCCAACACAGTACAAATAAATCATTCCAGCCAACCTAATGGAACTTCAGTGCCCCAAAATCTTTTTCCATCTACATGCTCGGAAAAACTGTACAGGAAAAACAAGGTTGACATATTTTAAAACATAAATATAGACCCAGCTTACCTTCCCGCGGCTTGAAGACCGAAGACTCCTCATTTCCCAATGGAAGAATGGAATCTAGGGTTCTTTAAAGCCTAAAAGAGCCTCTTCACTATCAAGCCAGAAGGCGAGCCATCAGAAAAATATTCATCATGGGCCCAGCCATCAGCCTGACTGTAAGAAGCATCTGAGCATGTTACTTATGAATCAAAAACACAGGAGGTGGAAGAAGAAGAGGAGAAGGCAGATGTAAACTGCCCTTGCAGAGAAGGGATTGATCACTGCTGGCGTCTGCGATCGATCACCTCTCTCAAATCCTGCTTCTTCTTCCGTGAGCCCCGCCTTCTCTGGGACCTGCTCCGTGAAGAAGGAGGTGCCCGAGAGGCCACACTGGACTTTTGGCCCTGTCTTCGATCCTCAGATTGAGCCCTTCAGAAAACATTCTCCCCTTCGCTTGATCTACGAGACTTGAAGCCGCCTTCACCTGCAAGCAGCTGGATTCGCCGCTGATTAACTCGCCACTCTGCAGCAGATTGATCAGCTCACCGCTCTCTATTCTGCTCGCCGCTCTCAAGCAGCTTGCTGCTCTCTAGCAGCCGCCGCCTCGAGCAGCTTGCTGCTCTCTAGCAGCCGCCGCCTCGAGCAGCCTGCAGCTCTCTCGCCACTCTTCAGCTCGCCACTCTCATGCAGTGCTGATCACCCACCGCTTCGCAGCAGCCAGATCAGCTTGCCGCTCTCAAGCAGCTCTGTTCCCACGCCGCTTCCTAGCAGCCTGGTCAGCGCTTTGCCCCCAAGCCGCCTGCAGTACGTGCGAGTGCACTACAGTGTATTCGGCTCAGGTCCCGCGTGCCTCACTCTCTCCACATGGAGAGGTTTCCCCCGTCCATTTCTCCCGCCCAGACCAACGCCCCTCTGCCATTGCGAGCGACTTGGTCTTGGGCGACTTGCTCACTTCCTGACCCCGCCCCCTTGCCGTCTTTGGAACTGATTAACTGTGAGAGCGCATTCCACGAGAGGTATGGCCTCCTTGTGGGCAAGGTCCTGTGGCGTTTCCATTGCCGACATCTGTGCGGCGGCCAGCTAGGCCTTTTATAATCTGGATGTCCCTGCGCTTCAGTCGCAGGTCCTTTCTGCATGAACTCTGCTGTGTCCAGCTTATGATTTTCCATTATGACCCCGACCACGTCTGGACGTAACTATGTTCTATGCCCTCTATATATGTACCCTAGGCCCCTCCGGTGCCCTAGTTATGGGCTTAGGTGGATGATTACAGTGTTTCAGTACCCCGTTGTCTGGGCTACCCTGTTTTGAGTGTCTGTCGCGAGCCCTTTCTCAAGTGCTCTGCACTGATGCTCGGCCGTCCCCCTGCGTAGCACGGCGTGATTGTACTGTCCCCATAGCATCTCGTCGTATTAAAAATCAATATTAATAAATAAGACAAATGACACAGTACTCATGTAGTATCGCAAGGGAACGTACTCGGTTACTAACATAACCTTGGTTCCCTTAGATACGGAATGAGTACTGCGTCATTTGTTGCGCTATGTGCGAGACGCCTCATGCCGTCGCTTTGGTCGAATTTAATCATCATCATTGGTTCGTTTTCTTTAACTTCACGAACCAATGGCCGTGCAGTTCACACTGCATGATTGTATAAAAGCTTCAGAATCGAAGAAAAAGGAGTTTTTCCCATAGCGTCTTGTCTTATTAATAATCAATATTAATTAATAAGACGAACGACGCAGTACTCGTTCCGTATCTCAGGGAACCGAGGTTACGTTAGTAACCAAGTACGTTTTTATCCATTATATTAGTACAAGCCTGTTCTACTGGACCCCGTTCGACTTTACAGATGAGTTTTATAATGTTTATTGTACTTCACACAAAAGACGAAGCATCCGTTTTCACTCTAGAAAATCACTGTAAGAGCTTAATACAACAGAGTGCAAGTGTGCATTAAAATATTATCCATAAACTCTCTCTCTCTCCTTTGCATTATCATCAACATACACAGCGAATTACACAGAAACACTCGTTACAACTAACAGTAAACAAATATATAAAGACCTTATGCCTTTTCAGGTGGTGCTTAATAAACTGGTAAACTTTATATCTGTAAATCAACTCCGATGAGCTGTAATAAAGTGCTCTAACCTTCATTACTGCCGTATCCAGTATCACTCTGGAGACTGTAAGCTGGATCACAAACAGTTTACTGATCTATCCTTGAATAACAAATTTTTAGCACAACCTCTGTTTTGTATTGTGTCTTTGTATTGACATTCGTTCACAAAGAAGTCCGGTGTGAAATGATTCGTGCAGACATAAACAAATTTCGGTAGAGTTGAGGGAACATTTTCTTTGAAAACAAAATTAATCCACTTCATCTTCAGCGGTTCAGATTTAGGGAGTAAATGAAGAGAGCTATGTGGATTAATCCATCCAGCTACAGAACACCTAAAACGCTTGAGAGACATTCAATGCAGCAACTGGCTGTAAACTCGCTCAGGACAGTTCTATGTTAAAACAGCAGTGTCTGTCAACATTCGTGAGCGGGGCCTGTGGCCAATGTTACGTCACACTGCCAGGGATCTAGAAACGGCTTGTTCTGAGACACTGTTTATGATTTATGGGGATTAAAAAAAAAGGAGAGGTTGGATTTTTATCATTATAGGGTGGTTGTGTACACACACTGCCAACACACATTTATAGCCTAACACCATGCAAAAGTGAATTTTGCATAATTCAAATAACTCCAAGTTCATGAAACAACTGTGGTAAGTCGGATCAGTCTACAAACATGGTGAGTTATGTCATCCTCTCCTTTTGTTTGTTACTTGCACTGCCTGTCACATGTATAGTATATCTTTCTCTGTCAGCGACGAGGGATTCACATGTCATAAATGCAGGGAAAAAGTCAGGCTGACAGAAAATCTCAGAATTAGAGACGCGCATCCACATTTGTGTAAGGGCTTTAGATACTGTTTTGGATACAACTAGCTTAGTGAACTCTGTACAGCAGGTGCAGCAGGCCAACTGGGTGACTGTGAGACGGCATAGTCGCAGGACAAAACACTGGAACTTTTCCGTTCCAATTAGAACATCAAACAGGTTCTCCCCACTCAGTGATGCTTTACATTCATAAATGCATTCAGTGTGAATTTGAAACATATTTCCAAAGGAAACCAATTAGAGCTTTATCAAAAAGCTGTAACATGTCTCTAGAACAGACATAGGGCAAAATAATCGATAAGTAAAGGTGTAACAGAATGTCTCTAGAACAGACATATGGCAAAACAAATATTAATATGAGCAATCAAACTATCAAAATAATAATAATAATAAAAAATAAATAAATAACTCAGGCTAAAGTCAAATAACTAAAATTAGAACAGTGGCAAAAACTAGCTGCTTTAAATGTTTAAATGTTTTTTGCTAAGCAAACCAGCATGTCCACCATTTCTGATTTCAAGTATGGCATAAGCAAACTATGACTATAAATTATTAAAAAAAGGTCTAAGGATCTATTATAAAATATTATATTACTGGGTTTTTCTTGGGTCAAAATGGTCTTCAGTGGTGGCTGACAGACATGGTCATCCACACAAACAGTAAAAAGTACCCGACCAACGTGATCTGCGAGCCCAGTGCTGACAATAAATTACCTGCCACTCTTACTGTAATCCTTTCTTGCTCTCTTTGCAAAAAAAACAAAAAAAAAATCATAGCTATTAAAAAGTAGCTTTAAAAAGTATTTTAACTAATAGTCTAATTTTCTAGCATATACAATTAAATGCACCTAGCTAACAACAACTTTTTTTTTCTCTTCTTTTTTTTCCCTCCACCTCACTCCAGTCTAAACTAACTGATTTTATAGGTAATGTACTACACATTGTCATATAAATAACCTGAAAATACTTTAGATTATTAAGGCTAAATCTTACTAACCACTCTTACTAAATGGTGTAAGCACACTTAGAGCTGTTCTGAGTAAATTATTTGTTATACACAGATTCAGACAGTGACGTCTCGTGAGTTCAGTGTTGGACAGATCAGTTGTTTTAACCATTCATTAAAATGAATCATTTCAGAGTCATTAGGTAGCGAATCGGACATTAGCGGATGTGGACGCGTTGTGTGCAAATCCGTGCTATTAGGACATCGCAAAAGATTTATCAACACAGAAAACACTTCACATCACTTTATAGGATTTTTGTTTGTTTGTTTGTTTATTGAAAGTGTGGTTTATGTCAACTGCATGTGCGGAATGCCTGTCAGAGAAGATGAGGTGATGTTCTTTTGAGGACCACTCACACCCAGCGGTAATTCAGGGGGGGGAAAAAAATTATCCAAATGTACCTCGGTCTTCCAAACTTTTAGCATTGTGCCAGTTGATTTAGATTAATATGTGCAAGGGAGAGAGAGCAAAGACAGTGATTAGTTTGAAGACAGACCAACACTGCATTTGTATTGTTGTAAGGGTAGGTTTAGGGTTGGGGAAGGTGTAGACATTAATAAAGCCTCAAATTATATTTATATCACGCTGGAAGCATAATCTGATATGTAGCATGTTCGGTTGACTTACAGTAGTTTTGTCATGGCCACAACTTATTAGCTTGAGGAAACGAGATATGTCATGGCCACAAGATATTAATTTGTGGCCATCGTAGCATGTTGAGGCCATGCTCTACTTCACCTGCATGACCAAGCTACCTGGGATTATCAGAAAAGGACAGAAATAGCTCAGACTTGACTTTCTGCTTCTAGTGTTGAGCTCCAGAATGGACAAATAGAACACAAAAAATGGTTTATATAACTCCAAGTCTTCTGAAGCCATACACAAAAAGCTTTGTGTGATGAGCAGAACCAAATTACTGTTGATAGTTGTTCTTCACTGATAATCTTCCACTTCACAGTCATTCTCAAATCTCTTTTGCACTTCAGCAAATTCAAATTTGACACAACTCATTGGTTACAACACATGCAGTTTATTGATTTTAAATCAGAATGCAAATACAACTTTCATTGTATGGAAAAGGACGTAATGAACGCTCTGCCTAACTCCGAAAAATGAGCAGTTTGCAACAACGTGAGGGTGAGTAATTAACAGAATGTTCATTTCAGGGCGAACTATTTCTAAGAGTGTTTATTTAAGCTTTTTCTAAGCTGATCTAAATAAGTCGTGTGAAAAACAAAGGCAGAGTAGGCACAGAGAGGCAAAGTAGATCCAAAGCACAAGCAAACATGCTGCATGAGCCAAAAATGTGTGCCAGCGTGCTGGATGGCCTTCAAACACTGAAGGATAGAGAAAGACAGAGGACAGACAAGAGCAGAAAGAAAGATGGATGAATGAGGAAGGATAGCAGCAACATAATGACTCTGCTCATGTTGAGAAAATGCATCACACAAAAGTTTAATTGAGAGATGTTATTAAAACATCTCTGTGGTAACACACTCATTCTCACGAGTCACAAGACAAGGAAGGAGTATGAAACTAGCCCATGGTGGGCAAGTTGTCATCACATGTCACTGTAAAACCTAACAGTTGTTCTAACTAACCTTTTTTAGTAAACTTTACTTAATGTCCAAGAATTTGTTGAACTTACTTAAAGCAATTTAGTAATCTGTACTGTTTGCATCTAACAGTTGTTTTAACTAACCCTTTTTAGTAAACTTTACTTAATGTCCAAGAATTTGTAGAACTTAAAACAATTTAGTAATCTTTACCATTTGCATGCTATGCTTTGTTACTCAGAAAACCCAAGCAAAAATTACTTGACTGGTTTGAGTACCATTTCGTCAAGCAAAAAAAGAAAAAAAAAGAAAAAAGGGTTTTTAAGGCGGGGCAATTCCTAATAGACTTTTCACTCATTTTCTCCACTTCTGCAATTATCTTTCTTTAGTTGCATTCACTCATTTTTTTAAAGTGATCTTGAATGTTAAATTATCAATACAACTAAAACATTTAGGATAATGTCACGTAAGTTGACCATGAATTCATGTTGATTTCCTAAAATTTTTTTCTCACCATTTTAGTGATTAGCGTTTCCTTTGGTTGTGCACTTGGAACTTCACTTATATTATTATAACTCTCTTCCAGTTGATTCCAATTGATTTCTAAACGGGAAATTACAGTTATAAATACCACAAGGTTTCAAAGGAAGGGACATATTAAATAGATTGCTTTTAAAAAGTGACATAATTTGGCACTAAACCAATAACTCATTTAGACTGTGTAGAATTTTGGTTTATTAGATCATATTACTAACATATATATCATAAACACCATACTACTGTGAAACATAAAACTTTTAAGGAGGTTGATTCCTCTCTAGTTGAGCCAGTGCCTTGCAATCAACCTTGCTCGAGTCACACACAGACATCAACATTCAGCATGCAAAACACAACAATGGTAACAGTTACGTTTTTTTTTTATAAATAAGACCATTACAATTTTATTTGCTGTCATAGTTGGGGTAATACTGACACAAGACAGCAAATAAAATCATAAAATAAAGCCACAAACAGTAAAACAAAGCATTTACTTTATTTGTGCCGCAATGCACTCTGGGAGTACACTTCTTCAGATCACAGATAGAATTAAGTTGACAAAACTTAAATGTGAAGTAAGATCAACTTAATACAATTAAGTAAAGCTTACTTAATTGAATTAAGGCAACGAGTTTGCACAATCGAATTAAGTAAACTGAACACATTTTTTACGGTGCACATTGGGCTTTAAATAGTACATTGGCCAAACAGTATAATTCCCTTATAAATACAATATTCTGCCTCGACTGGTTCATGTATCCTTTAAGCCCAGAAATAGTATACCCATTCTAATTCATGATGCACAATTCTCTGAAGTGTGTCTGTGACTAATGGGATTGTCCAGATCGCCCTAAAGTGTATTAGAAAACCTTGAAAATGGTGGGCTATAAATGTTTTCTTTTTTTAACCTTCTCTACTTCTCAAAATTTTTAATTAACGCACTCTCCACATTTATGGAAATTCTTAAAATAAAAAAACAACTATCATAGTAAAATAAATAATAATTATTAGGAGTGTAACCGTACATGTATTCGCCCTGAACCGTACGGTATGGATGTCACGGTTCAGTTCATGCAGTTAGATGCCGAATAGAGTCAGTCACAGGTACTACACAATCTAATCCGGAAGGGGGCACGCACGGTAATACAACGCTGTTTGCTAACCGCCACAACAGGAAAAAAGTGCAGAGGAAGAACAGCACATACGTGAATGACTTGAGTGCTTGAAAACAAAGTCCACTAGGTAGTGCGCACATGTCGAATGCACAAAAATCGAATTAGAACTGGCTGAAATGTTTTGAAATCACTTGTACCCTACCTGATTGAGAGAAAAAAATCCAGTCTTTCACGCGATCTGCCTGTGTCCGTTTGAGTCTTTTCAAATAGCGCGCTAGTCAGCTCGTTAATGTTGATTGGCAGAAGTGCGCCGCAGTGTTTGTTGTTGTTGAGTGGTAGGACATGAGCTGTTGGCACAACTTGCATATACGTTTTTTGGATCATATTTTACCATTTCAAAGTGCATCCAGTTTTACACTTTAGATTTTCTTATCCCAGATATTGTTAAAGATTTAATCCCTGCTGCCAAGATGCTCCTCTGTCGGTCACGGATCATGGAAGTAAAACTTAAATCTGTCACAGGGGTGGTTGGATTTATTCACGCACATTAAAATTCATAGCATTATCATAATAGGCTGTATATTAACCTATTGGGAGAGAACCGGGAGAGAAATATTTCAGATTTGTATAAAATAAAATGGGTGGTTTGGATCTTTTGAAAATCTGGCAACACTTGTGGAGGCTGATTAGGACTTATTGCAATATAATGGAGCTATTGAAATGAGGGGGGAAAAAATAAAAACATTTTCAGGATAAATGATCTATGGGCTGGATTAAACCACATAGACGGCTGAATCCGGCCAGCTGGCTGCAGTTTGCCCATGTCTAATGGCTTATGGGCCAAATAAAAACGTGCATTAAAATCATCATATTATTCACATTGTTTTGTATTTCCACCAAATAGTTGTCTACTTGCCTTTGGGCTAAAATGAAGGTGGAAACTCAAGAGATGCTGTGTGATAGTGTATGTTTATGTTTGTTTCTTGTTTTTTCTTTAGGGCAAAGCAAGGGAGGCAGCTCTCATGACAAGGTTTATTGGATGTAAGGCAGGATGTAAGGTGATCGTCTTCTATTTTGGTGTGTTTGAGGTTGTGTAATGTCAGCTCTTTTGTGGAGCTCACATCATGTGGTGGGCATCGCAGACATGTGTACTGTGGGAATGAATTTGCCCTGTCTGTTATCAGCTGTTGTCATCTGCTGTGTTTCCATTTTACCAGATTTTTTAAAGCAAAATTTCTATTAACAAAATTCTGTCATAACTGATTCACTCTCATGTCAATACAAAACTACATACAGAAGCAGCTCTTTTCAATATAAAGAAAGTGAATGGTGACCAGCGGCTGTCAAGCTCTAAAAAGAACAAAAAAGGACCTTTGAAGTGTCATAAAAGTAGTCCATATTAGGGCTGAACAATTGGGGAAAAACTGAACTGTGATTTTTAAAATGTGATTTTAAAAAAAATCAAATTTTCTGTGCTTTTTTTAATGGGGCTGAACAATTTGGCCAAAATGTTGTGATTATGTATCAATATGGATATAATATAATATAATATAATATAATTAATATAATATAATATAATATAATATAATAATAAAAATCTCCTAAATTATTTAGTCTATGACACAATTAATTTAATATTTTTAGTGAAATGTGCCTTTTAATTTTAAGTTGACTCTCAAAAGTGTGTGATTTAGAGTGAATGGAAATCTCCTGTTTATATTTGACTTTGAATTATGTTGTATTATTAAAAGACTGTATGCTGCTAGCACAGCACAAGTAAGAAAAAAACTTGTTACTGCACTGGCAATAGCAAAGTTACAAAGCAACATGCTTTTTATTATTACTAAGCTCTATTCTTTTCTGCACAATGGTAACTAACAAAACTTCAACATAACATAAAAACTCTTCCAAATGTTAAACATAACTGAACATTAAACATTAACAGATATTTCCCTTCACTCAAAAACACAATAACACTTAATTTTATTATTTACTCTCCATTTCCAGCCACATGTTGGGAACTAACAATGGTGTCTCTAAATAAAACCGCATAATTGAACTAATTCTCTTAAAATAAATAGGTATCCTTCGGTCCTTAATTTTATTAGCTTAATCAGTTTTTAATCAGAATTATCACCTTTTTCTTTTTTTTTTCTTTTTTTAATTAAAATTACGAGACCAATGATCACATCATACTTTTGATCACAAAGTACAAAATCATATCAATTACATGTGGCAGATTCCTTTGCTACAGTTTGAGATCTAAACTTGAGATCTAAAAAAAAGGACAGGTTGAGGAGATTGCAGGTGAACAACTTATTGTGATTCTCTAATTTAGGACTGAGGCTTCTGCATGAAATGGATTCCGATGGTAATCTTTTACCTGTTGTCATAGAGGAATCCAATAAGTTTATGAAAAGGTAATCAAAGAGCTTGAGTCTAAATTACAGGATTTTCCTTACACCGTGTCTACAACGCCACAACAGTTTGAGGCTGTCTGCATTGGACACATTAAAGCGACCAAAATGCAAATCCGTTTGTCCTTCCTGTCAGAAGTAGCGCGAGAGCTTGGAGTACTGTACCTCAGAAATATAACAGGGTATATCCAGTGTAGACAGTATCACTAATTATAATGGGTTATTTTGTCTTTTGTTGCGTCGTGCCATTCGCATCCGGGGTAGACACGGATCAAGCAACAGCAGTGCCATGGCCCGCAGGTTTTGCCTGGGGATGGAACTCAGGAGTGGAAGAGTTCCTGAGAACATCTGTGCTATTGATGCACCTCACAAAGTCTGTTATCCCTGAGAGAACAAGAAAGATGAGCAAGCGAATTACAATGTCTCTATCTCTCGCTCTCTCTCTCTCTCGCTCTCAAATTCAAAGTGTGCTTTATTGGCATGACAATTGTTACAAAGTATGCCTAAGGCAAAATACATCTACATATACACACAAAAAAGTAAGTACAACAATCAATCAACATTTTAGAATTCTATGAACAATTTAGAATTCAGTGTGTATGTATGTGCGTGAGTCTGTGTGTTCATGTGAGTTAGTGTGTGTGTGTGTGTGTGTGTGTGTGTGAGCGCATTTCTGATTAGTCAAATCCCTCTTTTTGTGACAGGTATCAATGTATCTTGCTGCTAGTAGGATACAATCTCTTTTTTCATCTAATAAATGTTGAATTTGTGTTTTATTGTTTAGTTTGATGAAGTTAGGGCAAAGTACTTCAAATTTGGGATAAAATGTCTTTCTGATTTACTCACAGTTAGGACAGCTGGTGAGGAAGTGTTGCTCTGTCTCTACTTCTCCCAGGTCACAGTACGGGCAGATGCGTCTCTCTCTGGACAGCCAGTTCTGTCTGTATCTGCCCATCTCTACAGTCAGTGTGTGATTGCTCAGTCTGTACCTCTTCATTATTCTTCTTAATTTACATTCTTTCACTGTACTCAGATATTCTGCTGTTGTTTAGTGTCTATTTAGGGCCAAAATAACATTCAAGTTTACTTTGTTTTTCTGTTGTTTCAGTCCAGTAGGTCAGGTAATTTTCTTTTTGGTTGGGAATTAGGCCCAATTTGGTTGGGCCTAATTCTGTGGATGAGGGTGTCAGTGACCTGAGTGGCTGTTGTTAGTCATGTTAGTTTTTGCAGCCTCAGGACCATCTGAATCAGGGGGCTTTTTTCAATGTTCACTTCATGGTCTTTAAGGGCTTTAAAATGATAAGAGTTGGGATCACTCGTTTTTAGATGTTCCCAAAATTTGATGGCTCATTTTTCAATGCGGATTAATAGAGGGTATCTCTCTCTCTCTCTGTGCGTGTGTGCGTGTGTGTCAGGTTTGTGTACCCGTTTAACCTAGGTTAACATTTAAAAAAAAAAAAAACTTTTCCACTGTAAACTGCGCTAACATTTCACTTTACAAATGACTTTGTTAGCTTATTGAATTACCAAATTAAATTTATTTTAACAAGCAACGCTTAGATTAAATGAACATTAAGTGAATGTGAAATTCTGTTGTTCAGGTTGTAGTTAAAGGGTTAGTTCAGCCAAAAATGAAAATAATGTAATTTATTACTCACCCTCATGTCGTTCTACAGCCGTAAGACCTTCGTTCATCTTCCGAACACAAATTAAGATATTGTTGATGAAATCCGATGGCTCAGTGAAGCCTCTATTGAGAGCAAACCCATTAAAACTCTCAAGGTCCATAAAGGTACTAAAAACATATTACTTTTTGGGTGCCAAAAAAACTAAATAAAGACTTTTCAACAATATCTATATGGGCCAATTTCAAAACACTGCTTCAGAGCTTTACGAATCAAATCAGTGAATCAGAGCGCCAAAGTCACGTGATTTCAGCAGTTTAGCCGTTTGATAGGAGATCCGAATCACTAATTTGAAACAAAAGATTCATAAAGCTCAGAAGCTTCATGAAGCAGTGTTTTGAAATCGACCCATATAGATATTGTAGATAAGTCTTTATTTATTTATTTAGTTTTTTTGGTGCACAAAAAGTATTCTTGTCGCTTTATAATATTAATATAGAACCACAGAACTCACATGAACTGTTTCAAATATATTTTTAGTACCTTTATGGACCTTGAGAGTTTGAATGGCTTTGCTCTCAATAGAGGCCTCACTGAGCCATCGTATTTCATCAACAATATCTTAATTTGTGTTCCATTTTTGGGTGAACTAACCCTTTAACATTGGCCAGTATCATAGTTGGTTAAAAAAGTTTTATGGCTAACCACCTTTCTAGTTTTAACATTAGTTTGTTATAGATTTTTTTTTTTTTTTTAAATGGAGATCACCTACATTGTGGGGGCCAGCCAGCAGTCCCCATGGGGGAGGGAGTGTGTGTGTGTCTGTGTTATGTAAAAGGGTATGCCTTTTAAAAGTATGTAATTTCTACTTCTTGTTTTTCAGGAAACACATTTCTCTCTGTAACAAAGGGATGGCGAGCAAAGGTGGCCCACAATTTGGAGCAGTACCTGGGTTTTGCAGATGCCTTGTATGTACCCTATGGCTGCTTATATGTTTTTCAATTAATTTTCTGTTTCCTAAAGATTCTTTGTGAGGACAAATCCAGAGGATACAACATAATGCACTGCAAAAAGTCATAAGACAGGAGAAATGGTGAAGATGCACTGTCCCAGCATTGGCAGACTGTGTATTTTTAAGTGTTATATATGCACTGTTTAAAATAAAGAATATATTTTGCAATTGTCTGTTTGAATTGAATGCTAGCAGTACATTTGTAGGATAAAATT
Organism: Elopichthys bambusa; assembly: GCA_037101425.1. Lineage (NCBI taxonomy): Eukaryota > Metazoa > Chordata > Actinopteri > Cypriniformes > Xenocyprididae > Elopichthys > Elopichthys bambusa. The sequence goes on along the minus strand of CM074448.1, from coordinate 18,023,207 downwards.
CTATGTAAAATTATAAAATCTAATTTATATTTAGTACAAATGAATTATAGTAGTGTACTCATAACCAGGGTTTTTTATTTACAGTAAACGCACTGTATTACATGATTACAGTACTATGTAGTTACTATAAAGTAAGATACGGTTATACTGTAAATCTTGATTACAGTTATTGGCAACTACTACCCTGTAGTATAAATGTTAAATAACCATGTGGTAGTGAATATTTAGAATCATCCTGAAATATAAAAAAAAGAGACAATTTTCTATTTTAATTTGGTTCTTGATGGACAAATTAATCTTATCACTTCAAGTCTGACAGAGCAAAAACAGACATGAATAAAAAATAAATAAATAAAAAATGCTCAAAACATTCAAAGCTGAACACAAAGGAAGATATTTGGAAGAATGTCAGTAACCAAGCAGAGCTCGCCCCCATTGACTACCATAGTAGGAAAAATAAATACTATGGTAGTCAATGGGGGGCGAGATCTGTTTGGTTTCTGACATTCTTCCAATTATCTTTCTTTGTGTTCAGCAGAACAAAGAAATTCAACTACTTAAGGGTGAGTAAATGATGACAGAATTTTCATTTTTGGGTGAACTATCCCTTTTAATGGTAAATGAATATCGTGATAAATATCGATGTTGCACTATATGGAAAAAAAATCATGATAATATTTTTGGTCATTTTGCCCAGCCCTAGTTTGGTTAATTGATTACTGATGTATTATTTATTTTCCAATTCGGTTTTCAGCCAAGTGCATCCTGAATTTTAGGTTTTGGCCCAGAATTTTCATTTTGATGCATAACCACATATTGGCTTACAAAAACTGACTAGCTTCAACAATAATAGAAGCTACTTTTAATTTGTTAAAAAAAAAAAAAAAAAATCTAGATGCACTTTAAGTTGTCAGAATAGATGCTCATTAATTGATTTGACTAGATTAGAAATCCAGAGTCGAGAGAGCATTTGAGAGTGTGGAAGCATGCAAAGGCAGATAGTACTGTTGTGGTCTGGCTGCTGTTATGGAGAGCGCCAGTAATGTATTGATGTTCTTTGGGCTGGCTGGATAGATGGAGTGAATAATTGATGAGGTCAGGAAGGAGGATAAGAGAACCAGAGAAGCTGTTGTGTTCACTTTCATGTCTCTCTGTGACGATCTTTGTTTCTTTTCTTCCAACACACCCCGTCATTCAGGGCAAGTTGACCTAGAACTTAAAAATGCCCTGTATATTGTCGAGAACTGTTATCAGAACTTCATATTATGAATGATGCACATTTTGGGTTTTATACCGCTTGCTGTTTAACTGCAGTTTGCCTTACAAGTATGTAATTAGAAAAGCGTCCATCCATCCATTCATACATGAATACATGAATCTATCCATCCTTCCACCTGTCTGTCCATCTGCCATCCTATTATCCATTCATATGTCCATCCATCCATTCATTCAGCCGTATGTCTGTCCGTCCATATGTCCATTTATCTACCCATCCTTTGAACTTTAAAGTGCCCCTATTATGCCTTTTTAAGGTTCCTAATATTGCTTTGGGAGTCTCCTACAACAGGTTTACATGCATGCAAGGTCAAAAAACACTTTTGTTTTCTCATAATATACATTTAATTTCCCCTCAGTTCGTAAACGATTTGTTAGAAGCAGTTTGAAGAATCAATCTCTCTAAACCCCTCCTTTCCGTGAGTCTACACTGCTCTGATTGGTCAGATGGCCCAATCCTGTGTGACTGATCTACCCATTGCCATAACTGAATGACAGCTATCAATTTGCAAGATATTGTATACAATGTATGGACACAAAAGATGGCAACGATTTTACTGTATCAATTCGAGCCTGAGTCCGACGATTAAATGTCTGAAGTAGTCAATCAACCAGAAACTGATTCGCAATCACAACTGGAGCAGGACGTTTCTCTATGGTAAGTGTCACTTTAGTTATTTATAAGATGTGATAGCAGCGTCACTGTTATACTTTATGTAGGTGCACCTGTGGGAACTGTATCAGAATGCCAAGCAAAGCTGAAAACCTCTAACATAAGATAAACATTTAGGCCAGATGTGTACACAGACTTTTTCGTCACAACTATTAACAAAGTAAAAAATGTCTATATCATTGTTTGACATTACAATGGGTGTTTACTGTTTACAGAGAGAATATTTCAACTAGTTAGCGCGGACTAGCATCTTAATATCCTATTACAATACAGATAGAGCTCCACTCTTTTATAATAATAAAAACGCAGAGGAAAACAACAGTTTGTTTTACAGTTATGTAAGCGAACCGGGCCCACAGCTATGTTGTAAACACCCACGTTAGCCGAGCACAAACATAAATAGCTGATAATGCATTACACTCACTCCATCCTTGATCATTACTCCAAGTAATAAGACAGACAAGCTGCATTAATCGACACATTTTTAGGCAATATTGGAGCCACAACTGAATAGCAGAACTACAGAAACAGTTAGCAGGTTAGCAGGAGACATACAGACTAGGGTGTATGTTACACAACATAACATACAAAACTGTGAATTTTGAACGATCGCTAGAAAATATAAACATCAATTCTTAATCATACTTATAGGCTGAGATTCAGAGGAGCAAGCTGGTCCAAATAAACTGGGCACTGATCCATATTTTAAGACCAAACGTTTTGTGAATCCTGCGTTAAACTCCCCGAGGTTTGAGAAGCAGTCGTCAGTAAAATGACAGGAACACAACAAAAGTTGGTACTGCTGTGGTATTGTTGAAAAAAAAAAGTATTTTCCCTGCCGTCTGCGTGCTCAATAAGTGGGCGCGCAATATGCTAATGTTTCGTTGTGACATCACAAGGAAACGGCTTGTGATTTGTTTTACAAACGACTCATTTAATTGACTCGACTCTTACTTTTGAGAGACAATAACTTTATATACAGTGCACTTTCAGATTTAAAACTTTGCAGGATGTTTTCATTCACTTAGAGCTATGTTACACACTACATGAAAGGTAATTTTCAAAAATCCATAATAGGGGCACTTTAAGGCCCTGATATATACTCCCAACAAGTTCAAAAATACCTGAGCAACGGTATAGTGTTTGTGAACATTCCGCTGCTTCTGGCAGCGTTTAGATGAGTTTTTAAATTTGTGCTGTTTTCCTATAAATCACAAAATAAGCACAACAAAAATGACAGCAGTAAGAAAACCGCAGATAAGAAAGCATCTCATCATAAAAATGCAGATATGTTTACACCAGTTCATCAGTTTAACATTTCATTAGCTATGTTTCCATCCACTTATTTATAAGCTCATTTTGGGATATCGCATTAAAAAAATGCTGGATGGAAACGGCAAGTTGTGTATAAATTCTAAAAATGCACAAAAAAACGTCTGTGCTCAATTGATTCAGATAAAGTTATGCAATACGAAAACATGCGCATAAACTACAATGGAAACACTTTTACCAAATAAATTCCTTGATGTGCGTCAAAAAAGACATGTGACTTTGCAATGGAACGGCATAACTGGATTAACCAGCTTACCGACCTCGTTGCACAGCATCTAAAAAGCTGTTTTGGTCATTCAATACATGAGCCTTATTGTTAGTGGTTCATAAAATTCCCTCCCAGAACTGAACTGGGAAACGAAATGAACCTCATAAGCTTCCCATGCCAAACAAGGTGGAGCCCCAGAGCACCCCCATCTGTTACGCAATAATTATGGACTAATGGCTAATGGATGAAAGCATTTTTAAAAAGCATTGGGACTTAAATTAGGTATCAGTTTTACTATTGTCAGTGTTTTAGTTTGTCTGATAATATTAAAAATAATGGGTTAAGGTTAGTTATGCTGTAGTTTGGTGTAGTTTCAGTTTTTTAACCAGACTCTTCAAAAGTTTTGCAGAAGCATTAATATTTTTATGTAAAAAAAAAAAAAAAAAAAAGGTTATGGTTATGGTTAAATTTGTCTTGTTTTTTTGTTTTTTTTCCTGACATGTTTTGCTTGTAAAACATGTTAGACTATTGAGGTTTCAGAGAAATCCTGTTTTGCTTTGGTAAACTACATTAAGAATCATTGAGCTGTTTCTTCATTATAGGCTTTCTGTTGCGAAGAAAACACCACGCATAAATATAGACTTTTTAGACAGATTTATTTTTGTTGTTGTGGCTGTGATAATAGGTATGCATTAGAAAAAAAATTTCAGCAGAAGCTGAAAATTTAGACACACTGGGGCAAAATTTATTTAAAATGAGTCCTTTTTTGGAATAACTAAATTCAGTTAATATATGTTTTTGTTTTCCAAACAGTGCAATTATGCATATGTTGTTCAATGCAATATTGACTTTAAACAACCTTCACAGACAATATTATACATTTTAAATGACATTCAGTGCACAGAAAATTGAATAGTAAAAATTATCTTGAATCTCAATTGGCCTTTCTGAAAACCACATTTACCTGAGCTCCTCAGGGAACACTAGTCTTTTTGTATCTTCTGGCCTAAAACCGCACATTATCTCCATTTCACAGGGTCAGAATTTTGACAACACTCTTTCCTCTTTAACATCTGTAACATTGCCACCGGCATACATGGAAGTGATTGCAACATTGATAACGCTGTTATATGGCAACAAAGTCCCACGCACACAGAGTTGTTTGCATGACTTTCTCTTGCCAGAGCAGGCTACATGCCATCAACAGTCCAACACTCCATTTGTATGACTAACATGTATGTACCCAAATGCAGAGGATTGTGCTTGCATCTGAATTTACATGCACTGCTGCTTTGCAGGTTTGATGTTAGAGAACAGCATTTTTAAAGGGATGCTTTAAAGGGATTGTTTTTGTGGAACTCTGGTAGAGTCTTGGCGCTCTAATGGTCAGTAATACCACAGAACAGAGAAATAATGCTAGCAGAGAGAATTAAAGACAGAATGGAGTCAGGGTTCATGGAAATTACAAAGAGGAGATGCTTGTGCTTATAATATTAGTTCATAAATCAATTGCAGATGGACAGCTGCAGGAGAGAGTTTGCTGTTTGTTACTGACATCAACATTTGGTTCAGGAACTAACACTATAAATCTGAGGTCAACACTTTAAAAGGAAATAATACAAAAAGCCTTGACTTACTTCTGAAAAGCACAATGTGCTCTGATTAGTCGGCTGTACCAGTGTGTTTGAGTGTGTTTCGTAAAATGTCACGCCCCTTGCAAAAACATTACACACTAAAGAAATTTATGTAATGTAAAAATGTAAAAAAGAGATTATAAATGGTAATTTTATTTTTTTTATTAACATTCTACCAGATTTAGCACTACACTTTTCCGTTAAATGTTACTTCTGAATTATTATTTTTTTCTAAAATTACCTTTGCTGTTGAATTATCCACTCATCTAGTTTATAATATATTTTTTGTCATAGATTATGATTATATATTTTTATTCAGTTGTTGTTTTTCGTCTAATGAAGCAGTATTTAGTGGATAGTGTTTAACACAAAAGATTGATCATCGGCTCCACACACACAGATATATATTCTACAAGGATCAAGAAAAAAAAACAGCACTGGTATTGGTATTGGCCAATATTCATGAATTTAGTTATCAGAATCGGAACGGTTATGAAAAAATGGTATCGGTGCATCCTCAGTTTTTACTTTTACTTTGACCAGGATTTGAGTAATCATGTTTTTGAGGTTAGGTATTTGTCATTTGTCGACTGCATAAAAACGTGTATTTGATAATTCCCACTTCTGAAGTCGTGATTACGAGCTCATTGCATTCAAGTGGGTTGCGTTCATGTGCAATTTTTACCTAGGAAACTCATATTTACGATAATTCAGAGAGCACGTGAAGGCATAACAGTCAGTCCATGTGAATTGGATGCAGACAGGAGAGATCAGCTGTCATGGGAGATGCATGACTTTGTCGTATTCATGTCATATTCACTGTGTACTGTAAGTAAAATTAGCATTACCTGGTCTTGAGGAAAAATGACCATTAGTTATGTTAAATGTAATCACATGCCTTTACCAGCTTGTATTGTGTTTAAAATGGTAAATCAGTTGGATAATTTCTTTGATTAAATAAAAACATTTTATTTCCTGTATTTTATTAAAACACATATGATAATAAAGAAAAACAAAATAGATGTTAAATGGAAAATGTAGAATATTCTACAGACATTTTTTTTTTCTTCTTTTTTGTCAAAATGGTTGCGCTTCCTTTCTCTACTGTCTGGTTTGATGCAATTGCACACACTCTTTGAAGTTCAATAGCCACTTTCTTGCTGGAAGTACAGACCTTTTTGCAAAGAAAACACTCGCATGAACATGGACACTTACATCTACTGTTTTCATTATTAATTAAATCTTTCCTTTTGTGTTCCATGAAAGAAAGGAAATCTTATTTGAAATTACACGAGGGTGAGTAAATAATGACAGAATTTCTGAAATGCAAATCTGTGGATTATGTGTGATTCTCGCTGCTCCACCACCTCGAGATGCTCTGGGATTAAAGGAGCAAAATGCCCCCCTGTGGTGAAAATCAAGTTTTTAATGGTTTTTATGTCTATGTGGTGTTTTTAATATGCTTTTTAAGACAAACCATGTGAAAATTCATGTCAACACCAGTCTCGAGAGAAGCCAGGTTCTTTTGGTATATTTTTCAGCTGATATGAAAAATTTGTAAATTTAGCAATATGGCGGGTGTATGATGTAAATTACGATGCTATGATGAACTTTATGCCTTTCTCCACCGACATACTGAGTTATTCAAAGTGTTAAGGATAATGATTGTTAGAAGGGAGCTGTCTGACTGTCTGAGATGACGAACGGGAACCTTGGTTTGTGTAGCAACACACTATTAGCTGTTTGATAACATAGTCAAGCAAAAGGCTAATCGCATTAATTACCGTTATATGTCCGATGTTGTAAGGAGTGATACCATTGTGCAGCATTTACCTCAGTATGTTGAACGAGTTGATCTCTGAGCTGGCGTGAGCAAGTGGGGGTGGGTTAATTTGTATACATTGATCTGCGAATACTAAATGAGGCAAGGGTGTAGAGTTACAATCAAGCTATTTTAAGATATAAAGACATTTTTCACAGGAAAAAACATTTAAATATATAATTTTGGTGATCAAAGATGAGTTTTAAGGGATAAAATTATTGACTACAGGGGGACTTTAGGTAAAAAAATATAATGAATATGTAATACAGTGCATAATATTTATTAAATTGTTTTATATAAATTAAATAAATGTATTAAATATTAAAAAGTTATTTTTCTAGCTAATTAATAAGTTTAGCTTTCTTGAGGTAAATGTATGGTTAAGTGACATTATATAGCCTATAAGTAAGAATTATTGACATCTTTCCGCGGATGAAACACAATTACACTGATTACATGATACATTTCATTACAGGGCACTGTGACAAGCAGGGTGGGGCGAGAGCCGTGAGAGAAGGTGGCGTGATTTCTAAGGAGCATCACCTGCGCACTGCACCGGTCTCTCACGGAGGAGCTCCAGAAGCATAAAGAGAGGAGCGACAATAGTGAAGGACGCTGCCATTTACTTTCATTTTGTATTTGTTTAATTGTATTAAAGTGTTTGAATGTTCACCGGTTCCCACCTCCTTCTTCCCATAACAACATAGCATGTTACAGGGACCTATAATGCCCCTTTTACAATATGTAATATAAGTCTCTGGTGTCCCCAGAATGTGTCTGAAGATTCAGCTCAAAATACCCCACAGATAATTTATTATAGCTTCTCAAATTTGCCCTATGTGGGTGTGAGCAAAAACATGGCGTTTTTGTGTGTCCCTTTAAATGCAAATGAGCTGCTGCTCCTGGCCCCCTTTTCAGAAGAGGGTGGAGCTATAACAGCTCGCACTTCGGTTGCTCAACAACAACAAAGCTGGAGAACCTCACACGCAGCCAAGTTACAACTTTTAGAATGCATCTGGACTGTTTCCGAATGGTTAGTGGATACATTTATGTAGTTGCTGTGGAGTTGGTTAAACTCATCGACTAGCATGTGCCATCATGTTAAACTTTTGTGCGTTGAATTGACCCTCGTTTGTGAAGCAGTCCAGCGTAAAATGACAGCATGGTAACAACACTGTACTACAACAATGCTTCTTCTTCTCTAAAGCAGCCCAACATGGCCTCCCCCCCTTTTTTGTGTGTTCCCGGGGGCAGGGTTTATGTCAATTTTGGGGTTTTTGATGTCAACAAACCCGGAAAGAAGCTTGTTGTAGTCCCTACCAGCCGTTTGTTGTAGTCCTTAAAAAGTGATTTCTGTCAAAGAAAATATCTCCCTTTACACTGAACTTTGAGCATTGTAATTTGCAGATGTTTATGCTCAAACAGCAACATTATACACTAATAAAGTAAAAAAGTGAAATTATAATCAAGGACCCCTTTAAGTTGCAATGTGTCTTTCAACATACCTTTTGATGTTTTGTGTTGTAACTAGCAGTTTTGTGCTGTAACTATTACTAAAGAGGAAGAGATGATTGGTTCACATTAGGAATGTCAATTTACATAAATTCCCATAATCGATCATTGTTTAAATTGACTAGGGCTGCAACAACAAATCGATAAATTGATAACAATCGCTAATGAAAATAATCAACAATGAATGTCATTATCACATCAAATTACAGCACTGAATAACGCATTTCTATGTAAAAAATGCATCTAAAAATAGTGGAGGAAACGGAGTGAGCTGCTGCGGGAAAGGTACATGATCCAACCTGCCCAAAACATGAGAACTGTTTATTTTAAGTTTCAAGTTAATGCATTAGGTGTGGGACACTTCAGATTCTAGAGAGCATTTGATTGGACAGAAAATCTGATGAAAAGCTGAAGTGCAGCCATCAAAATCATTGATCCATATTGGCAGATGTCAGAGACTGTTTTGAACGCTTATATCTTCTAAATACAAATTTTGTCATTGTTTTGCAGCACACTAGCTCATAGATACCACTAAGACTAACATATTCATATTAAATATTGATTTCATAGCAACTGTAAGTAATAAATTGAATGCAAAGGTAGATTTGTCTCACCAAACCACTTCAGATGATTCAGCAGTTGAACTGAACAAAACACTCAAACTAATTCGCAAACCAATACAGACCATTTTGCCAATTGATTGATCAACCCATTATAAAAGAATTGACTCAAAAGAGTGATTAATTCACAAATTAGGCATTGCTCATGCCCCAGTAAAAAAAGTAAGTGCTCTTGGAATAAACTACGCATTTCTTAAAATTTCATGCATTAAAATAAAGTAACGACAGGAGTGTCGGCCAGTGTAACTATGTACAAGTACATTTTTGTCAATAGAAATTACTTGAGTGAGAGTGAAAGTACCCACCTTTAAATCTACTTTAAAAAAAACATATTTTTCAAATGTTACTTATGTAAATGTAATGGAATAAATGTAGCACATTACTACCCACCTCTGCTTTGCAATGATATACTGTTAGCGAAACATCCTGGCACCGCCCATGCTGCAGGAAGCGGCATTTAGCTGAATATGAAAAAATGTGCTGTGCTGTATAATTAAATGAATATCCATGGTAACTGATGACTGGTGGGAAAACTAGAACAAAGGAAATAGGAAACAGACAATAAACAAAATTAGTCCAATGAAAGTCCATGAAAGTGAAACTAACAGAACATAATCTTGACAAGAACATTCTAAATGTAACTTATTTAGCATGTGAACTTAATGAACAAGTAAGATATTACTTGTCACTGGCATCAGCTCAGTCATTGCTTATAGAGTCAATGCAGTGTTTACCTCCATGTATCTATACTTTTCAGCACAATGGTAACCATAAAAACTTCAGCATTACAGAAACTCAAATGTCAAACATAACTGCATTAAATACTAACAGGTCTTTCCTATCAGTAAAAACAAATAAAATTAACGCAGACATTTGAGTTTAAATTACACACAATATTAAGTCAATGTAGTGATCACCATTATTACATCAACAGAACTCAACAAAATAATGTTTGCAACTTAAAAGGTTTACTTAAATCGATAAATTAGAATTTTTAACTTGCAACCATGAATTTATTTAAGTTGTGGTAACAAGACCCTTGAATTACATTTAGAGTTTATCTTGAGGCTGGATATGACTAAAAAGCAGAACAACCATCTTAGTGACGTAAAATAATTTGGCGTTACCCTAACACTCATTTTGACCTTATCAGTTACCATGGATGCTGAATTTCAGGTTTCGACATCAGTGTGCAACTGTGATTTCTAATGACAGCAAACTTTTCTTCTAAAACCTTTCATCTTTCAGACTATAGCACATCAGTCTTCTCCATCATCAGCCAGCAAAAACATCAGCTCAACATTTCCAAAAAAACACTGAACTCCATGGTTTCATCTCCTGCCTACAGTTTAAAATGATTTCTGCACATTTTTTGCCGAAACGGTTCTGGTGTGATGGGTGGGTAAAGTGCAAGCAGCGTATCCTTTAACAGAGACGTCTCACCTCATGAATATTATAGCAATGAAAGCCCTCGCACTACTAATATACGTCAGATATCAATGCAGAGAGAGAGAGAGATGCACAAAGCTGCATGATTAATCTTTAAAAGATTGTGTTCTCGATTATATCACCCACATGATCTAATACCTAAATGACAACAAAAATGAAATTGAGATATTCCATTCTGCGTTTGCGGTGGCATGTTTAGATATAAACAGCTTCACAAACAATCTTTTCAAACACACAGTCTCATTATTTCTGTGTTACAAATATTCCAGTTATCACAGAAGTATACAAAAGTGTATTATTCAGATATAAACGCTGGTGTCTACGTTACCAATCGAAATAGAATAAATCACCTTTTGAAAGTAACTGGGTGTACTGATTGCATTGTTATGCCACTAGGTGTCAACAAATTACTGTTAAAAATTTATCTATCACTGAATCATTCTTTCAGAAACAAGTGAAGCCTTTATGAATCCAACTTACAAAAATATTCTGTAAATGTGTGTTCAAGCATCTTATTTGTGTTGAATTTACAAATAGGTTCATTTGTTAACATTAGTTAATGTATTAACTAACATGAACTAACCATGAGCAATTAATTTGTTAACTTATTTGTTAATCTTTGTTAACCTTACTTAATAAAAATACAGCTGTTCATAGTTTGTTCATTTTACTTCACACAACTAATGGTAACAAATAAAACTCTTGATTTTAATACATGTATTAGTAAATGTTGAAATTAATATTAATTAAGATCAACAAATGCTGTAGAAATGCGGTTCATTATTACTTCATGTTAATGTAGTTAGCTAATGTTAACTAATAAAACTAATTGTAAAGTGTTAATGGTTTTGTTGAGATTAGCAGTCTGTTAAACTCATTTTACAAGTGTAATAAATAAAATTTGAACATCATTGTAATGTTCAATCATTGTTTAACACTTATGGCACTTCTTCCCAAGTCTTCATTTGTCTTTTTTTTTTTTTTTTTTTTAAATACCGCAATAAATATCGTACCGTGGACTTTATACAGAGGTATTATCGTACTGTGAGAATTTGTTGCATCGTTACATCCCTATTATCAGTGTTATGGTATTGTAAAAATACTGGAAATGTTCAAAAAGTTATAAAACATTACAACAGTTTAACTTTTTATTTTTATTTTTAGTTTTATTTAACTTTTTACTTTTACCAGAAGTTCTCCATTTTGGGCTTGTCTTCTTTTTACTTTTTAGTTTCCTCTCATTAATAAATGTATAAATGTTTAAAATCAGGACAATTCTTCTTGGTATGTTTTCATATACCCTTCAGAAAAAAGTATATTTTAAATTAATTTGCTTATTTATACAATTTGTGTTTTATAATATACAACGGCTGTCTCCTAATACTGCAGAGACTACCATCACACCAAGCATTTTAGAAAACAACCGAATTCTGAATATTATGCCACGCAAATTCAAAAAGAGGGCCATGATCCTCAGATCTTTATTCCATGTGATAAATGTTTTAACAGAAAGCAGTTTCATTTTCATGATTTCTAATATTAAAAAGTGGTTATAATTGACAAATCTCCATATAATACTGTACCACAGTACCACATTAAAGAGTACATTATTATAAGTGATCCAATATCTTTGGACTTGTATATGATGACTAAACAGGCGTTTGAGTGAGAAACCACATTCTCCACATGGAAAAGCCACTGTCTGAGGAACTGAATGACACAGGGTCGTGCACTATATATGTATGACCACATACACCACATCAAGTGAAGAGCCACAGCTCAGTGTTCAGCATTTTTACACTGGAGGCTTTAAAAAAGATTGAAAAAAAAAAAAAAAAAAAAAATTTATATCAGCTTCTAAAGATTGCGCTAGCTGTGGTTGACAGTCTTTTTAATGTACATCATCTTAAAGGGATAGTAAATTGTGTAAATTCTGTCATTAATTACTCACTCTCATGTTGTTCCAAACACGTAAGACTTTAGTTCATCTTCGGAACACAAATGAAGCTGTTTTTGATGAAATCTGAGAGCTTTCTGTCCCTCCGTTGACAGTTACGCAACTACCACTTTGACGCTTCAAAAAGTTCATAAAGAGATCGTAAAAGTAATTCATATGAATTGAGTGGTTTAGTCCAAATTTTCTGAAGAGACACTTCTGAAGACACACATGACTTTATATAATGAACAGATTTAATTTAGGCTTTTACTCACATATAAACAGAGATCAGCGAACATAAGCAGAAGCTCAACTGAACCTGCTTGACCTGCTTGCTAAACAGGAACAAACCTCTTGTGGAAGCTCATTGGTTCAAACATGCTTGAGCTTTCCTTTACCACAAATGATGTGTGAGTTGATGAATGATTATGTGAATAAAAGCCTAAATTCAGTCTGTTCATTATATAAAGCAATCAAGACTCTTCAGAAAATTTGGACTGAACCACTCACACTAAACAATTCATATGCATTAGTTTTATGATATCTTTATGAACTTTTTGAAGTGTTTTCATCAAAAAGATCTTCATTTGTGTTCCAAATATGAACGAAAGTCTTATGAGTTTGGAATGACATGAGGGTGAGTAATTAATGACAGATTTTTAATTTTTAGGTGAACTATCCCTTTAATTAATATGTGGCTAAACATAAAGATGTGCAGTTTCTGTGTTCACTTACTCAACAGCTATTGTCATTGAAACAATACCCCATACAACAGTGCATGGACTGTGATTGGATTCATACAGAGCTGATAAATATATAAATGTGTTCCTGCTCATATTAGCATTTACAATCAATCATGGTTCAAATTCAGCCAAACAAAAGTAAACGCTCTCAATGCCAAAATCAAGCCTATCTCTAAGCAACTCGGTCTTCTTCAATCTGTATGCATTTAAAACAACACAAACTGCTAATTCACACTTTTGTTTACTGAAGAAAAATCCCTTCTTGTAAATTCCGTTGTCGTGCTATTTTGCAGCACTTTTAATTCAGATGTGGAATAATGGACCTTGTCAGGGGGATGCAAGAAAACAAGATCAAACATCACCTTTAAATAACACAAGCTCACGTGTCCACTGTTCAGAAACAAAAACACATTTTTCTTTTCAGTTTTCCTGGGATTATGAAGCACAATTTGATTGTTCAGATTCCCTTCAAATCTAATTCGCTTGATGTGGCCTGTAGCACTGGAATCCCAGTCAGAGCGAAAACAAACAGTCCATTCTCTCCAACTAGCTCAAACAATTACCACAGTAAACAACAGCATTTTCTTTCACCTCTTTCTTCTCGTCTTGACAAAGCCTTACTGAATCAAAAACATACATTCACATTTACATTTATCTAACTGTGAATGTTCCTTATGATATATATATATATATATATATATATATATATATATATATATACACACACACATTTGTAAATTACCCCACTTTAACATATTGACTTTTATTGTATGCACAAAATCAGCTCAAAGATTCTGAAAATATATTCTTTTGTGTTACCCAATAGAAAGAAAGTAAGGAAAAATTAAATGACATGAAATTTTAATGATTTTAATGAGGGTAAAAGATTTTCATTTATAGATGAACAATCCCTTTTAAGCACTGAATTATTTTTCAGCTTTCGGATGCAGCTTTCGACTCTCACCAGTTGCTGTGCTTTGCTGCCAATTGCACAATTCCCCACGCAAGCCTGCACACAGCTCCCATACAGAATGAAGGCGTACACAAGGCAACTATTATCTTGGAATAGAATGTGCTATTTTCCTGTTTAGCTCCAACCCTAATCAAACACACCTGAACAAGCTAATCAAGGTCTTCAGGATTACTAGAAAGCTACAGACAGGTGATTTTAGCCTCGTTCAGACTGTCAGTCCAAATCCGATTTTTGTGCATGGCCGAAATTCATTTCGAGCTACATCCATATGTGGTTTGAAATCCTTTTCAAATCACAGTGAGTCTGACTACTCTGATCAGTCCGTGTACCTTCAGATAATTGTTTTCTCGTTTTTTTGTCTTCTAAACGGAAAAATGAAGAAACCATTCATTTATCACATACTCGACCACACATCACATATTTTTGTTTTCATCACACTTTGTTCTAATCCGCCAAATGGAAAAACAGTAAAATCAAAATGGATAAACAGCTTGAATATTCGATCTATACATGGGCGGGAATAAAATGCCCCTTTCCGCTGATTGGTCAACCAAAGATCAAGCCGCGTCATCAGTTCTTAGCTCCAGAACTCAGCTCCGCGCAACAAAATATAGTAGCCTAGCCTATATCTATCCGATACATTTGTACGGAATTATTACAGAGTTTATCGCAACTACATTTAATCTCGTTCTCATCAAACAGCCAGATTAATAAATGGCTCGACACAACCCGTGCCAGGGCAGATCCTAGACCTACACATAAATTTGCATGCTGTGAAATACTAATTTATCGTATTAAATAATAATTTACATGGCATCTGCTCTCACAACTACCCCTAGCCTACCTATTTGGCCTACTTACTTAGCTGACCGACTCTCAAAATCTGTGTGCTGGAGCTGCGCGCCGTACTGGACAGCGTGGAGAGAATGCATAAGCTATATTGTACTGAAGCGCAGAGCAGAATCGACTCAAGGGTCATGTCAAGTCATGTTCATTTATAAAGTGCTTTTTACAATACAGATTGTTTCAAAGCAGCTTCACAGTGATAATAAGAAAATTAATAGACAGAGTTTGTTTTGGCTTTACAGCAGCTCTAAGATAAAGTTTATCGAGCAAAAGTTTTTGATTGAATCACTTTCGTTGTAAAAATCATTAATTATTAACTTAAATGACACCTTTTCTAACTGAAAACAGAACAGAAACAGAAACTTTTAATGCATTCTTGCTGTTCATTTACGTGTTTAAGGGTAGACTATGAATTAACACTTTGAACAATAAAGCCAGAGATGAATATATATTTTTATATTTATTGCCATCTATTACCGTCATAAATTAATTAGTCAAATAAGGCTACCTAGATTTTTTAAATAGCTATATCTTATTAAATATAGGCCTATGCCATCTTTAAATTTAAAATCTTAAATTTAGTCAATAAAATTATAGTTTGACACTATTTGTTTCAACCAAAGGCATCTTATGCTGCAGAGGTGGCACAGAAGCAGCATCTGAAGTTGCTTTTAGATGTATTTACACAATTTAATGCTGCTTAAAGAGGTCCGTAAATACATTCACACAGCAAATACATAATGCAATGACATTAATTTTATGTTTTAAACAAAATGCTTTTAATACAGAAATATTAAATAAATTACAAGATGAAACGAATATGAAATATTGCCAGTAGGTGGCAGCAAGTCACTGTGTTAATGAATGAGTCATTTTATTTAATCAATTCGCTCGAAATGCTGATTCATTCAGTAATAAAAAGGCTTTATGGCTGGTGAATCACTCAACCGATTTGTTCAAAGACAGGATTCATTCACGAATTAACTACTAGGATCTGTGACTTTAACTACACAATGATCTGTGACTTTGCTTTAGAAGTTTAGCTAGCAGAAAAAATAAAACATTGTTTTGAGGGACATCAATTAATACTCAGTGTTAATGAAATAAACTCAGTGTATTGCTCAAAACAACCATCAGGACTGCTGATCTGCAATTGAACTTCACTACAATGTAACTATATTCTCTCTGTGCTGTTCAGTGAGTCGCGCATTTTTGGCACACAAATTTAAAGAGTTGATCAGCTAAATAAAACAGGCGGTGTGCCAAATAGGTAGGCTAGGGGTAGTTGTGACAGCAGATGCAATGTAAATTAATATTTAATATGATAAACTAATTCCACCACATGCAAATTTATGTGTAGGCAGAAGAAAGCTATGTGCCCCTGTAGGGTCTGTGTCGAGCCATTCATTAATCTGGTTGTTTGATGAGAAATAGGCCTAGATGAAATGTCAGAGTTAAGAATCCATACAACTGTAACTGATGACAATTCTGACCATTCTGTTTTCCATTTGGCGGATTAGAACAAAGTGTGATGAAACCAAAAATAAAAATATGAAAAAACGACTCGAGATTTGTTTATTTATGCTCATGAGGAAGGTCGAATGTGTGATAAATGAATGGTTTCTTCGCTTTTCCGTTTAGAAGACAAAAACGAGAAAACAAATTATCTGAAGGTACACGGACCGGAATTTCACATGGTTTGCGTTACACCGCGTAAAATGTAAACGTCAGACGTTGTTTTAGGAAACATGCTGATAGTCGCTGCAGAAACAAGGTTGTGATGTTGCAAAGTGCCGGACAAGCAGAATATGATAAAATAACAGACATGAAACTGTCAGAGACAACAGCACAGAATAGCGCCATGCATACCGCCATACCCCCATAGCCATCTCCTACATTTTTGCAGCTGCCTCATAAGACAGTAGTCCAGTGCGGTGGCTACACATTGTCATGTTAAAAAAATTAAAATAATAATTACTTACAATTATATAGCGCTTTTCTGGGTACTCAAAGTGCTTTACATAGGGAAGGGGGAATCTCCTTAACCACCACCAATGTGCAGCATCCACCTGGATGATGCGACGGCAGCCATATTGCGCCAGAACGCCCACCACACACCAGCTGATTGGTGGAGAGGAGACAGAGTGATGAAGCTAATCACTCACAAAAGTGTATGGGGATGATTAGGAGGCCATGATGGACAGAGGCCAATGGGCAAATTTGGCCAGGATGTCGGGGTTACACCCCTACTCTTTTTCGAAGGACATCCTGGGTTTTTTTAACGACGACAGAGTCAGGACCTCGGTTTAACGTCTCATCCGAAGGATGGTGCTTTTTGACAGTATAGTGTCCCCATCACTCTACTTGGGTGTTAGGACCCACACAGACCACAGGCCTCACTAACACCTCTTCCAGCAGCAACCTAGTTTTCCCAGGAGGTCTCCCATCTAGGTACTAACCAGGCTCAGCCCTGCTTAGCTTCAGTGGGCAACCAGTCTTGGGCTACAGGGTGATATGGCTGCTGCTGTTGTAAATAAGACAATATTTGTATTGCAAACCCCTCCATGTTGCAGCTGTTGATGTTGTTTTTGACGTATACCTACCAACACAACGTAATTGCCATAGAAACCAATGCAGATATTTCAGAAAATGAAAGAGCGGCATGGGACACACAAATTGGATCTGAACAGTTGCGATACACAATGTAAAAACATTCAGTCATTTTAGATCAGATTCCAATTGGATACACAAATAATTGGATTTAGACTGACAGTGTGAACA
Organism: Elopichthys bambusa; assembly: GCA_037101425.1. Lineage (NCBI taxonomy): Eukaryota > Metazoa > Chordata > Actinopteri > Cypriniformes > Xenocyprididae > Elopichthys > Elopichthys bambusa. The sequence continues at coordinate 18,005,403 of CM074448.1, read as the reverse complement.
TAGCCTGTGAGTTGGAGCTAAACTCGGCAGGAAATGGATTTCAAAAACCAGAGTTTCCCAGCCCTGGTCTATGTGGACAGCAGTAAAGTAATGCTGAGACATGTACATGTAAGACCAGCAACACAGTCTATGTAGAGGCAAATGTTTAGCCAGTGCACTGTAAGTGCATGTCCCCCTCTATTGTGCTTTGTTAGGCTACGTTGTTGACAAACCATTAACAAGCTGGTATTCAAGGGGGCAATAGAGTTTCTATATCCAATATTTATGCCACTGGATATGTTAACAAAAATTAGCAAATAACATGTCAACAGTTTAACTAACTTAAACTTACTCAGAAATATTCTTTCAACTGTTGCTCCGGCATGATAGTACTTGAGTTGAAAGAGAAAACGGATCAAAGAAGTTTACTTCATGCTAATGCACACTGAGAACTGCAGTCTGACATTTCAGAATGAAACAATTCATGACATTGATAAAATTTTCAAAATCAAATTTTCCTAGATCTTTTGACATATAAGAGGCTTTGTACCATTAAAACTAGGGTGCAGGAATTTTTTTTTTTTTTGGCCAATACGATACCGATTTTAACAAACAACTACTGGCCGATTCCGATACTTGTCACTTGCTCCCTTATTTGAACTTTTGTCATTAAAATAGATTAGTGTTTTGATCATGTTTTAAATTAGCAAAGTTCAAAAACACATGCATTAAGGTATACTAGGTAGTTTATTGCTGCTGCATCAAATAATTTTTATTGAACAGATCCATTTAACATTCCAACAGGCCAACACAAATACATAAATACAACAGAACAAAGATGTATATGAAATATACACCTGCTTTTCAGGTAGGTTTAACATTATTTTCCAGGTACAGAAATAAAGTAATCAAATGTAAAATATATTCTTCATTGCATAAATTAAATATACATTAATCCTTATTAAAGTTACAAAAGTTCTTTAATCAAGAGTACACTATTTACATTAATTTAAGACATAACCCACTATGTTTAGAATACTCGCCAAGACGGGCATTTTTTATTATTTTCTGTGAATTAGAAGAAGTAAAAGAAAACTCAATTCAGTATTTGCATGCTGTCCAAATCACAGCTTTATAAATATTGGCGGCCGATACATCGTGCATCTCTAATTACAACATCCTGCAAGTTTCATAGCTTAAAACGTCCTCCTCATTATAAAGAAAGCATTTATTTAACCAAGCTCCAAAAATGGCTAGTTTGGAAATTGTGGGATTTGTAATGTCACACAGGCAAATACAACTGCATATGCCTGCCTCCAGAGCAAGACATCGACGAATAGTTTTACATCATTAATGATAATAATAATAATAATTTTTATTTATATAGCGCCTTTCAACACCCAAGGTCGCTTTACAGAGATAGGTTAAGGAATAGGACAAGATAATCATCAACATAAAAGCACAACACACAGTCACTTACAAGAGTAGGGTGAAGATGTACAGACAAAAATAAATAAATAAATAATAATAAAAAAATATTGCACCATATGCCCCACCCATTGCCGTTCAGTCCTAACAGCTGATACTTGTCTACACCGGATGCGAACGTCACATCGCGTCAAAGCAAAGAGAACCCATTGAAATAATTTCTCTAAGTTTTATATTAAACACAGACAAACAAAATTAGCAGCACTAATAAAATAATAACATTAACATTAAAGATGGCACCATGTGACCATAAGATGTTAAAGTTTATCTAGTGCAGCAGGTTTTAATGAACACAACCTTGACAAATCAAATGTGTATACTGTATAAAATCAACACAAGTAAAGCAATGTGCATGTAATTTCTGTTGTGAAAGTGCTTTTCTTAAAACAATGCACTGAAACAGAAAACTAAACACACACACACACACACACACACAAATTTATTACAATTGTGTTCTCATTAAAATGCTATGTATATTACAACTTGGAGCAGAATTTTTTTTTCATTTACTTTATCATTCAAGTAATCCCAGACATTGCTGTATATTTTCAATAGCGCTCTCCATTATATTATCTAATTGACAGATGCACATCTTGCACTTGACAGTATTTACAGTGAGTTTTCATCAAACACAGTTTTAACGATAATTAAAAGGTGAAACGGTAATAATGACCATTTTGAATTTTTATCGTGAAACCAGTAATCATTTTATCCCTAGACTGAAGTGTCTGTATTCACATATTTGCATAGAGTATGTTTTGGGCATGAAGTATATATTTTGGAAAAAAAGCTGTGTGTTGACATTATTCACATAAAATATTATGATTAATATTAAGATCACAGACCTATACATAACCCTGTAAAATGAAGTATTTGGCAGGGTTTAGTATAAAAAAAAGATACAGTAATACTCAGATACTTCTCAGATACAGTAAAATTAATCCCAGTTCTGGCCAATGTTCGGTTGTACAGCATCTGTATGCAGTGTTTGTGAATATATGTGTTATTTGCAAGTATGCATCATTCTACAGTTGGTGTAGACAACTGCAAACAGGGACATCAAGTAGTTGTGAGAAATCTAGCATTTCAGTGAATCATTTGGACCACATTCAAGCAACTGGCCAACTGCTGCTTGGCCACTGTAGAGTGGGGCACAACCTAACACTTTTTGACTTTCTTAGTTTGTGTAAATCCACTTGGGGTTCAGATTTTTAGTATTTTAGTACTTCACATTATTTTCACACGTCTAGTACAATTATGTGGTCTTGTTTCATTAATGCAGTGTATACGTTTTTATTTATTTACCTTTAAAAAAGGGAAGTGAAATGTGACATCATGCTAGGGCCTTATGATTTCCGCGATGCAGTAAACGCGGACAGAATCGTGGAATCCATTCATAACAATGGAATTTACTATTTATCACGGAATGTCATGGAATTTGTAAAATTTTTGATGAATATTCATCCCCAGAGCTGCTCTGAGAGTCACTTTATCAGCATTTTACCACTTCATTTGAGGAAAAACTGAACGGAAAAAATGGAATTTGGAAAAAATAAAACGGATTTCATAGGGCCCTACAACATGTACCATAGGTGAGGCATATTGTAACCTGAGGGGCACATTGTAACATGAAAATATCACAGATTATAATGATCTGATCTAATAAGTATTATATATGCCAAAAGTTTTGGGCCGCCTGCCTTTACATGCACATTAGGGCTGGGCGATATGCAAAAACCATTTTATCGATAATCGCCTTAAAAAAAATAATTAAAAAAAAATCGCGATATCCGATAATATCATCTATCCGAGCCCCGCCCCTGTCGGATACAACATAGCCGACACATACTGTAAACACACATCAGTTTGGTTGCACTTTATCTGACAATAGCCTGCAAATCAGTAGGCATAAACTTAATTTAATTAATGGTTAAAGGTTTGTTTTTCTTTTCTTAGTTTGTGCTTTAATATAAAACTAAAGCTTTGTTGTTATGTTAGTGTTGTTAATCATTTCCACACTGCTCTTATCAAGTGTTTGAAATGAATTTCGTTTCGTGAAGAGAACTGTTGAATTGATCAGAGTTTAACGGAATTCATTGTGAAGATGGACATTCTGGTGGTGATTGTAAGAATGATGCATGTTGATGTCAAATGTGTCTTGCCTATTTTTTCTTAAGGTCAGATGTTTCTCCTTCATTTTTGAAAGAGAAACATCGGACACATTTCATGATGATACGTTAAATTTATTTTATTTTAACGCATAGCGCTGTTTTTTTAACTTGTATTTAAGCTATAATGTATTTGTTATTTGTCTAAAAGCGATTAAAAACAATTTGATTCGTTCTGCATGACCAAAAACGGAAAGGTTATTTTTTTCTCATGTTTTAGAGCTCCAATGTGTCCTTACAGGCTTATTATAACGAAATAAAAAAATAATTATTTATTTGGAAAAATAAGTAATTACAAATGTTGTTTGTAAATTTTATTTTTCATTTATTTTGATAATGAACAGCCTGCTATGTCAAGCAGTGCTACTGACGTGTGTGCGCGAGGAGCCGGCGTGATCACTTGAACTGCTTCCTTACACCAGTGAAAACAAACTTAAAATACTGATTTTTGGTCATACATAAATTGTAAAGAGTTTAATTATATCTGTGTACACTCACAATAAAAACAAAACATTTTGTTTTCGTAAAATAAAGAAAACAGGTACTGCTTTCTTCCATCTTAGTTTCACCTTGAACTGTTTGTGTGGAGAGTGTCACAAAAACATAAATCAATTAGCTAAACAGCATATGGTTTAAGTGAATATATTTTGTGTAGGCTATTTATTCCTTTTATTTAGGCTATATGAGTTTATTTTGCGCTGCAGGTGTGTGATGTGAATCCTCCTTTTCTGTTGTTTGCGCATGTATAATGAAACCACTGGAAAACAAATTTTGTTATTTTTAATGAGTCCTAGACATTTAGGCTATCCATTCTAATTTAATTTAGTCTTTTAATTCTAATTTAACAATCTTGTCACCGCGGGTATAGGCCTGATGTCAATACATGAATCCAATATAGTCTGTTACACATACATGTGACAAAACTGCGTTTACAGGAATATTTTGACATAATTTTCTGTGTATTTGTCCATGAAATAACCTATGAGGTGGCTCTCTGTGCACGCTCTGGATTTGTGCGGAGCTCAGAAAACAGTGCGCGGGGCCTACAGAAGTGTTGTCTGCTTCATCTCGCGCTTGAATGTCTTAAAAATAAAAATACATTGTTAATAAGCAAAATCAAAATGTTAATTTTATAAAGAGTAGCCTAGCTCTATTCGATTCCTGGCCTTAAGTAAATGTGATTCCAGAATAGATTTTTTTTATTCCTAACCCTATTAATTAGCTACTATAGGCTACAAAATATTCCATTTATGCTATTGCATGTGAATAAATATGTGAACGGTAACTACGGGACTATGTTAAATAAATTTGTATTTTTTTTTCCTCGATACTGGCGATTATCGTCTGTAACTGACTTTTATTATCAACATCGCGATACTTGCAAGACATCGTCAATAATATCAATATACAATATATACAATAATATCGTTAGTTGGGAGCATGAAATTGTCCAAAATGCCTTGGTATGCTGAAGCATTAAGAGTTCCTTTCACTGGAACTAAGGGGCCAAGCCCAACCCCTGAAAAACAACCCCACACCATAATCCCCCCTCCACCAAACATTACACTTTGCACAATGCAGTCAGGCAAGTACCGTTCTCCTTGTAACAGCCAAACCCAGACTAGTCCATCGGATTGCCAGACAGAGAAGCGTGATTCGTCACTCCAGAGAACTCATCTCCACTGTCCAGTGGCGGCGTGCTTTACACCACTGCATCTGACGCTTTGCATTGCACTTGGTGACGTAAGGCTTGGATGCAGCTGCTTAGCCATGGAAACCCATTCCATGAAGCTCTCTACGCACTGTTCTTGAACTAATCTGAAGGCCACACGAAGTTTGGAGGTCTGTAGCTACTGACTTTTTTTTTTCTTTTTTTAAACCTTTATTTATATAGTGCTTTTTACAATGTAGATTGTGTCAAAGCAGCTTTACATTGATAACTGGTACATTATTTTGGCTGCACAGCAGCTCTTAAAGAATAGTGTCAATGCAGGCAGATCAAAGGACTGTTGAATATTAAATGTCAAGTGTCCCCAACTAAGCAAGCCAAAGGCGACAGCAGAAAGGACTCTGCAGAAAGTTGGCGACTTCTGTGCACTGTGCACCTCAGCATGTGCTGACCCCGCTCTGTGATTTTACGTGGCCTACCACTTTGTGGCTGAGTTGCTGTTGTTCCCAATTGCTTCCACTTTGTTATGATACCACTAACAGTTGACCGTGGAATATTTAGTAGTGAGGAAATTTCACAAATGCACTTATTGCACAGGTGGCAACCTATCACGGTACCATGCTTAAAATTCACTGAGCTCCTGAGAGCGACCCATTCTTTCACAAATGTTTGTAGAAGCACTCTGCATGCCTAGGTGCTTGATTTTATACACCTGTGGCCATGGAAGTGATTGGAACACCTGAATTCAATGATTTGGAGGGGTGTCCCAATACTTTTGGCAATATAGTGTATATATACACACACACATATACAAAAAGGACAGCGTAACATTTTGTCAGTAAAAAAAAAATAAAATGATGTAATTTCTTAATAATTAAAAGTAAACTACTTTTGGAGTTGACAATGAACACACCACAAAACACAGCTATACATTAGGGGTGCAATGGTTCTCGGTAAAAAAATCGAACCGTACCGTTCTCCACTTACGGTTCGGCACGCACTTGCACCGCGGTTAATTTCGAATGACGGCACCTATATAAGGTTTGTTGACAATAGCAACGTGTAAAACAGACAGAGTTTGGATAATGTATGTTTCAGTCGATGAATACGCATTCTGGCTTCCCAAAACGTTACAACATTGATGATGAAAAAGCATGGACAAAACTGTCACTCTCTGTAAACTTGGTTCACTGCGAGTGCCGTATGCTCGAATATGAGCAGTCATTGACGGCGTCATCACCCGGGTGTTGATGGTGCACGAGCGCCGGTGAGACCTGAACAGCGCACGTTGCTATCTGTGTTTAAACTAAACTCATTTAAGCCTTGCTACTTTAAACATTCAAGAGCAAGACGCAAAAGAGAACTTGTGCGCAAATATGGAGTTCTCTTTCAAGTCATGCGTTTGAACGGACAAATTCACACAAAAATTATGTCAACATGCCCGTCTTGGCAAGTATCCTAACAAACATAGTCGGTTATGTCTTGAGTGAACATATAACAGTCGAAAAAATTGTGCATTTTCTTAAAGGGAAAGAAGCCTATTTCTGCTGTGTTTTTAATGTTAATTAAACAACAAATGACAAAGAAATCACTCACTGCTCTTGAGTGAATAGCTTTTGTAACTAAATAATGATTCATCTTTATTTAATTTATACAGTGAAGATAACATGCAGTGTTATTTTATATTTGATTATTTTATTCATCTTCTGTACCTGAAAACTACTGTTAGATACCTGAAAAGCATCTTTGCTCTATTGTATTGATTTGTGCTGTTGCTTGTAGTTTGATTATTTGTTCTTATTTTCTTTATTTTAATTTGACAGTAGTCTTTTTTTCCCTGAACACAGCACATAGGCTACCGAACCGTACCGAAACCGTGAGCCTAAAACCGTGATATAAACCAAACCGTGAGCAATTTGAACCATTGCACCCCTACTATACATTAGGGGTGTTGAAATTAATCGTTTCTATGATGCATCGCAATGCGGACGTGGACGATTCTGTTCTTATTTTCTTTATTTTAATTTGACAGTAGTCTTTTTTTCCCTGAACACAGCACATAGGCTACCGAACCGTACCGAAACCGTGAGCCTAAAACAGTGATACAAACCGAACCGTGAGCAATTTGAACCGTTGCACCCCTACTATACATTAGGGGTGTTGAAATTAATCGTTTCTATGATGCATCGCAATGCGGACGTGGACGATTTAGTATTAGACCATAAACGATTATAGCCTACTGATGTTTCTCTGGCGTCATTCATCGTATACACGCTTTTCGCACTACACTAAACTGGTGGAGGGAGGCGAAACACACAAAAAAATGCACTCATTTTACAGTGTGTAGGCATGTGTGTGTGTGTGTGTGTGTGTGTGTGTGAGAGAGAGAGAGAGAGTGTGTGCGAGAGAGAGAGAGAGAGTGTGTGTGTGTGTGTGTGTGTGCGAGTGTGTGTGTAAGGTGTGTGTGTAAGGTGTGTAAGGTGTGTGTGTAAGGTGTGTGTGTTTGAGCGTTACTGTAACTTAAGTAGGCCTATCCTTGACAGTTTCATGCACTTTTAGTATTTACTAGTGTTTATTAGTTCTAAATGCTCCTGTCGTATGCTGTGTTCAGACTTAAGTTTGTGTTTGCTACATTCAAGTGTCCTTTCTTGGAGCAGATAAAATAAAAAGGGAGTTCATATATCTTACTGCTTGTATTCATTGACGAAAACGTAACCATGTGCAGTAATACTGAAAATTGTAATCAAATTGAATCTTGAGACCAGTGACGATTCACACCCCTACTATACATCTAGTTCATAACGATGTGGGCAAACAGATGCAGAAAACTCATTCAGATATTCAGAAAAACACAGATCCCTCCCCTCCCTCCACACACAGCTCTCACTGAATATAGACAAATAGACAAGACAGAATGATTTAAATTTCATAAAATAATAATTTATGAACACTGAACATTGACTCAAAGTCTTCATTCACTGGTTTCGCATGGGTTCTCAATAGAATTCATTATGTTCATGTTCAGAAGTTATTTGTGTGAATTACATAGCTCATAGAATAGCACAGTTCTAATTGCAGGGCACATTGTAATGCATTGTTACAACATGCCAAACCTGCGTAATGTACAATTTCCTTCAGCTGAGACACTTCAGATGCGCACCATTTGCCATGACGGTTTTGAATTACTTGAAATGTGATTGGAATGCTTTGATATGGATACACTTTAGTACAGGGAACATGTATTCACTATTAACTACGACTTTTCCCTCAACAAACTCCTAATTTACTGCTTATTAATAGTTAGTAAGTTAGTTGTTAAGTTCAGGTATTGGGTAGGATTAAGAATGTAGAATAAGATAATGTAGAATAAGGCATTAATAAGTACTAATAAATAGCCAATATTGTATTAATATGCATGCTAATAAGCAACTAGTTAAAAGACCCTAAAGTGTTACCAGATACTTTCATGGTATTCATTTTAATACTTTACAGTATACCATGTAAATACCATGATATATGAATACGATCTTTCCCAGATTATATATTACTTTGTCATAAAATAGGTTCTTAAAATATATGTTTTGTGAATTAGTCTGTAAAATCAGACCTTATCAAACCAAATCAAACCAAAATATACCTTACTAGAAAGATTCTAGTACATTTACTAGATTTTAATCAAAATGTTGAGTTTATTAGAAATTTTAAATTATTGGTAACATTTTAGCTTACATAAGCAATCTAATTTACAGCACAGACCCATTAGAAAAACATACCCGTGTCAACATTTTGAAATGTCCAGTGAAAGTGAAATGTCCAGTGAGTGGCGCTAAAAGCGCATTTAGTTTTTTCCGGAACAGTTTTATTACATTTGAGTTTGTACACATCACAGCAGTTCTGAATTGAAATGTCCGGTGAGTGGCGCTAAAAGCTTATGCTCCATCACATTTAATAATGTACACCTACACTAAACCCTAAACCTACTTGATAGTGTTAACAAAAGCAAATGTGACATGAAAATGCAATCGTAACCATGGCATTTAAGCTTGTTTTTGAACTCTTGTCTTTGAGCTCTTTTACTGTGACTTGTTGTCTTTCATGGGATTCGTACCCGAGCTCTTCGCATCGCAAGTACAATTATGTACCAGCTGAGCTACCAAGCAAGCTTATTACATTTGTAAAACTGGATAAGTGATGCAAACTCCAAAATATATTTGTTTACAAATAATGTACTGTTTTGAGGTCATAACATAATTGTGCAAGGAGCCGCGTGAAAAAAAGGCTTTATTAATCCATAATCTTGCCCTGTAATCATAAATGTGTGTGAAAACTATTAAAAGTGCTTGCTGTTTTTCTGCCTCTAGTGTTCATTTCTGTTAGAAACTGCAGCGATATATACGTATTGGTACGTATTGGTAAATATTTTGCTTTTTGCAAAAATGTTGACAAAGGTACGGTTTGTCCTATGAGCCTGTGTTGCTAGTTTAAGTAAAATTACTCAAAATGTTCTGTACTGAAGCGCAATCCCCCTCCCCCATACCTGAAGCACATGGGCTGAGATTCAGAGATATTCTCAGCATGCTGCTTTGTGGAATGTATTGATAGAAACTGACATTTTTACACACAGATGTAAGGCTGGGAAATATTACGAAATATATAGTGGCAATGATATAAATAGATTTTTAGAGATTTTGCTATGCCGCGTTAATATATATTTGCTTAGCACAGTACTACCTAAACATATTTACATGTTAGAGCAACTTTAAAAATAAGAAAGCATGTGATCCCGAATTCAGTTCATATACACAAAACTATGTGAAAAAACCATCTTGAAGGAATTTTAGTCTATTCCTCAGTACGGAACAGCTTAAACTCTGGGATGTTGATGGGTTTCCTTATATAAACTGCTTGCTTCAAGTCCTTCCACAACATTTCAATTGGATTAAGGTCTGGACTTGGACTTTGACATACCAAAACATTAACTTTGCTCTTCTTTAACCATTCTTTGACCAATCAACTTCTGTGCTTGGGCTCGTTTTCTTGCTGTATGACACACTTTTTCTTGAACATCAGTTCGCAGACAGATGTACTGACATTTTCTTTTAGAATTTGCTGGTATAATTCAGAATTCATTGTTCCATCAATGATGGCAATTTGTTCTGGCCCAGATGCAGCAAAAAAGGCCCAAACAATGATACTACCACCACCATGTTTCACAGAGGGGATAAGGTTCTTATGCTGGAATGCAGTGTTCTTCTTTCTCTAAACATAACACTTCTCATTTAAACCAAAAATATATATTTTTGTCATTCACAAAACATTTTTCCAATAGCCATCTGGCTTGTCCACATGATCTTCAGCAAAATGCAGACAGGCAGCAATGTTCTTTTTGGAAAGCAGTGGCTTTGTCTTTGCAACTGTGCCATGCACACGATAAGGACGGGAAAAATGGGTGTGTTTTGGGCGTAACATGCGATGAACCAATCAGAGTCTCATCTCCCATTCCCTTTAAAAGCCAGTTGCGCTCGTGCCATGGCGGATTCACTATTTACATGGCGGAATTTGCAAGCAGAAAAACGGAATGCATCTAGTACAAGGAAAACAGGAAACAAGCAAACAAAGTAAAAACGAAACCAAAATATAACTGCAAGCAGCGATGATGGGCCCAAGCCCCGGCGCCACCGCCACCCTGGAGGCTTTAGCGCAGTGGTCTCAAACTAACGGCCCGCAGGCCATTTACAGCCCCCCCTCCCCCTCCACCCGGCCCGCAACTGATCTAAAAAATAAAACATAATCCGGCCCGCTAAATTATTATTATTATTATTCTCTAATTGTCTCATACCATATTCCATATTCAAAAGAATGACGTGAAAAAAATAAAAGAGCATGCAGGCAGATTTGATGAGAGCTGGTTCGGGGCTTTTTTGGCTGCAAAGTGCGAATGCGAACCAAAAAGGAAAGTGGATGAGCAACACAGACAGTTTCAAGAAAGATGGACATTGCAGTATTTTTTCGTGGAGTTTAATGGAAACAGTTACGTATCCGGCGCCTGCTGGTTCCTGCTACTCCCCACCAGAGGTCGCCGGCTGACCATATTAGCCCAGTTTTGTCAACAAGTCAAGTCAAGTCACCAATATTTATATAGCGCTTTTTACAATGTAGATTGTGTCAAAGCAGCTTTACAGTGATAACTGGTACATTATTTTGGCTGCACAGCAGCTCTTATTATTAATTATTATTATTATTATTATTATTATTATTATTAGGATTATTAGGCTGCATAAATTAGGTCAGCCGGAACCGGGAACACTTCCTATAACACCAGATGTACTCGTTACATCAGAAGAAGAATGGCATCTACGCTAATATTAGTCTTTCTGTTTATCCCGAGGTTTACCGTAGTCAACCGGATCTGGGCCATATCCAGGTGAAACCAAGGACCTGCGCCTTGACACGACCACAACGCAGCCCTGAAGTATCAGCAGAGATTGAGTCAACTAGATCATCCACTGTGAAGGCCTCATCAACATGACAACCAGTGGCGCAGCTCCTCAACAACCGTCCATACCAGCGTGATGAATATGATCCTCAACTGGATGGAACTGAATTAAATACTTTGAATGTTGCGATCCTATCGGACTTATGATAGCAACCTGAGTCGTAACAAAGCACTGTTCGCCAGAGAAGAACTGGCCCCCCGACTAAGCCTGGTTTCTCCCAAGGTTTTTTTCTCCATTTTAACACCTGTTTGCCACCTGATGTCACCTGTTGGAGTTTGGGTTCCTTGCCGCTGTCGCCTTTGGCTTGCTTAGTTGGGGACACTTGACATTTGACTTGACATTTGATATTCAACAGTGCCTTGATCTGCCTGCATTGACACTATTCTTTAAGAGCTGCTGTGCAGCCAAAATAATGTACCAGTTATCAATGTAAAGCTGCTTTGACTTGACCATTTCATTGCACACACAGTTATACTTCACTCTGGACTAAATTTCCCACAATCCCTCACCTAGGAACCAATCATGCACTCACACCTGTTTCCCATCAGTGATAAGCTGCACTCACACACACACGGCTAAGTATTGTTTAGCCTTTATCCGACCTTGTCTCTGTGTTTCATTTCCCTTGCCTAGCCTTGCCTTTGTTTTTGACCCTGGACTGTTTTCCTTGTTTGATGATCGCTTGCTGCCCACCTTGACCATTGCCTGTGTTTGGATTACCCTCTTGCCTTGCCCTCTTGTATCTATTTGCTGGTGTTTGACCTCTGCCTGTACGACTACGCTCATTTTAATAACGCCTGCACTTGGATTTTCAACTCCGTCGCCCAGTTCCCCTTCGTTACAGAATACTCAGCCACACCAAGATCCAGTGGCTTTTATGAGCGTTTCCAGCCACGACATGGATCCAGCAACACGGCTTGTCTGCCTATGTCAAGGTAATTGTACCCTCGAGGACCACATCCAAATGTTTCTGGACATTGCCCATTTATCTGACTTGCCCGACTTTGCTCTCATTGATTTCTTCTGTCATGGATTAAACACACCAGTTCAAGATTATTTAATCAAGTATGGTCCTCGAGGGTCACTTGTTGAATTTTTGGACTTTGCTCTAATGCTAACTGGCTCTCTTTTCACTGTGGGGGGTCGTGGAGGAATGCAACATAACTCCAGTGCCTTTAATGGTGGCAGCGCTAGTCAAGTCACAGTTGATCTTCGTGAGCCCAGTCAAGTCACAGTTGATCGCCCAGAGTCACGTCACGTCTCCACTGATCGCCAAGAGTCACGTCACGTCTCCGCTGATCACCCAGAGCTTCACACTCGAGTCCGCCGGTAGCTACGCACTCAAGTCCGCCGGTGTCTACGGACAAGATGGCCGCCCTGCCAGTGTCTACGGACAAGATGGCCGTCCTGCCAGTGTCTACGGACAAGATGGCCGTCCTGCCAGAGTCCAGAGTCTCGTCTCTTCACATCGGATCTTCCAGAGCTTTGTCTCATCTCGCCTCATCAGATCTCCCAGAGCCTCGTCTCGCCTCATCAGATCTCCCAGAGCCTCGTTCACCATTTCATTGCACACACAGTTATACTTCACTCTGGACTACATTTCCCACAATCCCTCACCTAGGAACCAATCACGCACTCACACCTGTGACCCTTTATAAGCTGCACACACACACACACACTCATGGCTGAGTATTGTTTTCGCCTTTATCGAACCTTGTCTCTGTTTCATTTCCCTTGCCTATGCAGAGAATTCTGATCTGTGTGCAAATTTTTGTTTTTGAGCATGTTAAGGGCCCCAAAATCCCCCAAAACCCTGACGAAAAAGAAGAATACTAATCATGTGATGTGCTAAACAGCACCCAAAAAGAATATTAAAGTTTGATATGTTGCCATGGCAACAGTATTTAAAATATCAAAAATCATTTCACAGGTCTAAATCTGCCGTGTTTTGCAGCTAACCGGGTAAAATAGGCAAATACTGCTATCTAGTGTTTACAGTATGTATGATTTTTTTTTTTTTTTAACCAGAGGTGACTAATCTGCATATTTTTAACTCACACATGCTTCTTGAATTGAAATAAATAAAATGTGCTAATGACTGAAAATTAGAAAGTTGTCCAGTAAGATGAGATCGATATATGTACTGAGTTTGGTGACTGTAGGTAAAACTACACCCCCCCCCCCCCCCCCCCCCCCCCCCCCTTTTTGTCAAAAGGTGGCACTATAGAGTCCCTCCTCACCACCTGTTTCTAAGGCTTTGCCCATGTCTACTGGATGACAATCCTGACGTGTGACAAGTTTTATGCATTTTTTTGAAGCATGCTTCTCAAAAGCATCCAAAACAAATATTGAAGTTTTATCTGAGAAAAGAGAGTAAATATGAGTGAATTTGGACACTATTACAGTCATACAGTCCACCATTAGTCACAAGCATACAAACCATGTCCCAAGTCACGAAAAAAATTTAATAGTTCAGACTAAGACACATTTTCTTTAACCTTTTAAGATTATCAAATACCAAACACTTCAAAGGGTTTATCAATTCATGTAGCCCATGGCATTAGTCTGACCTCAAAGATGAAAAAAGTGCTCTTGTTACATTTATGAAAGATAAGTCAGGGACCCTTTGAAAAGGTCAATGATTATCTGTTGAACAGTAGTCTCATTTACAACAATGAACGAGTTTGACTCTGCACAAGGACTGCTCTTTGTTCTAAAACAAGAAAATAAGAAAATCCATAAGCATTTGTCTCCTTGCAACTTTCTAAATGGTACTTGGTTAATTGTGAATTTTCATGGGAATCTAGTGATGTGTAGATGCTATTCACAGAAATATTCACTTCCAGACATTTGTTAAGACAGATTTTTTTTACACCAGAAAATCCTTGAGATTGTACTAGGGATGTCCCGAGCCAAACACATACAAAAACATCTAAACAGGGAGTAATAATCGCTTTAACACTGCAAACCATTTTAAGTCACTGTCAGCATGTATTTAGCCCACAGTCTGGCTTTGAAGACATACAGACAAGTACTACTCTTCCACAAGAATGTATGCAAACAAACTAGTCTTACCTGTTTTCAGGTGAACTAATTCATCATGACCAAAGATGAATTATTGTATACTTTTGCATCCATTCCTTTTTCGTTTTTTAACCACATTGACAAAAAACGAATAGTTGTTGTATTTTTAAATGTTGTGTTGAATACCAAAATTTAAATCAAAACCAAATACACAAATTTCATGTACACAAAATATTGATTCTTTTTATTTTTGTTTTACATCTATATAAACCCGAATTAAAAATGATTAAAGTCAAAGATTGTTGTTTCTCCAATGCTTTCGACAGCCATGTCTCTGAAACATGATAATACTTGACTTGATTTTCAACCCATTCTCACTCGAGGGGTCCGATACTGCCGCATGTCCAAGAGAATGCTATAGCCTACTGGCGGCAAACGTGCCTAGCAAAGCTGGACATTCTAAGCATTTAACGTAAAAAATGCTCAATGTGGCTTAACGTACTACTAACACAGTGATATTGGAGGAGCAAATTCAGTACACACCCTTATAAATAAAGCATACAGGCTATGTACAGACAAGCAGATGAGCCAACACTATGAACGCAATTAACTGCACGTTAAGCATTTTCCTAGAAAATAAAATACCATTATAAAGAAAAAGCTTAACACATTAAGACAATGATATTAAACAACCAATACAGCTTTAGACAAGCAGGTCAAGCCTTACACGTTCAGCGTTTTCCACTTATAGAAAACGCTTAACATAAAAATATTGTCCTTCTACTTTGTTTACGTTGCCATTGTCTTAGCCATAGATGTTGTTGATGACAAGAAATTGTGCGAGAAAATACTTTCTCCCTGGTTGTTGTTTTTAATAAAATAATAATCCTGCATAAGGAAAACTAGCTTGTTAAATTAATAAAGGAAGAAACCGCATTTTCCATATGTCATTTAAAAAAGGAAAAAGGAATGGACGCAAAAGTACACGGACCATGCTCGTAATCGTAATTGATTTTCAATTTTGGCTTCCAACGATTATGAAAACAAGATAACTGAGGTAAAATAATTATTGTGCCACTGTCTCATTCCATCCAGTGCACCTTCATTTCCTTCACAGTGGTGAGCTTTCGTTCCTCCATAAAAGCCCAAACTTAACATCCAAATCAGCCAAATACGTGAGTCAAAAAGCAGTCTAATGTTGCTAAACTGTGGGACGTGTTTAATATTAAACACTGTTATTAAAAGCACATTAAGCCGCAAAAAAAACGCTCCCCAGGCGGCTTTCTGTGTGCACGCTCCGAGTCTGAGCCGAACGTGGATAAGCAAATGGACTTTGGATATGCTTCTAAACTCGTACACAGGAAATGTCAAAAAATATCAAAATACCTTTTTTGGAGACTATTTATGTTAATACAGTGTGTTCCCTTTCGAAAGGGAACTTCTACTCTGCGTTTGCAACGCTATGGGGAAACGTCACGTGACTCGGTGTTCGAAAGCCAACTATCCAATAACTCCAAATCCTATTGGCCGGCGACAGCCTATGACGTCATACAGGCGCGACCCGGAAGTATAAAAGGGGCGCCTGGGGAAGCAGTCATTATCTCATCGTCTTTCGGGACTGTTTGTGTTCATTGCCGATCGTCAAATAACGAGAAATTTCTCTATTATGTCTGAGGACAAGGAGAAGCGTTTCAGGAAGTGTGTGGATCCATGCCCGAGATTTCTGACTCCGGAAGATTCACACACCTTATGCGTCTATTGCCTGGGAGAAGAACACGCACGGATGGTGCTTGAGGGCGCTGTCTGTGTGAATTGTGAGCGTCTTCCGATGAGGACGCTCCGTTCTCGCTTGGCCTTCTTCTCGAGGGATGAAGCGTCAACATCTGCGCCTGGTGGATCCGGCCCTGCTCGTGCTGAGGCAGAGCGGCGGCTGCACTCATGGGGCTCGCAGATGGAGCTCGCTGCCAAGTTTGAGAGAGGTGTTGTGGTCTCTCAGCCTTCGGCGGCGGCTGGCGAGGATGAGCTCCTGGAGGACGACAATGTTCTGTCTCTGACATCATCCGACCCGGGAGCGAGTGTTCTTCTGGCCGATAGCCCCCGTGGCCAGGAGGTGGTAATGGAGGAGGAAGAAGTGGCTTCTTCTTCTTCTTTCTCCAAACCGCCTGGCCCAGCATATGCCGAGTTGCTGGAGGTTGTGGAACGCGCTGCTGGCAGACTGCAGCTGCCGTGGGGGCGCGATAGGAAAGAGCCCGTTCGCGGCAGACTGGACGAACGCTTTCTTTCCGACCACAACCCTGTGACTCCAGTGAGCCTTCCATTCCTTCCGGATCTCCACGTTGAGATCAAGAAGGCATGGAAGAACCCATACTCGGCCAGAATTCATCCACATCAGCGAGGAAATTTCGCTGATGTGGAGGGATTGGGCCAGCATGGGTATGTGTCGCTGCCGCCCATTGACGAGACGTTTGCCAACTATCTCGTCACGGGCAGAGCACCGACTCTAAAAGCTCCGGTTTTGCCGTCCAGACCCCTTAAGCAAACATCCCGTCTGAACGGCAGAGCATATGCTGCTGCGGGTCAGGCTGGTGCGGCTTTACACACGATGGCAGTGTTACAGGCGTACCAGGCTGATCTGTTGAAGGACCTGGATCAGGGGCAAGGTTTGTCCCCTGATGCGGTGGCTGAGCTACGCCGCACCACAGATCTCGCTCTCCGGGCCACCAAACAGACGGCCGCCTCGATTGGGAGATCGATGGCGGCCATGGTGGCCACGGAGAGGCATCTGTGGCTGAACATGGCGGACATCGGGGAGAAAGAGAAGGGCTCTCTTCTCGATGCCCCGGTTTCACCAACTGAACTTTTTGGCAGCTCCGTTGAGACGGTGGTTGGAAAGTTCAGGGAGGCGAAGGTGCGCTCAGCAGCATATAAAAACTGCATTCCGCTCAGGTCCGATCCTGGGCCCAGACAGCCGGGAGGCGCTGGCCCGTCTCGAGTCGAGGCTCTGAGGCAGGGCCAGAGGTTTAGCGTCGCCGCTCGAGCGCCTCCTCCACCTCGGAGCAAGTCGCAGAAGCGGCGAGACACGAGGAAGAGGAAAGATGGTGTAAGAAAGGTGATTGATCAACGGCGCCAGCAACGCCGCTGATCGATCCCCTCTCCTGGCGAAGATAAAAGTAGAAAAGAAGTGCCTTCGCCCCTCTTCCTTGGCCTCCCAGGGCGTTTTTTAATCACTGTGTAGGTTCAGGTAACACCTTTGAACAGTCAGGCTGACGGCCGGGCCCATGATGAATTCTTTTCTGAAGGCCCGCCTTCTGGCTTGATAGTGAAAGGGTTCTTTGGGCTTCTAGTACCATGGATGTTTTGCCTTCCCATGTTTGTGAAGGAGCAGTCTTGGGTCTTCGAGCCTCGAGAAGGTAAGACAACGTCAAATTTAAATCTCTAAATATTGACTGTGTGTTGTTACCTGTATAATTCCTGAACATGGCATAGTGAATGTAACATTGAGAAATAGTATTTATAGGGGTTTTTTGGGCAAAACTGGAATGTTGAGACTGACTAAGCAGGTCACAGAATGGCTGCTGCTTAGTTTTCTCTCTATGTTGAGTAGCCTCTCGGCTATTTTCAGTATAGTTTGAGTTGGCACTCATTGCTTCAGTTTGTATGTCTACGGCGGCCCTAACCGGCCGCCTGACTTTTCAGCTTTGAGCTTCACTTTATTTTTCTCATCATGAGATTTAGAAGTGGAGATCAGACTGTTTGTTATGGTGCCTGTTGTATATAAAGAAGATAGGCCTATAACTTGGCAGCCAAGCTAGAGCTAGGTGATGTGATATATGAATTAACCCCATATGTATTCACTATCCTTTCAGGATTTGTTTCCTAGTTCTGGTTTTCCTCCCGAGGGAGTTGTTAGGCTGTACGCCCAATTATCCCCTTGCTGGTGTAGGTGCAATTTGAGTTTTACAGCTAGGTTGTAGACTGTTTCCTGACTCCCTTATGCTGTTCCTCAGGTGGTAGGCCCTTATCTTTGCGTAGATAAGTTATGCAGGTGTGTGCTTGGCCCCACTTTCTAGAACTTTCATGCTAAAAGGAATAACTTTCTCCTGAGCCACTTGATAAATTTGTTTTATCAAGTTTGAGTTGACGTTGCTAGTTTTTAGCTCCTGTCCTCTGGGGTTTAGATCAGATTTGAGGATCTGTGTGGGAAGTGTTTTTCTTTTTATAAATAAAAGCATGTAGATCAAAGTTTCTGTTACTTTGGGTTCTAGACTTTTGCCCTACACTGTATGTGAGCCTATGCTGCCACAGGTTGGCACCTGCTCTCATAACAGTAGGCCCTTTGCTGTGAAAGTAGGCCTTTGTTTTGAGTATTTGGTGACTTGTACTCCAGTCTGAGGTCCTTGTCACTGGGTGCATCACCTGTTGGATTGCATATTCAGGGTAGTAAGTGCCACTTTGTTGAAGAAAACTGGTATCTATTGGCTCCCTTTTTTTAGTGGTCTGGTTAACGGTTATACTGCTTATAACTCGGATTGTAGGCCTTATGATATTCGGCCTCCTTCTAGTTAGCGGTTGTTCTACTATACTGTTTAACTGATCATAATGTGCTCACATATTTTCACAGGTTTACGCTGCCACAGGCCATGCCGCGTGTCTGTCTGAGGTAGTAGGCTTATATTAGCCTTCCTTAGACCATGTTGGCTTTGTTTGGTTCCCTTTAGTCAAAATGTGTATTTAGGGTACATTGCCTGTTGGAATGTGTAGCCTAGCGCAGGTCGCAGTTAGCTTCCCATAGCTTTTTGGGTTACAGCTGGTTCCCTGTAGCTTGGTTCACTTTAATTCACGAGCTGTAGCCACGTGTTATTGAATTGGCAGGCCCCTTCAGGCCTCCTTTTTAGTTTACGTTTGGCACAATTTGTGTTTTAACCTGTGAGTAGGCTGATCGCCACCTGTTACTGGAATGGAGGCCCCTTTAGGCCTCCTTTTTCTAGTCGACTGGTCGGCAGGATGCCTGGGAAACCATGCCACCGTCGGCCACACCCCATCACTGACGGAGAGGCCCTAACAGGCCTGTTCTCTGTGTTTGGCAGTGTTTTTCATGTGTTAATCATGACACTGTTAATACGTGGCCTCTGGGTGGTATGGTTATGGTTACGGTAGCCACTTGCTGATGCCACGTGTTTACTAAGGCAGGCCTACTTCGGCCTCCGGTGTAATATGTGGAGTTCAGTTATATACTCCTCTCGCTGTGAGGGTGACAAGGTGCTTTTTACCGAGTATTTCGAGTGGCTAGCCCCTCAGGTTGGTTTGGCAGCAAAACCTTACTGAAGGTTGTTTTTTACCTAGATCTGCCTCCCTGAGTCCTATTCTAGTTGAGCTAAGGGCCACCTAGCGCCTAGGGTGGATCTTTTGTGCTCCTAGAAACGGCCACAAGACTACGCCGTGTGTATTAGAGGTTGCTAGGCCTACGGGCCGCCTAGTTTTAACACACTGGAGTATGTTTGCGTGTATTTCTCTTTGAGATTTATCTTTATACACTTCTGTTGGCCAGAGGCCTAAGTGATAAACCAACCTCCTTCTGTCTGGTTGTTTATCATCCTTTAGGCCTAAACACTGCCACGAGCTGATGCCACGTGTCTGTTGAGGTTATAGGCCCCTCCAGGCCTTCCTTAATGCGTGCTGGCGTACGCTGTACTCCTCTTGCTTTAGAGAGTAAAAGGTGTTTTTACTGAGTACACTGCTCGGTGGATCGTGTTGGGTGGATTGTCATGTGGGCACTTTGCAGCCTCTTAGGCTGCCATTGAAGTCATCTTTCTACCCCGGAAAGAAAGCCGGGCCACTTTCTGTTTGACTTCTGTTATTCACTTAACTCTATCATGCTGTAGGCCTCTTTCGGCCTCCATGAGTATGTGCCCATCGCATGGTCTACCTGTTAGGTGAGTTTCGTACTTCCCTTTTAGGGTTATGTTTGTAATAGTGCTTAGCTCCCTAAGCTGGTCATGGGGTAGGCCTTAATCAGGCCTCCTCTTAAGGATCCAGCATCAGGCTGGTTTGTGCTCCCCTGCATCAGGGTTCTGTAGCGCACGGCCTCCTCAGTGCGTTAATTAAGCACTGGGTAGATCCTAGGATGAGTGGATTATACTCCCCTCAATACGAGGGTTCATAGCACTTAGCTGAGTTCTGCTCTCCAGGATGCCCGTCTCTACGCGTGGGTTTGAGTTTGTTTCTGCCTCTTTGCAGTCACTCTTACTTACTATCTTCTGTGAAGAATGCGTGTTAGGAGGCTCTGTATTCAGACAGGGTTGGCCCAGACTGAGTTTGTCTCAGGTCAGACAAGGTCGGCCTCCCTGGTGGCATTGAGGTTGACTTCGTTCCCCTCTAGTGGCTGGCCGGGGTTCCCTTCGGTTCCCTGGCCACATTCCCTTGAAGGGACCACTGTTTCTTATGGAAAAGTGGGTTCCAGACGCTTTAGCACCTTCTGTAGGGCCTTTGAGGAGGTCCTTCATGGAGTTTAGCTTGGGCTGTTGGCCGAAGGGAATGCTGTCACTGACAGCCTGGTGTGACCCGAGGGAGAGTTGCCAAGCAGTTCCTACTGCTCTGGAGCCTTTGTCTCAGCCATTTTTCTTGGCAGGCATTCTCCTCAAGCATGGCGGCATGGGTATATCGTTCCCCATAGCGTTGCAAACGCAGAGTAGAAGTTCCCTTTCGAAAGGGAACGTCTCAGGTTACGAATGTAACCAGGGTTCCCTGAGAACAGGGAACGAGACTCTGCGTTTCCTTGCCATACATCGGGCTGCCTGCTGAACAGTCCCTCAAGACGATGGATAATGACTGCTTCCCCAGGCGCCCCTTTTATACTTCCGGGTCGCGCCTGTATGACGTCATAGGCTGTCGCCGGCCAATAGGATTTGGAGTTATTGGATAGTTGGCTTTCGAACACCGAGTCACGTGACGTTTCCCCATAGCGTTGCAAACGCAGAGTCTCGTTCCCTGTTCTCAGGGAACCCTGGTTACATTCGTAACCTGAGACGTTATGTCTTAAGTAAATGTAGAAAATGTGTGTAACAGTATATTGGATCCGTAGCTCTTTACAGTGACAGTAGCCTATTATACCTGCGCTAGACTGGCATTAATTGTTTGAAAAAAATTGTGTCTGGTGTAGTCTATGATATTCGGCCTCCTTCTAGTTAGCGGTTGTTCTACTATACTGTTTAACTGATCATAATGTGCTCACATATTTTCACAGGTTTACGCTGCCACAGGCCATGCCGCGTGTCTGTCTGAGGTAGTAGGCTTATATTAGCCTTCCTTAGACCATGTTGGCTTTGTTTGGTTCCCTTTAGTCAAAATGTGTATTTAGGGTACATTGCCTGTTGGAATGTGTAGCCTAGCGCAGGTCGCAGTTAGCTTCCCATAGCTTTTTGGGTTACAGCTGGTTCCCTGTAGCTTGGTTCACTTTAATTCACGAGCTGTAGCCACGTGTTATTGAATTGGCAGGCCCCTTCAGGCCTCCTTTTTAGTTTACGTTTGGCACAATTTGTGTTTTAACCTGTGAGTAGGCTGATCGCCACCTGTTACTGGAATGGAGGCCCCTTTAGGCCTCCTTTTTCTAGTCGACTGGTCGGCAGGATGCCTGGGAAACCATGCCACCGTCGGCCACACCCCATCACTGACGGAGAGGCCCTAACAGGCCTGTTCTCTGTGTTTGGCAGTGTTTTTCATGTGTTAATCATGACACTGTTAATACGTGGCCTCTGGGTGGTATGGTTATGGTTACGGTAGCCACTTGCTGATGCCACGTGTTTACTAAGGCAGGCCTACTTCGGCCTCCGGTGTAATATGTGGAGTTCAGTTATATACTCCTCTCGCTGTGAGGGTGACAAGGTGCTTTTTACAGAGTATTTCGAGTGGCTAGCCCCTCAGGTTGGTTTGGCAGCAAAACCTTACTGAAGGTTGTTTTTTACCTAGATCTGCCTCCCTGAGTCCTATTCTAGTTGAGCTAAGGGCCACCTAGCGCCTAGGGTGGATCTTTTGTGCTCCTAGAAACGGCCACAAGACTACGCCGTGTGTATTAGAGGTTGCTAGGCCTACGGGCCGCCTAGTTTTAACACACTGGAGTATGTTTGCGTGTATTTCTCTTTGAGATTTATCTTTATACACTTCTGTTGGCCAGAGGCCTAAGTGATAAACCAACCTCCTTCTGTCTGGTTGTTTATCATCCTTTAGGCCTAAACACTGCCACGAGCTGATGCCACGTGTCTGTTGAGGTTATAGGCCCCTCCAGGCCTTCCTTAATGCGTGCTGGCGTACGCTGTACTCCTCTTGCTTTAGAGAGTAAAAGGTGTTTTTACTGAGTACACTGCTCGGTGGATCGTGTTGGGTGGATTGTCATGTGGGCACTTTGCAGCCTCTTAGGCTGCCATTGAAGTCATCTTTCTACCCCGGAAAGAAAGCCGGGCCACTTTCTGTTTGACTTCTGTTATTCACTTAACTCTATCATGCTGTAGGCCTCTTTCGGCCTCCATGAGTATGTGCCCATCGCATGGTCTACCTGTTAGGTGAGTTTCGTACTTCCCTTTTAGGGTTATGTTTGTAATAGTGCTTAGCTCCCTAAGCTGGTCATGGGGTAGGCCTTAATCAGGCCTCCTCTTAAGGATCCAGCATCAGGCTGGTTTGTGCTCCCCTGCATCAGGGTTCTGTAGCGCACGGCCTCCTCAGTGCGTTAATTAAGCACTGGGTAGATCCTAGGATGAGTGGATTATACTCCCCTCAATACGAGGGTTCATAGCACTTAGCTGAGTTCTGCTCTCCAGGATGCCCGTCTCTACGCGTGGGTTTGAGTTTGTTTCTGCCTCTTTGCAGTCACTCTTACTTACTATCTTCTGTGAAGAATGCGTGTTAGGAGGCTCTGTATTCAGACAGGGTTGGCCCAGACTGAGTTTGTCTCAGGTCAGACAAGGTCGGCCTCCCTGGTGGCATTGAGGTTGACTTCGTTCCCCTCTAGTGGCTGGCCGGGGTTCCCTTCGGTTCCCTGGCCACATTCCCTTGAAGGGACCACTGTTTCTTATGGAAAAGTGGGTTCCAGACGCTTTAGCACCTTCTGTAGGGCCTTTGAGGAGGTCCTTCATGGAGTTTAGCTTGGGCTGTTGGCCGAAGGGAATGCTGTCACTGACAGCCTGGTGTGACCCGAGGGAGAGTTGCCAAGCAGTTCCTACTGCTCTGGAGCCTTTGTCTCAGCCATTTTTCTTGGCAGGCATTCTCCTCAAGCATGGCGGCATGGGTATATCGTTCCCCATAGCGTTGCAAACGCAGAGTAGAAGTTCCCTTTCGAAAGGGAACGTCTCAGGTTACGAATGTAACCAGGGTTCCCTGAGAACAGGGAACGAGACTCTGCGTTTCCTTGCCATACATCGGGCTGCCTGCTGAACAGTCCCTCAAGACGATGGATAATGACTGCTTCCCCAGGCGCCCCTTTTATACTTCCGGGTCGCGCCTGTATGACGTCATAGGCTGTCGCCGGCCAATAGGATTTGGAGTTATTGGATAGTTGGCTTTCGAACACCGAGTCACGTGACGTTTCCCCATAGCGTTGCAAACGCAGAGTCTCGTTCCCTGTTCTCAGGGAACCCTGGTTACATTCGTAACCTGAGACGTTATGTCTTAAGTAAATGTAGAAAATGTGTGTAACAGTATATTGGATCCGTAGCTCTTTACAGTGACAGTAGCCTATTATACCTGCGCTAGACTGGCATTAATTGTTTGAAAAAAATTGTGTCTGGTGTAGACATGGTGTAAGGCTTGCAAGTTTGGACATTCAAACAGTTTTAGACGGATGTAGGATGTGTATTATTATATTGAGCTACTTGCGCTGATGCATTGTGGCACACATCGTGTGCACAGAGGGTTTGAGTTTCTATTTTTCTACATTTGAAGTAACAACTTACAACCCACATTTTCACAATTAATAGAGAGACGGTATGACAAATTCACGCACACAACCGCTCTTATTAACGCATTCAAATAAATGTACTGGTACTGTGCTAATTTATCTGTAAGCCTGTCTGATTTACAACGAGCAGAAATCTGTAAGAAATGTTATGAACCATAGAAAAAATAATAGCTGAAAGTGAGCTGTTATGTCAGAGCACTCTTTCATTAGGAAAAAAAGATCCCAACTTTAATAGTCAAGCATGTTTACAGTACAAACCTTGTCAATGAACTATGAGGGCAAAAAAACAAACAAAATCATTCATTAAGTGTAATCGATGTAAAATGTTTAATTATTTGAGATTTTGATTTTAAAGGATTAGTTCTCTTTCAAATGAAGATTACCCTAAGCTTTACTCACCCTCAAGCCATCCTAGGTGTATATGGCTTTCTTCTTTCTGATGAACACAATTGGAGAAATATTATTAAATATCCTGACTCATCCAAGCTTTATAATGGCAGTGTTACCAAACAAGTATGAGTCTCCATCCAGGACGTAACATAAGCTTTTTCAACTGCTAGAGTTTTACACTTTCTTTGTAAGGAGAATACGGAAGGCGGTCTGGCGGAAGCTAGATTTTTTACTTCATAACTTGTTAAATGTAGCTTTTTTTTTGGTAACACTTACTGCCATTATAAAGCTCGGATGCATCGGGATATTTATTAATATTTCTCCGACTGTATTCATCAGAAAGAAGAAAGTCATATACACCTAGGATGGCTTTGGTCAAAATCCAGTCTTTGCTTCGGTGGAAATGTAAATACTGGCGTCAATATTGTCGTATTAATTTGAGCCCGAATCAGACCCAGATAGCAGTAATGATGAAGAGGGTCAAGCAGAACCTCTGCAAGCATGGCTTTTAATGGACATTTATGAATGTAAGTATTTTTGTTTGTATTTGTGTCAAAGTTTTTAGATATAATATAACTTATAAACGTTACTGCTGCCCCATAGTGTTCTGATTAAAGCTTTACTGTAGCTGAATACATGACTGAGTAGTACCATTTTTATAAAGGTATTGTTTAATTTATAGAATGAACGAGCAGGTGGGTAAACACAACATAAAAGCCGTAATGAAACAGTGCTGTACACTAATAACAGAAACGCCAACAAACACCAACAGAAATTCGCTGGTGTGATTACATAGAAGTTTGTTGGTGTTTGTAGGCATTTGTTGGAGAAGTATGAAATAGAATTTGGCTAATTGGCTAGCGAAGCTAAACCGCGTTGGTATTCGTTTACGTCCCTGAAACTATAAAAAAATAAAACATACTTGCAGGTCGGGGCCCATTAACAACAGCTTCTGCTGTGGGATGTTAACTGCAGGGTTTATGATGTCACCAACCCAGGAAGAAGCTTGTTGTAGTCTAAACTGGTCGTTTTTGTAGGCATTAAACTGCCATAATTTTAAAAGACAATATCTCCATTTGCACTTAACTTTCAGCGCTGTAACTTTGCAGATACTGTTTATGCTCAAGCAGCAACATTACACACTAACTAAAGTTAAAAAAGTGAAATCGCAATGAACCACCCTTTTAAGTCATATCGTCCAGTACTACACAGTGTGATATGCATGATAATTTTCATTTGAATAATCTTTTTTTTTTTTTTTTTTGCAGGCTATGGACTAGGTGCACAAGCTGGCGCAGATGAGCTGCCACGATGCAACTGTGCGCATGGTTACTTCCGCTTATGCCTTTCTGGTCTTAGCGACGCTTGCATTTGGTGCAAGAAGAAACTTAAATCTGAAACTTGGCTAGATATAACAGATTTTTTTTTAATTAAAGAGAAGATGGTGGTCTATCAGAGACGAAAGAAAACATCCTTGTTATATTATTGTGTAACGTTACCTCTGTGTGGTAATTCAACGAGATACGTGATCTTTGACTT
Source organism: Elopichthys bambusa (assembly GCA_037101425.1). Classification (NCBI taxonomy): domain Eukaryota; kingdom Metazoa; phylum Chordata; class Actinopteri; order Cypriniformes; family Xenocyprididae; genus Elopichthys; species Elopichthys bambusa. The sequence goes on along the minus strand of CM074448.1, from coordinate 17,978,703 downwards.
TCAATCTTCTGTTGATTATGCGGTTCAGGCTCAGAGGTGATCCACAGGGATCTCTTTATCCATACAAAGCACTCAAGTATGTAATATATATATGGCTCAAAAACTGCCTTCTCTTTATGCGTGGAACACTCAACCTTCATGAAGATATAATGTTTGCTATTGTCAACTGAAATATCAATCCTCATCAGAGATAAATAAACATGGGAATATGATATGGACTCGGTGTATGCTTAAGTAACTTTATTTGGTAACATTATTATCACTAACTGTATTATTTAGTAGCCAATGTAATTTAAATGCATAATTTTCAGTGTTTGTATTTCCCCTGTGCGTTTCTATTAATTACTGAATTTATTTAGTTCAAGTGAGACGAAAGAGCATCTGTTGCATACATCATTATCCATCTCGTCTAAGCAGCAAAAAACGTATTCAACTAGGGATACGCAACCTTTTCACAGCCCTTGTTTTTTTCTAAAAAGATAATTGATGCAAAGAAATCGTAAAACATGTAGTGATCATATTGATGGAGCAATTGATGTAGGTAAGTGAAAATATATGCGCAGAACTGAGAAAATAGTATTTATGGAAATAGTTTTATCACAGGGCAAACGTGTGAATGTTCACGAGGCATTTTATGCAGACAACTCTAAACGTAGTTGTATATTTACAGGCATTATTGTCATTGTATTATTCATTAATCTAACTAACACATGCATGCAGGCATTTAAATGCCATTGGCTCATGTGATTATACCATATATCTTAGTTGTATTTTAAATGATATAACAGATTCTATAAACTATATGAGATCATTTTCGGCTTTCCCCGGCACTCTGCATCGGCATAAAGTGAAACCGGAAGTGTATATGCGTACACTTGCTGATCGAAAATCTAAAATTGGCGGCCATGTGCAACTAGTCCATTGTGGTAATCTGTATACCACTTAGTATATGTTTCTGAAAAACACATTGTTTATTAAATTTGTATTTTCTTAAAAGATTTTATTTGTAATTACTTTGTTCTTACTGTATTGTTGACTATTTACTTATGTAATTGTTTTGAGGACCTTTTTCTTACATTAGTTAACCTAGTAGGCTATTAGTTTTTGTTGAATTATCAATAATTGTGAAATTTCACTGATATTTATAGACTTTTACTATAATCAAGCAGCCCTTTTAGAAATTGTCTTCAGACTAAGACAATTACATTGCTTTCACTTCTAAAAAGTGAATATTACAATCTTTGAACGATCCTTTTAATGGAGCTAAATTAAATTAGGCATGAAAGAAAGGCCACCAAGATGTTTTCTCTTAATAAGATTCTGCAGCTTAATCCATTTCCCTATGGAACAGAAAACAATCTATGCCACATCAGTATGACTACGGAATGAATGCAGAAATCCAAAGGAATTTGAAGAATAATTGATTTACAGTCACTGGAGCTTAAAGTAGGACACAGAAAATGCCAAACATAATTTTGAGGGACAAGGGTGGTTAAGGTAATGACACGTAACTCATAATCATTCAGCTTAGCTGGGTCTGTACACAGCATCATGGGAAATATCATGAAATATAAAAAACATTTTATTTTATTTTTATTTTTTTTATATGCAGTAATGAATAACTGACCTCAGTTGTGTTGAAGTAGGTAATAGAGAAGAGGTCTGAAAAATCAAATAGAGATTGGTAAATGTAGTCCATCACATGCAGCCTAGGCCCATATAAAAGGCATTTTGAATTTAGAATCAGACACTTGATTCACTCAAAGATCTTGACGAGTTTCCTCTCAGGTCAAGTCAAGTCAAGTCACCTTTATTTATATAGCGCTTTTTACAATGTAGATTGTGTCAAAGCAGCTTTACAGTGATAACTGGTAGATTATTTTGGCTGCACAGCAGCTCTTAAGGAATAGTGTCAATGCAGGTAGATCAAAGCACTGTTGAATATCAAATGTCAATTGTCAAGTGTCCCCAAGCAGGTGAGAGCAAGAAGTGGTGAAGTTGTGCAAAAAGCCCTTTTCTGGAGACATTTAATGCAAATTACTTGTGGACACATCCTGCCTCATTTAGAACAATCTGGAATTTTTTTTTTTTTTTTTTAGAACAAAAATAAAAATACATTTTTGTGTGTATGCAGACATACTGTTTACTGCATACTACTGTATTTTTAATAAACAGCATGGCCTAGACCAGTGGTTCTCAACTCCAGTCCTCAGAACCCACTGCTCTGCACATTTTGTATGTCTCTCTTATCTGACACACTCAGTTCAGTTCATGGAGCCAGAGATTGTATATTATAGGGAGATGAGAGGGTCTGTATCTCTTACCATTGGAGAAACCGTAACGGCTAACTTAATCACGTGCTGCACCTCTCAGCCTATTGTGTAATGGCAGTGACATCAGTGCCCGCCATTCAAAACTCCTTTCCCTGCATACCGCCGAAGCCGGAGCCTTAGCATTAGCCTTACGCTTTTTTGGCTAAAAGGTTGCAGGCTTGCCTTCCAGTGGCTTTTACACAACATCTATTGTTCTATCTATCTAGTAATGCAGCACATTTGCTGTTGGTAATGCTGTAAATGTGTCCAACCTGCCGCAACATTCCCTAGTCTGCCTTCTCTTAAAAAAATAAATTACATATAGTTCCCAAAGAAAGTATTGTTTAGTGTAAAACATGCTGAAAATTAGCAAACAGGCTGTCGGTTAATTAAATGATTAGCTATTTCCCCACGAAAGCTGTTTAATCAGCATAGTGAAGCCTCTCATCCATTGACATCCATTCAAAAAACGGCCTCTGGTCTCCTTCCCTGCGTACCGCCAGAGGCGGAGCATTAGCATTAGCCGTTACGCTTCTTTGGCTAAAGGTTACAGGCTTGCCTTCCAGTGGCTTTGATTTTTGAGAAACACTGGCCTAGACTACACAGTATGAGAAACATTTAAAAAAAATTATATTTCATTACATTTTGCACTTTAGTGGACTATTTTGTAGGGTTGCACGATATATATCGAAATGATCTAAATATCGCAAATTTATTATGCATGTCGCGATGGCTTGCGGTAACTGAATGATTTTAATACTTCAAAAAGTTTTAGGTTGATGCAGATAGCAGAGAATAGACTGGACACATGACTGTTACAAATGTGTGACATGTTTAATGTTGAGTTAAGTGCAATAAGCTGCGGAAAATAACTCAATGCGGTACTGGCACACACAGAAAGCCTCTCTGCCTCTCACACAATCCCAAATTTAGTTCTCTTCTGCAGCTTTATTATACTTATCTCAACAAATTCAAAAACACTTTACAATAAGGTTCATTAGTTAGCATTAGTTAAAGGGGTGATGAACTGAGAAATCAAATTTTCCTTGAGCTTTTGACATATAAGAGGTCATCATACTATCAGAACTAAAAACTTCCTTGTTAGTCCAATAAAAGCTTTTACTGACACCAGGCTCAGCAAACGACAGGTTTTTCAAAATGGGGATCTATGACGTCAAAGGGCAACAAGCAGAAGATGATCAACGCCTACTTCGCCACTGCCTGTTTAGGCGGACTTACTATCTAACAAGCTACAGTATTATCGACTGATTGATCGATTGCTCCTGTCTGCCTCTCCGATTGCTCCTTTCTGCCTCACTGCTCAGAGTGGTTTGCGTCTGTAACTCCGTATAGCTTCGATTTGAATCTCTTACTTTTATTCATTGTTGCTTATATTATTAGTACCTTATATTTAATATTGCCTACCACATTAATCTGACGTCGCTAGCTTGAAATCTTTGAATCTAAATCGCTGTTACAACGCATTTGCATCTCGCTAGCTTGTTAACTTGTTATCAGTCTCTCGCGCGCTCCTTTTTCAACGCGTTCATCAAAAAGCTGTGGTAAGTCGGATCAGTCTACAAACACGGTGAGTCATGTCATCCTCTCCTAGCATTGTTACCTGTTCCATTTGTCACATGTTCAGCATAGCTCTCTCTGTCAGCGACGAGGGATTTACATGTCATAAATGTAGGGAAATAGTCAGGCTGACAGAGAGAATCTCAGAATTAGAGACACGCATCCAAACTTTAATCGAGGATAGTAAGAATGCAAGGTCTTCAGATACTGTTTTGGATGCGATTAGCTTAGTGAACTCTGTACATTGTTCGGTTCCGGCTGTAGAGCCTGCGCAGCAGGGCACTTGGGTAACGGTGAGGCGGCCTAGCCGTGGAAAACACCACTCTTCCGTTCCAATAAGAACATCAAACAGGTTCTCCCCATTCAGTGACGCACCCACTGAGAATCCTGTTGAAAGTGCCCTAGTTATTGGTGATTCTATTACACGGAACATAAAAATAGAGACACCAGCCACCATAGTCACATGTTTGCCGGGAGCCAGAGCACCTGACATCAAAGCAAATTTAAAAGTGCTGGCTAATGCTAATCGTAGATTCATAGACAATTGGAAAAGTTTTTGGGGCAGACTTGACCTGTTGAAAAGAGATGGTATTCATCCCTCTCGGGATGGTGCTGCTCTTCTTTCTAGTAATATGGCACTTAGTCTTAGAGCTGAAACATGACAAACTGAGGCCCAGGTCAGGAAGCAGACAGACCGGCTAAACCGACCGTCTGCTAGCTGCCTCACGTTACAGAAGTCAGATAATTCCCAACACATAGAAACTCTTACACCTAGATATTATCACATAGAGACTGTGTCTGTACCCCGAATTAGTAAAAACAAAAAACTTCCAAACCCATTTAATGGTAAAAATGTAATTGATGTTCAACAAATAAAAAAGAGATAATAATGATAAACAAATAATAAAGCTTGGGTTGTTAAATATTAGATCCCTTTCTTCAAAATCACTTATTGTAAATGATATTATCACAGACAATAATCTAGATGTGCTGTGTTTGACAGAAACTTAGCTAAAACCGAACGATTACATTACTTTAAATGAGTCTAGCCCTCAAGGTTATGATTATCGACACAATCCTCGTCAGAAAGGCAAAGGGGGAGGTGTTGCTGTAATTTATAGTAATATTTAAAGTATTAGTCAAAAGTCTCTCAAATATAATTCCTTCGAAGTGATGGTACTTTACGTAACATTATGTAAGTTGACATTTGTGTTTGCTACTGTATACAGGCCACCAGGACACCATACAGACTTTATCAAAGAATTTGCTGATTTTCTATCGGAGTTAGTACTAGCTGCAGATAAAGTCCTTGTTGTTGGTGACTTTAATATCCATGTAGATAATGAAAAAGACTCATTGGGATTGGCATTTGCAGATATTCTAAACTCTGTTGGTGTTAGACAACACGTGTCAGGACCCACTCATTGTCGTAACCATACCTTAGATCTAATATTGTCGTATGGAATTGATATTGATGCCACTGAAATTCTGCAGCAGTGATGACATCTCAGATCATTATCTAGTCTCGTGTATACTACATTTAGTCAAAACAGCTAAACTGCCTCCCTAAATTTGGTAGAACCATCACTTCTACCACTAAAGAACGCTTTATAAATAATCTTCCTGATCAGTTTCATCGCCTTAGCATACCAGACAGCTTAGAAGACCTCGATGTTGCAACAGAAACTATTGCCTCTGTCTTTTCCAGCACATTAGACTCAGTTGCTCCTTTGCGTTTAAAAAAGATTAAGGAAATTAATCCAACGCCATGGTACAATGAGCACACTCAGGCCCTAAAGGTAGCAGCCAGAAAAATGGAGCGCAGCTGGAAGAAAACAAAACTAGTATTTCGCATTTCATGGAGAGAGAGAATGATTGAGTACAGAAAGGCCTTAAAATCTGCTAGATCTGCCTATTTTTCAAAACTTTTAGAAGAAAATAAACAAAACCCTAGGTATTTATTTGACACAGTGGCTAAATTAACAAGAAATAAAGCTTCACCTTCTGATGTTTCCAAAGAGCACAGCAGTAATGACTTTATGAACTTCTTTACTTGCAAGATTGATATTATAACCATGCAACCGTCTACTACAGTATCGCGTCAGACAGTGCATTGTAGTGTCCCTGAGGAAAATTTCAATTCATTAACTGCTTTAAGAGAGGAAGAATTGTCTAAACTTGTTAAATCGTCAAAATCAACAACATGTATGTTAGACCCTATACCGACTAAGCTATTGAAAGAGATGCTTCCAGAGGTCATAGATTCTCTTCTT